>JAVLUX010000042.1:22740000-23340000 GCA_032164185.1 Moxostoma hubbsi
ATATGTACTATTTTTAACCGAGACAGCCTTGCTGAGTTTCTCAGGCTTGCAAACTTGCCGGAGTTGATCTGTAATCGTGAACTGAAAAATAGTGCAGCTCTCATTTTTTCACACAACAACAACAACAACAACAACAACACACAAACCACAGTTTTGGGACAACTTTATGCACACTGCAAAAACAATTTTGACTTGTTTTTCAATAAAAATACCTTAACCTTTAAAGCAAGAAAAATGTAATGGAAAATAAACTGAATTCTCTGAAAACCTTAATATCTTAATTTTGCTTAAAGTAAATCTATCTTGTTTTAAAGATTTACTGCATATACTGTAAGGGTTTATTGTAGATATTTTTTATTTTTTTTGGAAAACAAGGGAAAATGCTGATTAAGAAAATATTGTGAAATAAAGGATTTGTGGTGATATTATCAGTGGAAGTGTTGGTGTTTTGGGACAAGGGGGTGTGATGCTGATTTTGGGTTATTGTGTTTTATCGAGCACAGAACTCTAGGGACTTTCTCTCAGAGACTGCTGACAAATGCATCTAGTGTTTTCTCATGGGGCTCAGGCCAAGAAAAACTTTAGTTATGTTCTACTTTCCTCCATTCTTGCTCTCTCTCTCTCTCTCTCTCTCTCTCTCTCTCTCTCTCTCTCTCTCGGATATGGCCGCTGAGCATGTTTCCTGTTTCTGACAGACTCTTACACACCATCTCTCACTGCTGACTTCCTGTCTTTGTGTCACTCTATACAGCCAATCCGTATCGCACACTTCAGTGCATATACACAGATAAAAATACTCTCAAACACACACTGCTCCTGCCTTGTGAGAGTTTGTGCAGCTTGCCTTTGCTCATGTCTGTGTAGCTGTTCAAATTTCTTATGGTTCGGTTTGTATCCCAGTTTTAGGGTCACGTTTTTTGTACTGTTCGGTATTTGCAATGTTAAAAAAATATTACTGCCATATCCAAATAAAGAATACTCCATTTGGTAAAAACACCATGTTTTCCCTTAATAAAAATAATTGTTTTACAGTAACTGAAGATTTACTATGGTATTTGTAGTAAAAACATGGTAACCACAACATCATCATAGTTACTGTCTTGGTTACAATATATAGTAAAATCATGGTTACTATAAAGAAACTACAGTATTACTTTTGTAAAACCATAGTAAATTGTTAAATTGGTAAATCTGCTAAGAAAACCATGGTGACCGCAGTCATGGTTACTACAATATTACTATAGTAAAACCATGTTTAGTTTTTGCTAGCATCTTTAACTAAAAAAAACTTCTCTATTTAATCAATATTTTAACTTGATACCTGACTATTATGCTACCTATATCGACATAAAAATGCATTTCAAACTCTACTGAACATTTATTTAATATTCAGAAGCTGTACATCATTATAGAAGGGACGTTGCTGTTAAAATGGATACGCGGGATGTTGTGACGTGGCTCGAGTGTTTTAATCATGCGTGGAAATCGCACAGTATTATTCCCCTATTATTAGGGAATAATTGTGTTGGCAATGAACACCCCAATCACTTTAGTTATGGTTTTATGCCTGACCGAATCAGCACTGAGTGCTTGCTTAAAAACAAAAAGGCGTGTGTGCAGTTTCGGCTCATCTGCTCATCTTTCCCCCGTGATTTCGGCATAAATTAACATATGTCGATGTATTACCAGTATACAGCATTCGTGGTGAGCGATGTCTGCAAACAGTGCCTGTTTGTAAATGTTTTTTGACCTTTGCTGTTGTAATTGACTGCAAAAAGAATGTTTCCAGGCAGGGGCTTCTCAATCAGCGGCTCATTTTCTCCACTTGCCTATTTCAACAACGCTTGCAGAACAGTGATGTCATCAAGCTGACCCACGCGAAACGCAGGCAGAGCGTATCAATTTACAGATCCATCCAGGTGCATTAGCGGAGGTTGTAAATGTGCGTGTCTATTAGACATTAATTTTTTTCACAAAACCTTGTGCTCCAGATGCCTCAATAAACTTGAAGTGAACCGTGGTGACAATGCTTACCGAATCTTGGGTGGTGAACTGTATGGTTAATTTTTTTTTTTACAGAGAACCGTTACACCCCTAATGTCTGTGTATTTGTCTTTCCATGGCTGTCTGTGTAACTTTGTAGATCCCACACTCACTTTCTGTTGGCAACAGGAAAGCTGTTCCAAAAGGTAATCTTGGTCCCAAAACACACAGAGCTCAAATTACCCAAAAATAAAAGCTTATGTTAAAAAAAAAAAAACTTCTCGATTGTCGCATTTTATCATTCATAAAGCATAAACACTGGCTAGAAGGGTGGAGTCATTACTTGGACGCACTCGCCATAAACGCACGCACAACAGCTGTCAGTGATCAAATGATGGGGAAAGGACCTATTAAAGCTTTTTGTTGTACAAAACAAGGCCAGATGGGACTTGTGACAGAAAGGCACAATTTAATTGCGATCACGCTAATTGATAACTATCACGAAAATGCAGAACGAGACACCAAGCGCTTTTCATGTGGAGTTCAAAGCGTTCAAAGAGTTCAAACTTTGCTGTTACAAAGTGGATTGCCACAGTCTGCTGACTGAATCATATTGTGATATATGAGATTTTAAGAGATGTAATACTCATTGCAATGAATATGCAACAGAGGTGGGGACTAGGTCTTTCAATTAGTCAATCTCACACTTAGACTGGAAAATGTTTAATGTTATTGAATTGGTGCTATTAAAGTGCATTTCTGCATACTTTGGAAGGCTCTGTTTGGAATGTGTTAAGCATTATTGTTACATATTTTTTTGTTTTCTTTCCTAAGAAGAAAATTATGCATTTTAAAATAAGTATACTGTATAAAGTTTATATAGAGTAAAATTTCAGCACTTTCGAAATGTGATTTTAATTCGCAATTAAAACATTATTGACTGACATCATAATATAAACATTTACCCTAATAACTTGCATATGTTATGCATATTCCTGGTCTTATTTTGTGCAATTCATCTGTGCACATTATTCCAGAGAGAAATGAATGATAAAATCCAATCAATTCTGAAAATGTGTCACTTGAAGTAAAATGGTTTGTGAATGCTGTTTCACGTGAAAGCGGGACCCTCATCGGTTGACTGATTTGGATGCTTGGTCAAAAAAGCACATTAGCCATGGAAGTCAAATTACCATGTAATTATGTCTTCTTTTAAATATTTTTCTTAACAGTCTTGTCACATTAGGTCAGCTGGATTCTCCTAAAATTCTCTGTCTGAAAGTTTCTACAGAATCTCATTGAACAAATGTTGCTAAGTGCAACTCATACATGAAATGGGATTCCATTCCTTGCTGGAAAAACCAGATGGTGATCAAGGGATTTTTTTTTTTTAGGCTACCAGCTTGACCTAGATGGTCTATTAGGTCGTCCTCGTCCCCACTGTGGTTGTTTTAGCAGGATTGTAAAACTTGGCAATTAAAATAATTAAACTGTAAAAACAGATGATCATAACAGAAGTTAAACATGCAAACCACTTACACTGCCGTGTCTTACTAATAAATGTATTTTTTTTTTTTTTACCTCTCTAGGACTGTCAGAAGAGAGCAAGGTATCAACACCAGCATTCACTGACTCTTTGCGGCTGTATAGGCAGGCTAAGGGTCACTACGGCACCTGGGACATGATGTGTGGAAACCAAGCACAGGTCAGAAAAGGTCTCTCGCATTCATTCGGATGTTTGAGAGGTAACAAACAACATCTGTAATTTGTGAGTTGGATCATCTTCCATTCAAATCAGTGTTCCAATAATAGTGGCTTTTCAGAGCCAAAATCTTGCCGCTGCCAGTTTTTACTGTGAATCTGGGAGTTTAAGGCAATCTTGATGCTATCAAAAAGACAATGAACTTCAAACTCTAACTCATAGCAATGGATTGAGAATGGAAAAGTAATCAGAGCCTATCTACAGAAGAGTGAGAGTGTGTAGTTCAGACAGTGTTCATCCCTGTGCACTTTTCTGCAGATGATTTTGGGTTTAGTTTCCTCCCCGTGTTCTTAATCCAGGCTTTAAAATAAAAATGGTAGTTTAATAGCCCAATTATTATCATACATTTCTTGCACCAAAAATTCTAATTGTAATTTAGTTTTACATAACCATTTTATTCCCTCTTTGACACTTGGGAATTTACTGGGGAATTCACTAAGAATGGATTATGAACAGAAAAAGTTCTGGGTATTTGCAAGTGCTGTCCACACTAGTTTAATGGCCGATTCACTAAATGAATTATGCAGATCAGGCAACGGCACAAACACTCACACAAAATTGCTGCAGAATGCAATTTGCACACAGAGTTCTCATCACTCACGAGGGTTTGCTGCAGGTAGCTTATTAACGAGGTGGCTCGCAATGTATTGAATCATAACATAAATGTCACGTTCACTGTATGTATCTTATCATGCAGAAAATGGGTGATGCGTATCTCTGTTAAGAAGAGAATGTTTGTTTGTTTTTTTGTGAGTGAAAGATGGATTGAATTGAACATAAAGGTGAGAGAGTGGCCCATTAGAGACAGGAACAAAATACATTTTTGATTTAGTCTTTTTTGGCTTGTTTTCCAAAATAATATCTAAAACAACGTACATTTACTTTAGGCAAAATACTGATGAAGAAAAAAAATTGTTATCATAGAATGTTAAAGACAATATTTAATCAGGGCTCAACATTAATGCTTGTTCGAGACGAGGGGATTTTTGAAGGGGCAAGTGAAAGAGAATTTTTCTTGCCTGACCAGACAAGCAGACTGATTAAAACGTCAATAACTAAAAAAATAACCCGCTATATTTGTGATGGGCTAGGCCTGTGTCACTTAATAGAAAGTTAATATTCTTATTTTGCTGTTGAAAGTAATCCAGAGCACGTACTATTATAATTCGCTAGTGATCTAGTAACAGCTGCACCCTGTTTGTGCTAATGCACGCCTGAATGGTCAAATACATAAAATTCCACATCTTGGTGAGGTATTCATGTAAACACAATGAGTTATGTCTAAAGTGAATGTAAACAGCGGGGAAAAAGCGGATTTGTATTAAAATGTCAGACTTGAAAGTATAAATGTAAGCTAATAGACCTGCCGCTGTCTAGTGTAGTGTGTCATTACAATAATCAAACAACCATAACAAGAAAATTAGAAAATCACACACTGTTCTTGACTGCGTAACTTTAGTAGCTTTAAAAAGTATTATTGTATTATAAGCATACAGTAAAGACCAGTAGTTGTTTTGTTGCATTTTATTCTGAAAGTTTACTTGAATAATTGATAGCCTACTGCTGTTAAAAACATTTAAAGTTGTTAAAAATGCACTGAAATTTTTCATTTGTATTTTGTTCTATTATTTTAAATCTATTTCTAGTTGTTGCTGGTTTTATAGTTATTTTATTACTAGTCTTGTATAATTGCTTAAGAACTTGAAACCATTCTTCCATAATTAACATATTTGTTAGTGTTATTATTTATTGTGGTTTTGAAGCTGGTATTGAGAATAGTCCATTTTCACTACAGACTACTGAAATTATTGTGTGGTGATAATGTATAGCCTTTATTGTTCATGGAAGATCTTGCTGCAATAACATGATGAAAAGGTAGATCTCATACCATAGAACTATGAGCACCCCTGCTATAAATGATGGCGATGGAGGCTTTCCTTGACCACCATATGTAACGTAAATTAATTATCATATTACAATGGCCTCCTCCCCTACAAAGTTCAGTTTATATTTCAAGTTCAAGGAAATACACTGTTAAAAAGAAACATTTGTTTTAAAAAGTTCAATAAATGCATGATGGTTTCAAAGTCAATGAGTAATCGTGTTAAATAATTGTGATCTCAATATTGACCAAAATAATCGTGATTTATGATTTTTGCCATCGAGCAGCCCTATGCAATCTATAATAAGCCTAATTTACATAGGAGGCATGTTTGCGTGGAAAGGAATGACAGTGAATTAATTTAAATGCCCAAGACGCAGCGCAATTTCAGTGCTGATTGCGCCTGTTTAAACTAGATGGTTCGTGAATAAGACGAAGGTTTTTTTTGCTGAAATGCCATTTGCAAAAGTGGCGCACTTGTTCAGTGAATTCCCTCCTCAGAGTTAAACAGGCTTTTTTTTCTACTGTGTTTTACTGGCCTTTATATGTACAGGGAATTAACTCACTCAAATACAAACACGTACAAACAGTATTATTTTTCCATCTGACCAGCAGCATAGTTTCTTAAAACTAGCTCTTTGTAGTCCTCCGTCTTGGCAATTCAAACTCTGCGACGTCGCAACTCAATGTTCCATTTGAGAGACTGAGCTCTCTGTATTTAAGATCTGGAGCAGCCTAAACCCTCAATAACGCCTAAACCACAGAGCAGAAAGGCATCTGAGAATGTGTCATCACAGTAGAGAGTTATGGTCAGATATGTGTTATTTAACCGGTCTAGCTCTAATCATAGTGTGTTGGAACTAACTCTAATATCCAATAGCTTTAGGAATGTCTATCTCGCTTGCCTTCACACGCATATATTTGAATCAAATGCAAACTGGTCATTGAAATAATTGGTTGCTGGCTGCCCTCACACTTCTCTCTCCCTCTCCACTCTCTCTTGCATATATACACACACACACACACACACACACACACACACACACACACACACAAACATTACCATCCCCTTAAAGGAGCCAAATCATGGAAAACAGTATTTTCCTTACTCTTTTAAAATAACTCGCACCAGTCCACCTAGACCATTTATAAAATTTAAGCTTAGTGCCAGGGGCACCAGAACCCAGCCAAAATCCAAGTTGGGACATATTAAAATATCCATACAACCTTCAATTATGAAAACAAGATAATCAAGATAAAATTATTATTGTCCCGCATTCCGTTTTGCAATGAAACATCCCACCGTTATATCTTTATATGAAAATAGACTTCTAAACTGGTATTTCTCTATGCATTCAGCGCCATGTCTATGAGTTGCGTGAAGTGACCGGAGAATAGATTGAATCTTCTCACGGCTGATGCACACTCTGGTGCGTGGACTCCCATCACTCACGAGGGTTTGCTGCAGGTAGCTTATTAACGAGGTGGCTCGCAATGTAGTGAATCATAAGTGTCACGTTCAGTGTGTGTATCTTATCATGCAGAAAATGGGCGATACGTATCTCTGTTAAGAAGAGAATGTTTGTTTTTTTGTGAGTTAAAGATGGAACGTAAAGGTGAGAGAGTGGCCCATTAAGAGACAGGAACAAAATAAGTTTTTGATTTAGTCTTTTTTGGCTTGTTTTCCAAAATAATATCTAAAACAACATACATTTACTTTAGGCACAATACTGATGAAGAAAAAATTGTTCTCGGAGAATGTTGAATACAATATTTAATCAGGGCTTGACATTATTGCTTGTTCGGGACAAGTGGATTTTTGGCAGATATTAAAATATCCATACAACTTCTCTTGTCTGGCAATAAAAACACATTTCTGCTATAAGAAATATAGCTATAGTTTTAGCATCTGATATTTTTTCAAACAGGTAAAGGTGTTTTTTGCCTCTGCACTAAGAAAAAAGGCAGATGTCTGTCTACATTTCTATCTGGGTGGTTCTCACAATATTTGACCCCAAATGAATACAAAAAAATATGAAATTTATATTCTGCATAATAAAACCTGCATTTAGGACCATTAAGATTTGTTTATTGTGATATTTTCAGGACACTTAAGAACTTTTTACACAGTAATTCTCATTACTGTAAACGCGTCCAGACATTTTACTATTCCCATTGTTTGTTCCATGTGGTTCCAAAGTTAGCCATTCATAACAGAGGTCATTTATAGTACAGTATCTCACATACGTGAGTACACCCCTCACATTTTTGTAAATATTTGAGTATATGTTTTCATGTGATTAACGCTGAATAAATTACACTTTGCTACAATGTAAAGTAGTGAGTGTACAGCTTGTATAACAGTGTAAAATGCTGTCCCCTCAAAATAACTCAACTTGCAGCCATTAATGTCTAAACTGCCTGCAACAAAAGTGAGTACACCCTTAAGTGAAAATGTCCAAATTGGGCCCAATTAGCCATTTTCCCTCCCCGGTGTCATGTGACAAGGTCTCAGGTGTGAATGGGGAGCAGGTGTGTTCAATTTGGTGTCATTGCTCTCACACTCCCTCATACTGGTCACTGGAAGTGCAACATGGCACCTCATGGCAAAGAACTCTCTGAGGATCTGAAAAAAGAATTGTTTCTCTACATGAAGATGGTCTAGGTTAGAAGAAGATTGCCAAGACCCTGACACTGAGCTGCAGCACGGTGGCCAAGACCATACAGCGGTTTAACAGGACAGGTTCCACTCAGAACAGGCCTCGCCATGGTCGACCAAAGAAGTTGGGTGCACGTGCTCAGCGTCATATCCAGAGGTTGTCTTTGTGAAATAGACGTATAAGTGCTGCAGAGGTTGAAGGAGTGGGGGCTCAGCCTGTCAGTGCTCAGACCATATGCCGCACACTGCATCAAATTGGTCTGCATGGCTGTCGTCCCAGAAGGAAGCCTCTTCTAAAGATAATGCACAAGAAAGCCTGCAAACAGTTTGCTGAAGACAGTCAGACTAGGGACATGGATTACTGGAACCATGTCCTGTGGTCTGATGAGACCAAGATAAACTTATTTGGTTCAGATGGTGTCAAGCGTGTGTGGCGGAAACCAGGTGAGGAGTACTAAGACAAGTGTGTCTTGCCTACAGTTAAGCATGGTGATGGGAGTGTCATGGTCTGGGGCTGCATGAGTGCTGTCGGCACTGTGGAGCTACAGTTCACTGATTGAACCATGAATGCCAACATGTACTGTGACATACTGAAGCAGAGCATGATCCCCTCCCTTCGGAGACTGGGCCACAGGGCAGTATTCCAGCATTATAACGACCCCAAATACACCTCCAAGATGACCACTGCCTTGCTAAAGAAGCTGAGGGGGAAGGTGATGGACTGGCCAAGCATGTCTCCAGGCCTAAACCCTATTGAGCATCTGTGGGGCATCCTCAAACGGATGGTGGAGGAGCACAAGGTCTCTTACATCCACCAGCTCCGTGATGTCATCATGGAAGAGGACTCCTGTGGCAACCTGTGAAGCTCTGGTGAACTCCATGCCCAAGAGGGTTAAACCAGTGCTGGAAAATAATGGTGGCCACACAAAATATTGACACTTTGGACCCAATTTGGATATTTTCACTTAGGGGTGTACTCCCTTTTGTTGCCAGCTGTTTAGATCTTATTGGCTGTGTGTTGAGTTATTTTGAGGAGATAGCAAATTTACACTGTTATACAAGCTGTACACTCACTAATTTACATTGCAGCAAAGTGACATTTCTTCAGTGTCTTTTCACATGGAAAGATATAATAAAATATTTACAAAAATGTGAGGGGTGTACTCTCTTTTGTGAGATACTGTACATATAGACATAATAGTAAAAACAGCCTGTTTATCTCTCTGGTCAGAGAGAGGATGGAAAATGGTCATGTCAAATTTAATTATGACCTTTTTTGCCACAAGAAATCTTTACTAACATTTATTAATGGACTTCAGGGGGACAAAAGTGTGAATATGGCCCCTTTACGGCATACACTGTCCTGTTGGCTTATTGACGGCCTACACACTCACAGAACATGAATCCGTAGTTTCTGCCATGTTTGTTACAACATCCTCTTATGTCCATATACATGGACTGAATCAGGATGGAGATATCTGTGCAGTATAAGTTTGAAGAGTTGTTTAGGTTAATTTGAAACTGTCATACAGTCAATAACATGCCTCTTGTTAGACTGGTTTAATCACTCATGTGTTTATTTTGCCTGGAGTGTTCTCATACTCCCTTCCATCAGTCATCAGTCTTAAAATAATTTCAAAATTAAATACCATATAAAGCATCAGTTCACCCATAAATTAAAATTATTTCATCACCCTCATTTGTTCCAAGCATGTATGACTTTCTTTGGGACACAGAAGAAGAGGTTTAGCTTAATGTTCAAGCTGCTCTTCAATACAATGAAAGTGAATGGTAACTGGGGTTGTCAAGGTAAAAAAAAAATAAGAATCACAGTAAGCACAAACGTATTTAATACGATTTGTATGCTATTTTCCAAGTCTTCTGAAGTCATTTGAAGATTTTTCTTAAGCTTTGTGTGAGGAACAGATCATTATTTCTGTCATTATTAGCAGAATATCATTTAGTTCATCTTCACATTCGCATATTTTTTCAGGGGTGCCTCACAGTCGCTCATGAGATATGTGAGGACCAGTGTTTTCTAAAAGTTATTGATGTCACTTGTATGTGAATTACTAAAAACACGTTTTTTTTTTGTTGTTTTTATAAGCTGGATGACGAGACTAAATTGTCTGTAGTAAAATTTCTGTCAGATGTGACCAGCATTTTAGTGCTCAAGTTACATTTAACCCCGAATATTCATTTAAAAGCACACGTGATGTGTACTTTCCTACAAAATTTGTTTATTTTAGACATTAAATGCTTTTTTTCTGACTGCTAGAACACACCCTGGAAAAGCTTCTTATGAATGAGCTTTCTGTGTTTTTTGTGGGTATATAAAGCCCATAAGCCCCACTACTCTTGTACTCTTACCAGGCAAAAGTGGCACAAGTTGGAAATAAAGAAGCTATTGACCTTTTTTGTGTGCACGTGAGGCATGGTGATTTTAGTTTTTGAGGGCTTCTGCATCCTCCTCACCCAGCCCTGATGTTACAGGATGTCATGGTCAGCCTGGACAGAGAAAATTGGCGTGTGGGTTGTTATTACTGCTGGGCGTGGGCCGCCTGTTTTTGTTTTTCTATGAAGGGGCCTGTGTGGCGTTAGTACACACCTGGTCCCTCTGTTGCCAAGGAAACTGGGTGAGGGGGGTGCACAATCCTGTCCAATAAATTGCCTAATAAATTCGTGAAACGTATAAAACACTGGGGTTTCATAAAATTGATAGCGGCCAGGCTTGTCTGATTTAATGCAACTATGTGATTGGCTCCTGAGTGCATTTATTTCAATTCGTCATTACTCATAGATTGACCTAGAGGTCGTTTTGTGTGTTCACATGGTGTGGCTGGATGCTTTACAGATGACCAGCTAATATCCACTGACCGATTGTGAAAAAGAAGCCCCACCCACTGAACCCATGACTTATATTCATGGCTTCATGGGTTCGCTGTCCTTTTCTGCATATCGTGACGCCATTTTGTGGTCTGTTCTGCATAACGCGACGGCACATTTTAGCTTAACGTTTTTAGCATTTTTAGCATTCGGCCCGTTTCGCAGCCGACACACCGGATCCCTCAGTTCTCCCGATGGCCAGTCCTCCCCTGAACAGCTCCAAAGTGTGTCGGCCCAGTGGGAAAATGCCTGGTATGCCAGATTACAGTCCAGCCCTGGTCCCACCCCAAACTAGCACCATTGGTTGAGTCGAAGTTATTTAAAAGAAACAGCAATATTTTGAAATTGCCACAGTGTTTAGTTGGGCAGGGTATTGATGCAGATTTCCAGATTAGATTCAGATTCACAGGCTCTCTATTTAAATCTGATTTCAATTCGATATCGATTCATATGTGTATATTTTTGTAATAATGTCCATTTTGCTTACTAGGGCTGCCCCCGACTAGTAGTCGTTAGTTTAAGCCATTAGTCGACTAGTCGCACATTTATGACATTAATTTATTTACTTTAACCATTTTCCGATGCCCCCAAAGATATATATTTAAGTTCCCGTGCTGAGAAAGAATGTTATATATAACATTGCTAACACTGTTCTACATTACAGAGAAAAACTAAACCGTAATAATTGGCCTTTTAAAATATACATTTTACAAGTACACGCACGAAGCGAGCCGCAGCAACACTGGCAAAAGTGGCAATTCTGAGTCTGTCGGAAAAACCAGACACGTGATTTCATGTGAAATCAAGGTGTCTTGCTTCATTGTGTAGGCTTAAACCCAACACTATTTAACAAAAATTACCCAATAGTACCACTTAGCGTCCAACCAGCGGTAACCTGTGTTCGTCATTTTCGTTTTGCTTTTTTTTTTTTGCGACCAACCGACCAATCCTCTTCTCATCGACTAATGTTTGGTCGACTATCAGGGGGAAGCCCTATTGCTTACATATATTCAATATGCTCTCTTAACTAATGCTGATAATTATACAGGGGACCTTCTAACTTGGTACAATATGAAAGTATTAATTTTACAAATTATATTTGATTAATTTTTCATTATTTTGGTCACATTTTAGCTTTTTAAAAATCAACGTATTTAATCAAATATGTTATATTGCATATATTTTGTTACATGCTTGTTTATTTGCATAATTTGTACTATTTACAGGGATTTCTATTGATTTGTTGAACATGTGCTACCATCTCTTTAAAGGGGACCTATTATGCAAAATTCACTTTTACATGGTGTTTGTACATAAATGTGAGTCGGCAGTGTGTGAACACAACCACCCTACAATGTTAAAAGTCCACCCACTCTTTCTTATATTTCTATTAATCAAAAACAGTGTGTCAAAATGAATGGTTTTCATTTCTGCTTTAAAGTGACGTCACGTTAGAGCAGGCCTTGCCCACGACTGGTGACTCCACCTTTTTATCATAGACCGTCCCCTGAGTGATCTACACACAGTCTGCCATTTTTATTATGCGCTGGAACAGATACAGTGAGAAGAATAATGTCTCAGCTTCGTAAGCGCCATAAGTGTTCTGTTGTTGGCTGTACTCCCGGCATCACATTTTGTTTTTGAAGGAAACGTGCCCCAAAACATACAAAAAAATTTTTGTTTGTGCAAATAATTTTACACCGGACTGCTTTGTGAATTAGTGTCAATATAAAGCAGGATGTTTGCAAATTGCCTTTTCTGAATGTGTTTTGTTAACTGGTTCCACTGCTAATGCAGTTAAAGTTACTATTGTCTTTGATCTATTCATGGAGGACAGAGCTATGTCAGGGGTGGGGTGCAGCAGCTCATTTGCATTTTTAAGGAGACACACACACAAAAACAGCATGTTTTTGATTCCACCCAAAAATAGGCATTTACAACATGGTATAATAAATGATCCATGGGGTATTTTGAGCTGAAACTTCAGACACATTCTGGGGACACTTGAGACTTGTATTACATCTTGTAAAAAGGGGCATAATAGGTCTCCTTTAAGGAAACCCTCTCCTAGTGTTTAGATTTTTTGGGAAATCAATCTACAAATGGCTTTTATTTGTCTTTGCATATTAAGATGGGATAGGACAAATTATTTTAGCATTAAAAAATTACACACTTCAGATTTAATATTTTGACATTTTAGAATGTGCCATCTATGAACTGGTTACCAAAGATATGCATGCAAAACCACGGGCCTATGAGCATAGTTAATGATGCCCTCAAAGCTGTCTGATCAGTTTCTTAAGAAGTATTCAAATCAGCCACATGATCCCCGTGTAAACAGTACTTCATTATAGTGGAACAACACTATACTGTTTTTTTTGTTTTGTTCTTCAAGGTTTTTCATCAGTAAAATATATATATTTTTTTTTTCTAGATTCTGGCTAACCTCGTGATGGAAACCTTGCACCCTGAATTGAGGAATATGATTGTACCACGGTTAAAAGGAAAACTTCAACAGAGACAGAAGGACTGGATGCTGGTTGGTTTTCATATGTAAATTTTGAAGCTGTAAACCTAGCTGTTAAACAAAGAAAATGTATATGTACGCAATGTGACCGAGTTTGTAGCAGTGTTTCATGTATCATGCATACATATTTACAAGCTATAGTTATTGTTGCATCATGCAACTATTGGTATTATGTCTTGTATAAGATATTAAGAAATAAGATGCTACATCCTAGCTGAAAAAAGAAAATAAATAAAAACCAGTTAGTTGGTCTTAGTTGGTCTCCCATTCAGGTCTGGCTGGTCAGTTGACTGGTTTTAGAAGGGTTTTGGCCACTTTTCAGCTGGCCAGGCTGCTGGACCAGCTTAAACCAGCAAAAACCAACTTAAACTGGCTAAGATCAGCCAACCAGGTTAGGCTTGTTTGATATGTTCATCTCAAGCTTTAAGTATCACACTCTGTCCAGTTTTACGCATTTTGTTGTAATTATAAGGGATTCTCCATAAACGTTTAGAAGAATGGTTGTTGTACAATTCAATTATTACCACGTAATTATTTCCCATGTATTTTAGTTTTACTATGTAAAACTTTTATTTTGTGAAAACTTAAATTGCAGTCCATATGTGTTTATGTGCTGCAATATCTGAGGTTTGTTTGTTTACTCTGTCAGATCTCCGATGCAGTGTACAGGCAGGTGCTGGCACAGACACGAACCCAGCATGAAGCCCTGGTGCAGGTGTGTGAGGTGGAGCGCCCCCGTCTGGATGCTGCTTTACGTACAGATATGGACCAGATCATCACGTCCAAAGAGCATGTTGCTGGAAAGATTCGTTGTAAGAAAACAATAAAGCAGCACTGATCTTTTACCAAAATAAGAAGAACACCGATACAGTATTTTTCAAGACGTGTAATAGGGAGAGGGAGAGGGAGAGAGAGAGAGAGAGAGAGAGAGAGAGAGAGAGAGAGAGGATGCATTAAATGTGAATGGGGACTGAGGTCTGTCAAGCCCCAAAAATGACAAAAGCATCGCAAAATTGTCATAAAAGTGATCCATATGACTTATTTGACTATATTCCAAGTATTCTGAAGCCATACGACAGCATTGTGTGAAGAAAAGACTGAAATGTATTCTGCAAAATCTCTCTTTTTGTATCATAATAATACAGTTTTGATGTGAAATTTGTTAGGGTGAATGCTTTAAGAATGCCTTATTCTTATTGAATAATAGTAGTTGTTTTAAAGCACAGGTGCTTTCCCTGAAGCACCTGTTCTAACACAGCAGGGCTCGTTGTTTGTTCATGAGTCATTGTATATAATATAGCTGAATTTGGCCTTTCAGCTTTCATAATTGAGCTTTTAAGCTTTGTGCTCTACAACTATTTTGGTTTGATAGCTCATCCTACTTAAACATTGAGTACCCATAATTTAATGATTCATATAGTAAAGCATAATAAAACGTTTTTTCCAGTAGCTTCGGCCTTTCATCATCTTAAAGCCTAAAATGACAAGGATATCTCTCATAACCTTAATGGAAAACCACATGAATCTAACACGTGTTTTTGAATGTGGTTTTTGTGTGGTTTTGGAACATTAAACGTACCCCCAATGTTTTTGATGTGATGGTATGCGCTTATTTGCACATTTTATCTGTCAAATGTTCACGTTCATGTGTTTTTCCGTAAACTAAGTTTTAGTGTGCTAATGTACCACTTATCGTTTTCTTCAAGCTTTTGTGTTGCCTCGTGCTGAGCAGCTTCTGAGGAGCAGCGTTCAGCCCTACATCAACTCCATCCTGGAGGCTCTTATGGAGCCCACCAGCAGAGGATTCTCAGAGGTGAGGGACATCCTCTTCCGTGAGCTGTTGGAAGTCAGCAAGAACGCAATGAACGATAACAGCAAGGAGAAACTGGCAGAGGTGAGGAGTTGAATTCAAGTCCACTTTATTAGTTCTTGCTAAGGACCACATAGTCTAGGAACCAACCACATAGAAACTTTTGTTCACCTTATCTAAGCCTTCACAATTCAGTTGAAGTGTTTTCCTTTCTCTCTTTCCTTTATTTCCAGAATATGGACAGGATTTCCATGCTGGCCTTCCACCCAGTGAAGATGCAGAGCTGTTATGAGAAGATGGACATGTTGAACCTGGAGGGTCTCCAGCAGAGGTTTGACGTAACTAGCCCGTCTGTGTTCACCCAGAGAGCTCAGATCCTTATGAGACAGGTCTGTCTCCATCTCTGGTCTCTTTCTGTTAACATGCACAGTTCTTGTCATTTTTAGACATATCATTTGAAGAAGATTTGCAGGACTTGGCAGTAGCACCTCAAGTTCATTTCATAATAAGCATTGTGTATATATATGTAACTAATTTCACTGGTGCTGACCAAAAAAAATGTCAACGATTGTCCACATTGATTTTGAAAGAATATGAATCGATGAGTAAAAATTGTTGAAGAATTGAAAAAGGTTCATGTGTGCCTCCATGTGGTTATACCTGGTACAGCAGGTAGGGTGGCCATTTAAGAGCTGTTAACAAATGCAATGAGATGTTATAGGGCAGCTAGGCCTTAGTCTTTAATTGAATGATTTTTCTGAAAAATGTCAAGTTGCTGGTTTTTACATTTTGTTTTATAATTATCCCCCTTGAATGGATAAAGCAAATGGACAATGCAGTGCATACATTTGAGCAACTGCTCCACCAAAGTCTAGAAGGCCACAGTGGAGAGGATACCTGCAAGATCTTGCAGCGCTGTCAGGACCGAGTGCTCAAAGTAAGTGCATTGGTTGGGCCTGTGTTTTTAAAGGTTATTTTTGCTTAGTGGTAAATTGAATTGTGCAGGCAACCAGAAGGTTGTTGATTCAACAGTTTTGCCCTTGTGTAGGGCACTTAATCTCAAGTTACTCCAGGGAAATTGTCTTTGTAATAAGTGTTCTGTATATTGCTTTGGATGCAAGCTTCACCTAAATGGCTTATTGGTAATTAATTCGTGTCTCTACACAGCCATGTACAGCTAATAAAACGCATCATTTCACATTGTTTATGGACCCCTACTGTATTAGGCTCTTTTCCTTTTTTTTCCCCCACAAATCTTGATTCCTTTTGTTCACTATCTGCAGAAATATGACTACGACAGCAGCACCGTAAGGAAGAAGTTCTTCAGGGAGGCATTGCTTCAAATCATCATTCCATACATGCTGAAACAGCTCTCACCATCCTGTTCACCAGTTAGTAAAGCGTGTGCCTGCTAGAATTTAGAGTTCAATAATATATAATATATAATAATATAATATCCCCTCCTTTTCAATATCACGTTTTCTATTTCTTTGTGACCTTTGCCGTCATCATGCAATTTTCTCTGTGACATCTAGGATTTGCCCAAGTTCAAGGAGCTTATCTTTGAGGACTTCTCTAGATTCATACTAGTAGAGAGCATCTTTGAGGAAGTGGTTCTGCAGTCAGTCACCAAGGATATCTTGATGGGTAAGGTCAATGTTGAGCACATTTTATTAGATGGATCTTGTATTGTAACTTTATATTTAAGCAATTATATTGGTGCTGTGCAGTAATATATACAGTAGCTCGAACAGGTTTCATGTCATAGCTGTTACTATAACATGTATTTTAGTGTGTCGGTAGAATCTGTATTGACCAATCTGCATAATAACTTGCCATATGGATGGGCTAACCTGATCCTCCCGCTTACTCTATTACTTTTTAACTCTGCAGCTGTAAAGGAGGCTGCGGTCCAGAGAAGGCATAACCTATACAGGGACAGCATGGTACTGACCAGCAGTGACCTCAACCTGCACCAGCTGGGAGAGGACACCATCGACTGGGCTGGCCAGTTCGGCGATGTTAAAGAAGAGAAGCGGGGGGGTGATGGGGCCAACAGGAAACGCAGGCAGATAGTCTCAATGATCCATCTAGAAGGGATGCCTCCACTGCCTTATGAGTCTTGCCAAGAGGTTCCAGGAGTGGATGGCATCCCAGAGGAGAATGAGGGGCAAGAAGAACAAGATCTTGCAGCTGAAAATCCTTCAAACTCGATCGAGAACAAGGGGCAGGTTGGAATGGATCTTGTTGCTGAGAAGTTTCCAAACACAATGGAGTATAAGGGGCAGGGAGGACAAGATCTTGCAGCTAAGACGCCTATAAAAATTGTTGAACATGTGCCATTCAAAGAAGAACCAGGGTCTCCTGACAGCATCGACGAGATTCGAAACCTCATCAACCCCGTTGTGGAGGTTGCTGTCCCTGCTTCCTTAAAAGAAGATTTAGAAGGTTTACAGTTGACCAATGGAATTTTGCCTCTGGAGGAGGGTGATGAGGTGAAGCACGTCACCATGGTAACAGAGATGATGCCAAAGCAATCGCCAACAAAAATGGGAGGGCATACAGATGAACTTGATGGACAGACTTTAAAAACAAACCTCTCAGATGAGCAGCAGAGCTTGTCTGCAATTGAGAGCGCCATTCAGCAGATTGAGATTGCAGTTCAGGAAGACCCCGGCGAGCCCCTAAGTGAAGGTACCGTTGACTCTGATGGGGAATTCACCCAAACATCAACCAAATACAGACCTCATCACCATGATGACAGTGGCTTTCAGTCTCCAGCCAACGAGAATGTAGAAGAGAAGCCTCAGCCTATAACGGATGGACTGAACGCAGTGGACACCGAGCAGGTGACGTTAACTCTGGTGGAGGGAGTGAAAACTCCAAGCATCAATTTAGATGTCAAAGCTCCTTGTAAAACTACAGATGACGATTACTTGCAATGATTGAGAGTTAAACGCAGAATCCAGACCACATGGAAACGTTATTTTATAATTTGTTTGCTTGTTTATAATTTTGTTTCTCAGCAACTCTCTTACGATTGGTATTTCAGTCAGGCTGGCGTTATTTTTATTTTATTTTAAATTATCGTTGTTTGTTTTTTTTCTTATTTTTGCAGTTAATTTTGACTTGTTTAGGTATGCTTAAGCAATGAGCAATTTACATGAGTTTGTTGTGTTCTGTGTGTATGTATAGAATATTCTCTCATACGTGCATTCTCTCATACATATTTTTACTCATGATTTCCACAGTAATATTTATGTGGCAGAGGGTTCATAATATGAACTATTAATGTCCTTTACGTCTCTACATTTCCTAATTTCTGTGCAAATCATCAAATGTTGTTGCTGGTGGCAGTTTCTCATCCCTCGACATCAGTGAGGGTTGTAGTTTCTGTCATGAGGAGATTCCTGAGGTAATGTAGATGTGTTAATAAAGACTCCACCTGACTGTACTCGTATGCAAAGTGGATTGACGCATTAGACAGGATCTTTGAGTTGTAGAAAACTACAGTAATATTTGATACAGGACCAGCTGAAACATTACATAAAAATAAAGTCTGTTTTCTTTTTTTATTTCATTTACTGTGGAGATATTCAAACACCTATGTATGAATGCAGCTAAATTGAGCACTTATAAAATGTGTGAATGCATTTCTAATAAATTAAAGCATAAATTTTTATTCCTCTATTACTTTTTGTGATTTTATAAAGAAATCCAAAGTGACCTTGCTGCTTTAGAATGCAGAAATGCATAGCATACATGATACAGATTGCACTAGACTTCTAGATCTTTTGTGCAACAATGTGTTTTATAGTTGGCACTGTGACTCGCATTCATGGAGTGCTGTGCGTCCTCCAACTGTGTTTGTGTGCTGTGCAGATAGATAGTTGGTTGCAGAGAGGGACTCAAACTTGTTGCATGTTGTGGATTGAGGTTAATACAGCTGTCATATTAAACAAAATCCTTGATTTCGATTTGTAGCATTCTATTAATTAAATTCACACACACACATTTACTTGTTTGTAACATGACACATTTAAATTTATGAAATAAATCATTTTATTCTCACAGAAATATGTAGCCTAGGGTTGTATTTATTTTAAGAGTATGTTAAGTGTGACATTTTATACACCCCCTTTTTATTCTGTTGTAGGATAGCTGTGGGTAAAATAAATGGCAATCATTTTGAAATGGTTTTTGTGTTCTGTAATGGTTTTGCATGTTGAATAAATTATAGGGAAGTTCACACAAAAACTAAAATTCTCATCATTTACTCATCCTCATGCCATCCCGAATGTGTATGACTTTCTTCTGCACAACAGAAATGAAGATTTTTAGAATATCTCAGCTCCGTAGGTTTATACAATGCAAGTGAATTGTGACCTTTTGAGGCTCCACAAATTACATAAAAGTCCACTGGAGTCATATGGATTAGTTGTATGAGATTTTTGGAGCTTCAAATATCTGGCCACCATTCACTTGCATCAAAAGGACCTACAGAGCTGAGATATTTTTCTGAATATCTTTGTTTCTTTTCTGCTGAAGAAAGTCGTACACATCCGAGATGGTATGAGGGTGAATAAATGAGAGAATTGTTATTTGTTTTGGTGAACTATCCCTTTAAGACATTAAGATGTAAAAGTATTCTATAAAATTAGTCCTTTTGTAGTCCAAAAAATGTTCCTATTCATACTCTTGCAAACACAGACTCCCTTAAAACATATTACAAATATCTATACACATTAAAAGAATAGTTCATCCAAAAATGAAAATCTAAACAATTAAAGAGAGTGGTGACTGAGGCTGATCACCTTACCTCCCCATAGTACAAAGAAACAACAGGATTTATTCTTTTATAAGAAAGGTTTATTTCTTGTAAAGCCTTTGTGTAGAACTTTAAAATCAAATCTGTGTGCTATAACTTTGCATTTCAACCGCTTACTCAAAGGCCATGTTTCATTCGTTTATTCGATTTAGACATGAGGTTTAACCTCATTTTAAAACATTCTACAATCAAATCTCTTTTTTTTTGAGTAATGAATTGCACAAACCATGGAGATCAAAAGGTGTCTTAGAAAGAAAGAAAAAAGTGCCTTGAGGAATATTGCATTTAAATAAAAGTGGTGAGGATTGTTGGTTTACTACAGAAATGCACTCATTTTCTCCAAACGAATGCAGTTTAGTATCTCACATTCCAACTTTTTGCTCTGTTTCACCATCTCCGTTGCTGGTGAACATTAAGTAAGGCCAGATGATTTTTATCTCCTTTTCACCCAATGAGCTTTCTGTTCCCCCATGAGCTGTAATTACCAGAACAACACAATAAAACCTGATCTTGACTCTTGTTGGAATTCTGCTATATACCACAAGGTTTAAAAACTAGTGTAATTTCCCTAAAATAAAACCACCAGTTAAGTTTAATTTAGCAACTCTTGCACAATGTATTTTGTGTAAAACAGGAAATGATCTTAATCAGTAGTTCATCAGAAAAAAATAACTGTCAATAGGGCACATCAGTATTCATTACAGACCATTTGGAAAGAAGGACATGTGCTCAGCACGCATAACACCATTCTGACAGGCTATAAAACTTCTTAAGTTCAGGACTATAGACGCGCTCAATGAGGTTTAAATGTAACCAACACTGTCCCTGCCTGTTACCACATACTTTTGCCATGTTGGTCAACCCCAGTCTTCATTAAAATGTGATTTCATGCAAGCTCAAACGTTTTCTTAAAAATTCAGTTAAAAAAATATAAATCAATCTGTTCAAGCAAAACAATCTTGCATCTCTCATTGTTCAAAACAATAACCACACTGCTTGTGGGTTCACACAACTGGCACCATGAAAAAAAAAAATGTCCTCATTTTCAGTGAATTAAGATCACAAGCTTTTCGGGCTGTTGTATTTAGTTTTCCGTTCCTTCATCCCTACTCCTCAAATGTGATTCAGGAGTGGGAAAGCCAGGAAGTATCCGAGAACGGAGCCCATGATGACTCCCAGGAAGATCCATATGTTGTAGGACATGACGCAGAGCATGAGCATGTAGCCTAGTGTCACCTGCACGATGTGTATGCTGGTCTTTAGGCTGTGCAGAAGCCAGCTAGAAAAGGAAAGAACCAAAAATGGACACTGCAATTTATCACAAGAAGTCAACATGTTGGAACAGCTACGGCTATTTACTATTGTCTCCTGCATGATACATTGCTTGGATAAAAGTGTCTGTTAAATTATTAAATGTAAACTCAACATCACATAACAGTTCTTGGAAAACACTTTCTCAGTAATGTTACCTCTTAGCAATGGATGTGTTGCCAGCAGTGGCACTGGTACTCTCAGTGGGAGCTAATGAGATCTCTGAGGGGCTGCTGGCCAGTGTGGAGCTTCCCCCTTGACACCCCATGACAGGAGCAAAGCAGGCCTGATCAGCAGAAAATGACACTGGGGCAGTAGGACATGTAACAGGGGATTGGGTCTGTTTTCCAATGTTGATCTTCCATACTTTGAGAAGCTCATAGAACACAGTGAGCAGAAGAACAACAAAGCTTGATAGCACCATTCCTTCAGAGAGAAAGACAAAGATCGTAGTTCAACAAATGGGGAGGGAGAGAATCCTGTTAAAATTATGGTAAAAAAAATCTGGCAGCTGTGGTTGCTATAAATTCACTGCCACGATTCAGGCATTAAGGAAGCAATTTTGGTGGCAGTATATTTATTACATTTTATAAACGTTAATATACCAACCTATCAGAACCACAAAAATCAGCTTTTTTCTAGTTTATGACAATTTGGAATTATCCATTATAAAATCAAGCGCAGGTCTGGTAAAAGCACTCTCTCACGGTCACACGCATGCGTGCGCAGAAAGAGCGAGCACACAAAAGAAGCTGCATGTATATCATATATGGTCATTTGCATACATCTGATATGCTTTGTTTAAATGGCTTAAATACCCAAATTTCTGACATGTTTTCAAACTGGTTTTAGAACAGCCAAGCACGGCAAGTGCAACCCTGTCATTATGTCAATGTACTCGTACTCGAAAACATTAAATTAAGATACCGATACAAAGTAGGAGTATTTACCACCTCCAAGTATCACCCAATACGAGTACTACAGAGTAGTATTTGTGCATCTCTTCAATAAATTACATGAAATGTAACAAAAACACCCCAATGTACATAACGGATATAAAAAATGTTTTAACAAATATTTTAATAAAATGTCTTCAAATGTGATGGGTCGCAATGGGACTTCAGGGAACTGCCAATTGTTTTTCACTGTAATCTTAACAATAGATTACTGTAAAAGTGCATGTATGGTCTTGTTAAACATAATATACATTTTCACCATTACATAAAGTAAATTAAACGTTTTACTTTAAATAAATAAATAAATAAAAATATTATTCAATATTTTACTGTAAAACTATACATGTAGCCTACTGTCTTGTTAAATCAAATCTAATTTTTCACCATAAATGGTAATGTAACTAACAGTTGACCAATTAACAGTTTTCACAGTTTTTTCTACATATATGTTTTTTAGAATATTTTGCAGTGTGTAGATCAACATTGAATCAGTGCTCAAAGAACTCCAAGCATTAGATTAGATGGTTTGTTTATCAAATATCTTGGCTAATTTGGTTATGCTTTTAGCTACCATTAAGCTCCACTCCATTTTACAGAATGGGAAAAAAATCCTTATAGAAGCTAAAACTAGTGTTCTTATGCATCTGTGAGTGTAATATATGGCTCATCGTCTATTGCATGACTTTGTTGCACTAAAAGTGAATACGCAGGAAACCAACCAAAAAAAAGAAACCTGTTGCTTCTGTGATTCCCACAGTATTACTGAATATCCAAAACAACAGTCAGTGTCTGTGAACGTGGAGCATTTCTGTAACAAAGAGTCTAATGTCAAATCTATGTGATCTGGCCTTGTTTTCTGGAATATTCAAAGCTCACCATTGTCTACGGAAGGTGAAAATTAGGTAACTTCAAGGTTAAGTATTAACGTTATCTTTTGTGTTCCATGAAAACAAGAAAGTTATACAGGTTTGGAAAAACAACTAAAATTAACTAAATTAGTAAATTAAGGGCATCTTAAAGGGATCATTTCCCCCAAAATTGTAATCCTCTCATTACTCACCCTCATGCCATCCCAGATGTGTATGACTTTTTTTCCTCTGCTGAACACAAACTAATATTTTTAGAAGAATATTTCAGTCCTGTAGGTCCATAAAATGTAAGTGAATGGTGGCCAGAACGTTGAAGGTCCAAAAAGCATATACAGGCAGCATAAAATGAATACAAATAATCCAGTGGTTAAATATATATCTTCAGAAATGATATAATAGGTGTGGGCGAGAAACAGATCATTATTTAAGTCCTTTTTTACTATAAATTCTCCTCCCTGCCCAGTAGGTGGCGATACACGCAACAAATTTGAATCGCCAAAAACAATAGAAGAATGTGAAAGTGAAGGTATATAGTAAAAAATTACTTAAATATTGATGTTTCTCACCCACACCGATCACATCGCATCTAAAAACATGGATTTACCCAGTCATATGGATTACTTTTATGCTACCGTAAGCTTTTTGTACCTTCAAAATTCTGACCACCATTCACTTGAATTGTATGGAGCAACAGAGCTGAAATGTAATGTTATTCTAAAAATAGTTGTTTGTGTTCAGCAGAAGTTATACACATCTGGGATGGCATGAGGGTGAGTACATAGTGAGAGAACTTACATTTTTTTTGTGTGGAATATTCCTTTGATGATATTTGTGTTCACATGCCATTACATTAGTATTTATATTGTGCACCTTATGTACATATTCACTATAATACTACAAGTTACATTCATTAAAACAACTTTTGAATCAGAGTGGTAAAATAAAGCCAGATAATTGTATGTGTCATATTGAAGATGTATGCATATATTGTATACTATGAACATGTTAGGCCTTGTCTGTAACTCCCATGTACCTGCAGGCCCATGCACGCTCCAGAAATCAAACAACAAGGTGACGTTACTGGACCCTTCAAAGTGCATCTGTTGAGAACAGAGAACACAATCAGCAGACTTTATAATTAGTGACTTATTTCCGTTGACTCAGCTTCACACATCTGCTAAGGAACGGGTGGATTCACATCACAGATTGTCACATCATCCCATGAGAAGAGTCTGTAAATTGGTATCAAGACGTAATAGAGTTAACAACACTTCAATTACCTTGTCAAAATGGTGTTGTTATAATCCGGCCCATCAATGCGGTACTTTGTAATAGAGCCATTATCTACAAACTATTCACACCACAAGAATCAAATACCATCTAGTTTAAACTTGCTTAACATATGCTATCAAATTCTCTACAGCACATTTCGCAAGAGCTCTTGTTTGCTTTAATCACAAGAGTCAGAACTGCTTTCTGTTTCAAAACACTGTCTCTTTGAAATACATGGGAGAACATGAAAAAAACAGACATAGATCAGGATCAGAACAGAATGACAGCAGACTGTGATTTGGGCATATTTGCTCTGTACATCTACAGGTGCTATGGTTTTAAAAATGGTAATAAAAGGGTGTGCGAGGACGCTTGTGACAGTCACATTACTTGAAAAAGCACGAGGAAGACTGGCATTGCAACAGCAAAAAATTAAAATAAAACCTGTAATAACAAGAGTTCAGGGGGAAGAATGAAAGGTAGACAATGAGGTCACTGTTACTCTTCAGAACAACAGCATTCCATGTCCAGCTGCAATCACGAGCAAATATGCAGTTCTTTCTTCAGGAGTAAAATTTTGAAATTTCATCCAAAAAATCCAATCCAAGCATTGAAGAATTCCACTGGCAATAGAGTATGTACTGTACACATAGTGTCTTGTACTGCATATCTACTGTTGTCAATGGAGACAAGTGTCTCTTGATACGTTTCATATCAAGAAATGCCCAGTGATATCTCGGAGCAGCTTGAATGAATACATCTTTTATTTGCTTAGTGAAACATTGGCCTTGAAACAGAAAGTTGATATCAGAAGAAAAAAAACAGCTGTCAGCTGTTATACCCTGTTCAAGAGAAGCATTCAGTGCTTAGCAAGAAATAGCAACAATTTATTATTTTTAATAACACATAACCAACTATTTAGATGAAAGCCCATGAAAGTACGTGTTAGATAACTAATAAAAGCCCATGAAAGTACGTATTAGATCATTAATAAACGACAAAACGACATAAAAAAGACAAAATTAGTCAAGCAGTTTTATCTATTATCTAAATGCCTATATTTTAAAATAAGCCCATGCATTAGCTTGCATTGGATAAATCTCCAATTTACATATCATATATTATACGTGAATATGAAATATAAATGATAGTGGATATATTAGTTGGCTGAGAGCAGCATGTGCGCAACTTACATTCATGATGAACTCGCGTGCAGCCCTCTAAAATAAGTTAAAATGAGTCTCTCAAATAAGAGAATAAACGTCCGCTATGAAATAACGCACTTTCAATACCACCTGCGCGTCAACAGCCAACTTAGCCGCATTTTAACTGACTTTATAAGCCAACAGCTGAGTTGCGCGCAGCCTAAACAAAGAATGTTGTTACATCACGAGGCTTTTATTTATATCTGCCGCAGAGGACTCTGGGAGTTGAAGTCCTTAGGGTCGCCTGCTCTGTGAGGCGAAACTACCTGAATAAAACTATACGTGCCACTCTCAGTTTTTAAAAGCACTTTCAAAAAGATGAAAACTATAGGATCTACCAGATCTACCTGATTTTTAAAAAAGAAATAAAAGTGTAGGAGAAATAAATAAATATTTATTGAAAACATAGTTGAAAGGACAGGAGTGTCATCTGCAAACTTCAGGAGCTTGATAAGGACCCCTCTCTCACGCTCTTGAAGTTTGCAAATGACACTACTGTCTTCGGCCTCATGTCGATCTGTATACAGAAGGGAGGTTGAATGGCTGGCTCACTGGTGCAGTCAAAACAACCTGGAGCTGAACACGCACAAAACAGTGGAGATTATTGTGGACTTCAGAAGGAACACACCAACATTGATCCCGCTCACCATTCTGAACAGCACTGTGACAGTAGTGGAGTCATTCAGGTTACTGGGCTCTACCATATCACAGTACCTTAAGTGTGAGACCCACATTGACTCCACTGTGAATATGGCCCATTAGAGGTTGTACTTCCGTAGCCAGTTGAGGAAGTTCAACCTACCAAAAGCGCTGCTGATACAGTTCTACTCAGCAGTCATTGAGTCTGTTCTCTGCACCTCAATAACTGTCTGGTTTGCTTCAGCTATGAAAGCGGATATCAGAAGACTACAAAAGACAGTTCAGACCACGGAGATGATTATTGGTTGCCCCCTGCCCCCTCTTCAAAACTGTACACTTCCAGAGTGAGGAAAAGGTCTGGAAAAGTCACTCTGGACTCCACTCACCCAACCAAATACCTCTTTGAACTGTTGCCTTCTGGTCGACGCTACAGAGCACTGAGCACCAGAATCATCAGGCACAAGGACAGTTTTTTCCTGAGGCTATCCATCTCATGAACAGTTAAAACTGCCCCATTGAGTAATAATTATGTGCAATACACAGCTTAGTCTATTAATATTTATCCAACATACCACACCTCTTCTGCCATTACATTTACTTATTTATATATATATATATATATATATATATATATATATATATATATATATATATAGTTCCAGTCCTTGAATCTGATTGGACGAGACATGTTCAATGAGTACTGATGGTCTCACACATCATCACTCGGACACTTCACTGTGTGTGTATTACTCCACTTGTGTTCATGCCATTCTAAACTAAAGTGTAAGAGGAGTGCAGATGTGTAAAGTGCTACTGTATATTTGTCTCTTTAAATGTAATTTTTTGACAGTACATATGTTAGCCAGCAGGTGGTGGCAAAATATGATTTTTCTGTGTAATATGAGCCAGTTTGGTGACGTGAAGTATGCATCAGGCAGTGTTTTCATACAACAGCACTATGTGATCGCGTGTACTACTACACTACTAAAGCTAGGAAATAGCTTTAAATGGCGTTTAAACAAACAACTTCAGCATTACGGCTCATCACAGCTGAGAGACACAACAGACTGATTAATTACACATACTCAAGGCACTTACTTCTTACTGGACTTTCCACATTGGAGAGGACATGCTGTTTAAAATGGTGGAGAAGATCGCAGTTTCTATAGTGAATGAATCTTGCGCATCGGCTACCACAAAATAGGGGAAAATTACCCCTGCTTGGATGGTTATTTTTCCACTGAGAAAGCTGATCTTCAGAAAGCTGACAGCATCTCTGCTTGGGAGTGGCAACAGGTGATGGCAAACGCTCTAACTCTCTCTCTCTCTCTCTCTCTCTCTCTCTCTCTCTCACACACACACACACACAACACACACACACACACACACACACAAACACATATCCATCCATCCTTTTTTATCCAGAAACAGTAATCAGTATAAGTAAAAACAGAAATATGCATAAAATAAATACAAATTAGCCTATTTCAAATTCATCCTGGCTTTTTAACTACCTGACTTTTTCCAGTAAAAAATATATTTTCCTGATAATAATAAAAAATAATAATAATGGTTTTTTTTCTCATTTCATAATATCTCTGCTGTTATGAAAGGGCTCTAAAATACAGGTAGTGAATTTTGACGGCGCTTATTGGTGACATCATCAGGCCGCGCCCAGACGAGCGGTGATTAGTCGGCTAAACTCAGCGGAGCGAGGGGTTAAATCTAGATGAGATGGGGATTATTCGGCGTTGGGTACTGTCGATTTACCCGGATATATGTCTAGACATTTTTAAAGGGACTAAAGAGATCAGAAGTGGTGCTATAAATACTTTTGGGGGTTGTTTACTAGTTAGCCGGGTGGCTACACAACTCGACAAGTAGTTAAACTGCATTAAGTCTGACTTGTAAATAAATAAATTGTTAGTTTCGTAATTTATTATCGGGAGAGCATTATGTACGATCATTAAGCCGGGGATGTTTAATCAACTAACGTCAACTAACTACATAGGACCAGAGTCAAGTGGATAAACATTGACAGGTCTTTATCAGGCAGTTAAAAATTTATTTTAAGGGTTGAATGTAATTCAAAATATCTGTTTAAATGTGGAAAAACTGGATAAGAAGAGGAGCACAGGGTTGTGGATGGCTGGTCATGGTTCTGGCAGCTGTGTTCTGCCTTTTTACTAGAGTCACTGGTCAAGATGGGAACACAATGACTGCAGAGGAGAAGTCTAACATTAGGTGAGTTTAACTGAAATAGGCATGGTTTACTGACGTGGTTTACTGACATAATAGTTGGATGACTTTGATTTCAGCCTTTTAGCAAACATTTCAATACTCAATATATTTCAAGACTTTATTTTTATGAAATTTCTTCATAATCCAATTGGGGAGAAAATCTTGACTTTGCTCACGTGTCCGAATACACACACAATGTGGACCAATTTGTATTGGTTTTATTTGAGTTTGTGTCACCTGTTGTGTTTCTGGTTAAAAATGACTGGCCATTGGACATTAGTGGATTAGTCTACAGTATACAGAAAATAAAGTGTTCAGGAGCATCCCAGTCCTTTAGATAAGCAAATATGTGTTTGCATACACAAATCCTTGGACATGCACACACAACGTGTGTTGAGTGCCCTTTTGTGATTCATCTTTCCATGTACTCTTTTAGAGGAATATTTAAAGATAAATTCTGTTGTGTTTTGGCTCGTTTGAATCGGGATAGTCTGTTGAAAGTTATGATATGTCATTGTCTATGTTATACATGTATGTTTCAGAAAGTTATAAAGAAAAACGTGACAAAGACACTCCTGTTTATTATATTTATTTGTGTCTTTGAGAATATCATACACTAATACACACTGCAGTTTGGCCTATGAGTGAAACATTTTTGCTCATTGCATTTTGCTAATTGAGACCTTTCCAACAATCTATACCACATGGCTATCTCAACTTTTATATGTTTTTACTAACTCTGAATATAATTCTTGTGATAACAAATTTGCAAATGATGAGAACAAAACAGTTCTAATTTGTCAGCAAATAAAAAAAAAAGCATTTTTTTTAACAATTGGTAGGATTAGCTGTATGCATTGTAAAGTCCAGATTCTAATCTTAATTAAAATTACATTTATTTTGTTCTGCTCAAGCAAGTGGTTATTACATTATTATTATTATTTCTACAGGGAGTGCCCCCACACTAGCCCATTATAAACTACTACTATCAAAAAAAAATTAATATATATATATACACATTAAATATGTTTAAAAAAAAAAAAAAAAGAAGTACAAAACTAGTCATAATTATTAAAAAAGAAGTTGACAAATAGATCTAGTGAAATATCTTTGGAGAACATAATACGAGACAATCTTAGTTGGCGTGTCATTTTTGACTGGCAACACAAAAGGTGTTAACACAACACAAGAGATAAAATCAAACTAAGAGGTACAAAAACCAATGGTGTGGTGCAACAACACCTTGTCAGACATAATTATAGAGCTTTATGTAATGGTAGACATTACCCGTAGACTCTAATTCCATGTAATTTAGTTTTTTTCTCAAACTAATTATGTTGTTTTCTTCTTGGATCTTAAATCCTAGGTGACTTCTTAGTTTCATTACTTGTATATTGTTTTCTGTTTGAATTGGGATAGGATTGTATGAAGGTGGTGACAAACACGAACACCATTACTCAATTTAACTGATTCTGAATGGTCGGGCATACTTTCTCAGTCAGCCCAATGATTCAGTTGGCTGCCATTCTAATCCCTGTGTAAGTAACTGAGATTATGTTTATCTGTAACTAAGAGTCATTGATTATCTTTGCCATTTGTCAGGTTGTAGAAATCTCTAAACATATTCCCTAACCACATGGAAAAACAATGCCAGATCTTGGCATGTGAAGCAACATTTTTTTTTTTCATTTGGTGCATTTGTCCTTTATTTCACCCAGAATGCTGCACATTAAACATAAAAGACATAAGCCACATATATAACAGAAAATAAGACAATGCATTAGAGGAATGTTTTTTTCTGATTTGGATGTCAAATCAAATTGATATACACTACCGTTCAAAAGTTTGGGGTCACCCAAACAATTTTGTGTTTTCCTGAAAGTCACACTTATTCACCACCATACGTTGTGAAATGAATAGAAAATAGAGTCAAGACATTGACAAGGTTAGAAATAATGATTTGTATTTGAAATAAGATTTTTTTTACATCAAACTTTGCTTTCGTCAAAGAATCCTCCATTTGCAGCAATTACAGCATTGCAGACCTTTGGCATTCTAGCTGTTAATTTGTTGAGGTAATCTGGAGAAATTGCACCCCATGCTTCCAGAAGCAGCTCCCACAAGTTGGATTGGTTGGATGGGCACTTCTTGCGTACCATACGGTCAAGCTGCTCCCACAACAGCTCAATGGGGTTCAGATCTGGTGACTGCGCTGGCCACTCCATTACCGATAGAACACCAGCTGCCTGCTTCTGCTCTAAATAGTTCTTGCACAATTTGGAGGTGTGTTTAGGGTCATTGTCCTGTTGTAGGATGAAATTGGCTCCAATCAAGCGCTGTCCACTGGGTATGGCATGGCGTTGCAAAATGGAGTGATAGCCTTCCTTATTCAGAATCCCTTTTACCCTGTACAAATCTCCCACCTTACCAGCACCAAAGCAACCCCAGACCATTATATTACCTCCACCATGCTTAACAGATGGCGTCAGGCATTCTTCCAGCATCTTTTCATTTGTTCTGCGTCTCACAAACGTTCTTCTTTGTGATCCAAACACCTCAAACTTGGATTCATCTGTCCACAACACTTTTTTCCAGTCTTCCTCTGTCCAATGTCTGTGTTCTTTTGCCCATCTTAATCTTTTTCTTTTATTGGCCAGTCTCAGATATGGCTTTTTCTTTGCCACTCTGCCCTGAAGCCCAGAATCCCGCAGCCGCCTCTTCACTGTACATGTTGACACTGGTGTTTTGCGGGTACTATTTAATGAAGATGCCAGTTGGGGACCTGTGAGGCGTCTGTTTCTCAAACTAGAGACTCTAATGTACTTATCTTCTTGCTCAGTTGTGCAACGCGGCCTCCCACTTCTTTTTCTACTCTGGTTAGAGCCTGTTTGTGGTGTCCTCTGAAGGGAGTAGTACACACCGTTGTAGGAAATCTTCAATTTCTTAGCAATGTCTCGCATGGAATAGCCTTCATTTCTAAGGACAAGAATAGACTGTCGAGTTTCAGATGAAAGTTCTCTTTTTCTGGCCATTTTGAGCGTTTAATTGACCCCACAAATGTGATGCTCCAGAAACTCAATCTGCTCAAAGGAAGGTCAGTTTTGTAGCTTCTGTAACGACCTAAACTGTTTTCAGATGTGTGAACATGATTGCACAAGGGTTTTCTAATCATCAATTAGCCTTCTGAGCCAATGAGCAAACACATTGTACCATTAGAACACTGGAGTGATAGTTGCTGGAAATGGGCCTCTATACACCTATGTACATATTGCACCAAAAACCAGACATTTGCAGCTAGAATAGTCATTTACCACATTAGCAATGTATAGAGTGTATTTCTTCAAAGTTAAGACTAGTTTAAAGTTGTCTTCATTGAAAAGTACAGTGCTTTTCCTTCAAAAATAAGGACATTTCAATGTGACCCCAAACTTTTGAACGGTAGTGTACATGTTAATTTGCATGGCTTTTCTTGTTGAAATAGCTCCTGCTCACTCACTGTTACATTTTGTGTTCTAGGGACCAGATTCTGGAGATGTTCGATCATGCCTATGATAGTTACATGGTAAGCAAATACTCTCATTCCATCAGCTCTTCATCTGATTCTAAACTAGCATTCTCCTGAACATTACTGGATATTTTGCTATGAATATTATTGGTTTGGTTTTTCGGATTCCTTTGTAAGTATGTCCATCTGTTACTTTACCTTTAAATTCATGCATCTGTGACTGGTTAAAAGATCAATTGTTGAGATTTTTAATTCTTCTCTGTCAGAAATATGCATACCCAGCGGATGAGTTGATGCCCCTCAGCTGTAGGGGGAGGGTGAGAGGGCTGGAACCCAATCGAGGGGACATTGATGATTCTTTGGGGAAGTGAGTCTAGTCTTCTCTCTCCATACATTCTTGCTGCCCTACCATATACTGTATGTTGAAAATGCATCTCATATTACATCATTTGACTTTGAAAATATGCCTGTTCGATATATTTAGTTAGGGATGAATAAAACTGCCTTTGAACCTCTAGTAAAAATGTGTTCACATTGAATGAAACAAAAGCGAGTGTGGATTATCTTGAAAAATGTCTGAATTGATTCCTTGGGTTACTAATGCCAGCCTATCTGTCTCTCTTTTAAAGGTTCTCTCTAACATTAATAGACACTTTGGATACCCTTGTGGTGAGTTAAAACTCTTCTGGTTATTTATTTTAAGTCCGTAAAAGTTTCTGAAAAACACTAATACCCTTTCTAGAGGTCAACCGATAGTGGATTTTGCCAATACCAATAACTAAGGTGGTGGGAAAGGCCAAACTGATTAATCGGCTGATAGTTTTTAAAATCTATAGAATGGCAAAATTCTATATGTATACTTGTTTTACTGTGGCGAGCAAAGACTTGGAGTCAAAAATGAATAAAATCCCTGAAACAGTTTATTGTTCTACCATAATCCCATTAATAACCAGAAAACATATGCATAACGTGGGAATTTTAAGTTTAAACAAGCTGGAAACACATCGGAGACACTTATTTTGAAATAACAAAATGATTAAAGCTGTCGGCAACTATCGCCATAGAATTTTTCAGATAACCAAAGCAATAAAACCGATATATCGGTCTGCCTCTAACCCTTTCTTATGTCACCCAGACATGTTGATAATGACTAAATATTTACAAAGCACACACATTTTAATAAGGCATTCTTGGTCGTATTTGGCTTGTGAACTGTTGTTTCATGTTTTTCTGGGCAGTTGTTAAACAAACTGGATGAGTTTGAGGAGGCAGTCAAAAAGACGATCAGTGACGTCAAACTGGACAATGATATTGTCGTCTCCGTCTTTGAGACCAATATTCGTGTGCTAGGGTATGGATCAGGAAGCTTCTCATTCTTTTGATGTTCAGATCTTTTTAAATCAATCTTTTAATTTTTTTTAAATAATTGATAGGTTAATACAGTAGCCTTTCAAGCCACACTTCTATAGAATTAAAAAAAATCTAAGTACCCTATGTTTCTTGTTCAGCTTGTGTTTTGCAATGAAAAGCAATGGTCTCTAAGTTCACCAAGAGGATAAAGGATCCTAAGCACCTAGAAATTTGTCTCCTTAATGTGCAGTTTTGTTCCTTCAGTGGCTTGTTGGGTGCACATGTGATGGCAGAAGTTCTGAAACAGCGTGGTGAGAGGATGCAATGGTACAGAGATGAACTGCTGCACATGGCCAAAGAAGTGGGGTACCGCCTCCTGCCTGCCTTTAACACCACCAGTGGCCTTCCATACCCTCGGGTAACTCCACTGCTTTTGATGTTTGGACAGAATAATTTTTAATTAGTAACTCTAGACATGGGAACTCTGCATCTTTTACTTTCTCCAAACCCATTTTGTTGATACCTACGAGCAAAGGCTACACAAGTATGATTCAACATTGCTTTGTAGACCTAACTGAACAGAGGATTTCTTCAAAAGTTTTTTATTTTGTTTTCTTTTTCTTCATTAGGTAAACCTGCGCTATGGAGTCCTCAGCCCCCTCTCCCGTACAGGCACTGAGACAGACACCTGCACTGCATGCGCGGGGACCATGATCCTAGAATTCGCAGCTCTCAGCCGACTCTCTGGGGACAAAATATTTGAGGTAAACATTCAGATTGTTTAGTTAACATCAACAAATCAAGACTCAAACAGTGAGCTAAGCGATTTTTCCTGTAATCTACCACAGGAACATGCTCGGAAAGCTCTGGACGTCCTCTGGGAGAAGAGGCAAAGAGGAAGTGACCTCGTTGGTACAGTTATCAACATCCACAATGGAGAATGGGTTCGCAGGGGTGAGACTTTTAATAATTATGACAAACATTCACTTCATTTTAGAGCTATAAAAATTAACACGTTAACACATACAATTAATTTTAATTGTTTAAATGTTGCATTTTTTTCTTAAACGTGATTAATGCATTTACCAATTTGACCTTCTGTGTGAGTTCTGAATGCTGGTTGGAGTAGGGCGGCACCTTTGCAATGTGTCAGGGGACATTACACGGACACACACACACAAACACACACAATAGCAATACCGTGTTAGTGATTATGTGATGGGGAAAGGGCCTCTTAATGCAATTTTTTTTGTACAAAACACACCCAGATGTGACTTGTGACAGACATAAAGTACTTTGCAGTAGGGCTGCACGATTATAGAAAAAATCATAATTGTCGATTATTGCTTTTGATATTGTAATCGTGATTATTAATGTCAATTAAAATACTGTGACGTCACAAAGTAAGCAACCGCGTGGTTCTTCAGAGTAGCAGATTTCAATGGTGGATATGAGCTGCGCTCCAGTTTCTTTTAAGCATTATATTGTATTATATTTTAGCTTGTAATAATATTTGTTAAGGTAAGGCAAATGAAAATTAGTGTAAATTTATATGTATTGTATAGAATAAATTGAATTACTGCTAAATTACTGCTTAAATTATTAGTCCACTTACAGTAAATAATATGGCATATTCAATATTCAAACTTATTAACAGCTGATTTAAATCGACTAAATTACTGTATTCAGTAAGACCTTTGGTGGCTAGACAGGGGGACCATTTATCCTGTTAGATCTTCAATGGTGATCTTGTTCATGTAAGATCATAGTTAGATAATTTTTGGCCTCAGTGGTTGCACTTTGGAAATTAAAAAGAGTCATTTGCGATCAGAGTTTGTGCGATTCGTGAAAATGATAAATCTACCAATACCAGCTGCGTGGCAAATGGGCCTTATAAGAGCAGACACGATATCAATGATGGTGATTTCTAAAATATGCTATTCATGCCACACTTGGAACAGTTTTATTTTATTGCTATTTTATAAAAATCCAATTCACATTAGCCTACTTATTAACATGACAAAACAAACCTGTTATTACATTTTTAATAAATTGTACATAGAAATCGAGCAACGCGACAAACTCTCACATTATAATGACTGTTGTCACTCACTGCAGGTTTACACTGATTGAGATCTGCATTTTGACGCGAGCACAGTGACGCTCCATATAAAGTTCTGCATGAATGCTCTCATTAAAACCAAAGCTGTCTAATCAGCATAATCAATTATTTAAACCACATCTGTGCCTTGATTAGAACAGGATAATTTTAGTTTTGTAGTGTTGCTCATTTGCAGTGTATTTAACATCTTTGTTCAAAGCGAGTGGTGCAATATGCAATGAATCCAAAATATTTAGTGTCAGGTGATGTTTCTTCAGTATTAAAAGTGTGCTGCGCGAACAGAGCAAGAATATAAAGCAAGAATCTGGGCCGATTTCATAATCCTGGCAGCCGTAATCGTAATTGCGATTCGTTTTTTGATTAATTGTGCAGTCCAACTTTGCAGCTTCTGTAGGATGCATTTAATTACCACAGAAGCACGTCAAGTCTTAACTATCACCAAAATGGCAAAACACATAATACAAGGCACTGATGAGGGACCGCTTCGGCTGGCTTGCGGAGTTCTCCTTTGGCAGGTCTGTCGATGCTCCACTCAAATTTAAAATAATTAAAATTTTCAATCCTTTGCCGCTGATTTTTTTTCAAACTGCCAGTTAATGATTACCGGACAATTCGGATGTATTATAATGTGAGCAATTCCATCAGCGCTTGTCATGTGGAGTTCAAAGCGGCACCTTGACACCCTGAAATTAATTATGTTAATTCCATATGCCTACTTTTGTGCACAGCCTACTGGCCAAATGATATTGTGTAGGATGAGGGTTTAAGAGATTTATTTTGCATTGCAATGAATATGCAAACTGTGGAAAGACTAGTTCCTTCAGTTAGTCAACCTCCCACTTAGAATTTGGGAAATGTTTAATGTTACTTGTATACAATTAACATGTAGTCATTTATCAGATGCTTTTATCAAAAGCAACTTACAAATGAGGAACATTGAACAAATGAGCAAGCAATTTGTCATACATTTGTCAACAACATCTACAGTGTTGTACTGCCAAGCTCTCAAGGTGGCTGGAGTAGTATAGGTGCTAGCACAGAAGGCAAAAAGAGACACAAGTACTTTTTTTGTGTGTACAGTAAGTGCAAGGTAAGTTCAATAGTAAGTGCAATTTGTGTGTTCAATAGTAATTGCGATTAGTGTGGATTGGTTAAGTGCTCGCAGAACAGATTTCAGCTGGTTTGGTGCTATTTTAATGCATTTCTATATACTGTGGAAGGCATGGTTTAGAAAATGTTAATAAAGCATTATATTGTGTAAGATATTAGGTGCAGAAGAACAAACAATTGCTGGCAGTATGACTTGAATCTAGAAAACACAACCTTTTAATCTTGGAATTCCTCAACGTCATAAATTAAAAGATTCAGCTCACTAGGTGCCAACAAGCCTAGCTGAAGCTCACATCTGGCCAATAAAACAAACAAAAGAGCCCATTGGCAGAGGTCCCTCAAAACATGGGATGGTGACATGGAGCAAACTCGGCATGACCTTCTGAACTTCCAAACAAAGCTAAAGCAGGTTTTCTTTGAAAGGTTTCCTTGTTAAAGCCCCTCGTGTTTGCACGATCCTAATATGAAGAAATCTCATCTTAATCCAAGAACATTTCACACAAAGTACCAGTAATTGTGATTTAACCCTCTAAGAATGCAGTTGGACCCAAAATGTACACAATATTTAGCCTTGTTAGATAATTCTAAAAATGACTTTATGACCTGTGATCACTTTTATAACTGACAAATTAATGATTATAGCCTGATGTACCTTTTAAAATATGTGTAGTGATTTTTAATCACTTATAACTGACAAATCAATAAGTATAATCTATAATCTTGTATTGTTCATCTCATTGTACTAATTGTAATTATAATATCCTGACAATCAGGTTTATCGTGACGTATAATGTATTATCCATGTTGTAAAACCAATGAATTAACCAGAATATGTAATCAGGGATTTTCATGTTTTGTTACTTACACGTATATTATTCATGAAAGTATGTTATATTTAGTATGTAAAGGCTTGCTTGTTTACGTAGAGAATGTTAATGACAATGAATGTCACGTCTCTTGCACTGTTTTCAAAATATAAATGTTCATGATTAAACATTCACTAGTATGAGCGGGAAGTTTGTAGGAATACTCCACACAAAGGATTGTAAATCAACTTTGAAAAGGGCAGACCAGTCAACCATGTGACTCTGAAAAGCCACTTCTGTTCAGGACACATTTGGGGTGCGACCAATTTCAGTTCAAAAGTTTCCTACCAAGAACAACTCCCTTTCTTTCTTCTCTCTTCTTTGGCTCTCTTGCTCTTCACTTCCTCTTGCCCGAAGTCCCGAGGAAGCCTCTCACTCTCTGCTCTACTGTTCACACACCCAACGGGATTGCGAGTCTTCCTTGTGGAAGGCCTCGTTTCAAAGCCCACCTCATCATCCATCGAGACAACAAAACAATCAAAACAGTCCAAGACATCAACGGAACGAACTTGCTACGAAGAGCCAAAGAACCAAGCAACACAAGGAAATGCAATGCAATGCAAGGAAACGCAACGACAAACCAGTACATCTCCAGACTTTTCCTTAAAGTGCTGGTGTATTATTTAAATACTTTGGGTAATCCGATTGCAAATCAAGTTTGACTCGAAGGATAGATGGTTCTTAAGGCATTGTCTACAGACTCCATAAAGTTCATTTTCACTGTATTGATCATTTATTTCACGTTCTGTCTCTTTACTCACCAACCTATTTCATGTTGTATGTGTTAGATTAGTGGATTAGTGTTTATAATAGTGATAAAGTTTATCTGTATTCACAGATAATTTGACTGTGGTATATTTTGATAAATAATCTCATCCCTGTTTCTAAAAGATTTTGCTTCAAAGCTATACCTAAATATGTGTGATATTATTTTCAATAAGGCATGTGAATAATATCACTCCAATAAGTTAATTATTAAAGCCTTTATTAAAGCGAATTCCTTACAATAGAAATTGTGAGTGGATACAACAAGATGTTGAATTTGAATTTTTATTCAGACAAATAATCTAATTATTTGTCATTTATCTTGCTTATAATGGTTGTCGGACGTAATTGGTTCCATTATAAATTTTCTTACATAATAATGATGTAGAATTAGGTCAGTTTAACATACTGTTCCTACAATTGTTACATAATTTTTTGGTTTTCTTTCCTTAGAGGGAAATAAATCCAATTTGACATAAAAATAAGTACAGTGTTTATAGTGCGGAATTACAGCACTTTCAAATTCTGCGATTAATTGCAATTAATTTTAACTATGAACAGTTATGCGATTAGTTGCAATAAAAAAAATGTATCTACTGCCAGCATTACTTAATTTACAGTATATGGCAGTAAAATAACCTTCACAGTCATTTACATTCATTTATTCATTTGACTGATGCTTTCATCCATTTTTATCATTGTTTTCTCCCTGAGAATTTCTCCCTTGGTATTGATAGCGCCATGCTGCACCAGTTGAGCAATGGGAACTTCACCACCTCAAATCAGTCTATGTTTCTCATAGAGATTATTTTCACATCAATGTCTTCTTTGTTTATTACAGATAGTGGTGTTGGTGCTGGAATAGACTCTTATTATGAATACTTGATGAAAGCATATATTCTTCTCGGAGACAAGGTGTACCTTGAGAGATTCAACACAGTAAGAGCTCTTTATTCTCTTATGCTGTTCTGCTAAAAATCTAAAACCTCCATTCATCACTTAAACTAATTTTAAATCAATTTCTTGTACACATGATTTGTGTTTTTGTCTATTGTGACAGCACTACAGTGCCATTATGAAGTACATCAGCCAGCCTCCTTTGCTGCTCAATGTGCATATGCACAACCCTACCGTGAACGTGCACAGCTGGATGGATTCCTTGCTCGCCTTCTTTCCTGGACTACAGGTTTCTTACCATGTTGCATCAAGAAATGGAAAGAAAGAATTAAAAGCAAACATAGTTTAGAATTGAATTTTAACTTTGTGTCTAAACACATTCAGGTTCTAAGGGGAGATTTGAAACCTGCCATCGAGACACATGAGATGTTGTACCAAGTGACCAAACAGCACAATTTCCTCCCTGAGGTAATTCATAGACTGACTGCCTCTACGCTATCACCTAAAATTGAAACAGCCTAATATTTCAAGATTTCTCAATCCTAATCCTCCATACACCAATGACTTCAAATGATCTGATGTCTTACAGGCCTTTACCTCCGAGTTCAGAGTTCACTGGGGGCAGCACCCTTTAAGACCAGAATTTGCTGAGAGCACATATTTCCTTTATAAAGTAAGTAAATATGACCCTGTGAGGGTCAAGATTGACTTTGACTGTCTTTGTTTTGTCTATACTCAATTTTTACCATCTCGTTTCCAGGCCACAGGTGATCCGTACTACTTGAAAGTGGGCCAGTCTATAGTGGAGAAGCTGAACACTCATGCACGGGTCCCCTGTGGTTTCGCCGCAGTTCAAGATGTGAGAACAGGAACACATGAAGACAGGTAAGAGAGAGGCTGAAACTCAGAAATCAGGGGATAAAAACAACAATAGACTTTTTTTTTTTTTTTTTAGTCTGGCTGAACGGTTCTTAGCATGCTGTGTGACAGTTTCAGTATCATTTACACTTGCACACAGTTCGGTACGTTATGGATTTCTCTGCACAGTTAGCTTACCATACTCAGGACAGAGAACTGTGCTGTTTTAAATGGCTTTAGTGATGTGGCGAATAACGATTGGTCACTTGCCCAATCAGTCAATTCTAACACTCATTTCACTGCACCACAATGAAAATTAAATCGTAAATGTGTCCGGATTTGTACGGAATGGCATTATTCGCCAACATTTACCATTCGACATGATGGTGGAAAAGTGCCTCGGAAGTGATACCATTAGGAATTATGTCAACATTTGCTTGAGGACTGAGACACACAAGCCAGCCATTCCCAGCACTGAATTTCTTTCCTGATTACATTTGAAATGTTGCTTGAGCTCACTAGTAAAAGTATTTTTGTGTTTGTTTCTTTCAAGGATGGATTCCTTCTTCCTGGCCGAGATGTTTAAGTACCTCTACCTGCTGTTCTCAGAGAAGAACCAGTTGCCTATAAACATTGATGAATATATTTTCACAACTGAAGCTCACTTGCTCCCTGTATCTCTGTCCACGAACCAGCCCCACTGCCATAGCAACAACACGGTGAGAGTTCTCAAACAGGAACCCAAAATCATCTTGTCCTTCCAACTAAAACGGGACTTTTGAAATACTGCTTTTGGATTCATAATAACTCTCTATATGATTGGATGTTTCTCAGATTTGCATCAGTCATTTTACTTCAGTTACAAAGACTTATATTTCCACAATGTGATAATTTCTAGATGACACCTTTTTGTGTCTTAGGAACCTCAAGGATCTCATATGGACGATTTGTTTTCATACTCCTGCCCCAGTGCTCAGACCCTGTTTCCCAACAACCCCACCTTTGCCAAAACTATCAGGGACAGTTACAAATACCTCAATGGTGTGGGCAAACTCCACCAGAACTCACCTGTCAGGTGGGTGTACTTGTGATATAGGTTTACCTTCAAGTGAAGACTAATTGATTATCCTACAAACCGATTAGTCTAATTCAATATGGTGTAAGTGGGCAGCCTGTAAAAGACAAGAGACTCATGGTTGAAAATATACTGTTGTAAATGTACTGTAAGTTGCTTTAATTTAATCTCATTAATATTCAGGTCATATTTCAAGCAAAATGAAAAAAAGTTTTAGGACCTTGATACATAAAGGGATAGTTCACCCAAAAAATACAAATTCTATCATCATTTACTCACTTTCATGCCTTCCCAGATGTGTTTGACTTCTACTAAACACAAACAAAGATTTTTAGAAGAATATATCTGTAGGTCCATACAATGCAAGTGAATGTTGACCAGACCTTTCAAGCTCCAAAAATCACAAAGGTAGCATAAAAGTAATCCATGTGACTCCAGTGGTTTAATATATGACTTCAGAAGCAATGTAATAGGTGTGGGTTTGAAACAGATAAATATTTAAGTCCTTTTTTTAATATACATCTCCACTTTTGCTTTCACATTCTGAAAGAGAAAGTGGAGATTTATAGTAAAATATTATTGAAATATTGATCTGTTTCTCACCCAATGTGATTGCATCACTTCAGAAGACATATATTAAACCACTGGAGTCATATGGATTACATTTACTATGACTGTCTGTGCTTTTTGGAACTTTAAATTGCTGATCACCATCCACTTGCATTGTATGGACCTTCAGAGCATAGACATTCTTCTAAAAATCATTGTTTGTATTCTGCAGAAGAAAAAAGTAATACACATCTGGGATGGAATGAAAGTAAGTAAATGATAATAGAACTTTTACATTTTGGGTGAACTATCCCTTTAAGCACATTTCCTCCAAATTTCTCTGTACTTTTAATGAAAAAAAAAAAACTTCACTGTAACAATGAAATCACCTTGACTGGACATAATGTTTTTCTTTTATTTAAAATCAGCATAAATTAAATAAATACTACCATGATGTATAAACATACTTATATATATATATATATACACACACAGAAGGCCACCAACTAATTAGGCTTATTAACTATTGGCTTGATAAATCTGCTTAATTGTCACAATGCAAATTTCAGAATGCGAAACATTTTAAAGGTCTCAAAATAGTCTTTTGATTTAATTTTGGGGTGGAATATGACCCGAAAATTTCTTAACAATTTTGATCAAAAAGTAAAATTCCCCCTAAATGACTATTTACTACAACACACCTTTCTTTCATACAGTGAGATTAAACTGCCTCTTCATGACACAGGCCTGGAGCCAGTGGAGTTTCTGAAGAGCATGGGCATCTCTCTAACACCCCTTTCTGAGCTGGCCTCTGCCAGTTTAGGCTCAGCAGCACAGGTGAAACAGCCCTTAAATTTACATTTACTTATTTGTTGCATTGGACCAACTGTTGGATATCTGTCATTTATTCTTTCCTCTGTACAGCCATTCATTTATGTGTCTCTCCTTCCACAGAACGCTCAGAAAGGTGTTTACAAATTAAAACTGGTTGCTGAGGTGAGCCAAACCCCTGAGGAAGTGGTGCCACTGACTGTGCAGCTCATTTCTCCTCCATTTTTGGGTAGAACGGTCCTTACAGCTGGACCAGCAAAGTTTGGAATGGACCTTACCAAACAAGAGCACGGGGTGAGCAGCTTGCAGAAACTGTTCTGTCTAGTTGCAGGGCACATTGTTAATTAATTTATTAAAAAGTTTTTTTTTTTTTCTTTTTCCTTTCTCTTTTTTTTTTCCCTTCTCTTAGGTGAAAGGCAGAATTATGAGGAGTGTTCCATATACAGCATGTGGGTCCATTGAGAATGCAGTAGAGATGCAGGGACACATAGCACTGGCATTGAGAGGAGACTGCATGTTTGCTGCTAAAGCTCGCCGCCTACAGGAAGCCGGAGCCATTGGTGTCATCTTCATAGGTGAGCTGAACTACAATAAACATGAATCATCTATTTCTTATTTTAAAGGTTAATAAACCATACAGTAAATGGTCTATTGTGTAATATTTATAAATATATTGATATGAATAGATTTAAGTAAATAAATATGGTTTCCAGTCCTAATCTCCATTGCTCTCTGTCACCATGTAAGCATTTCTATGCATTCACTTGAAATAGAAATAAAGAATTTGGATTGTTTGGATTTGAATGTTTTCACAGATCACAGAGAGGGCAGCAGCAGTGCCGAGACTCCACTGTTTCAGATGGTTGGAGATGGAGACTCTATAGATGACATCACCATTCCTCTGGTGTTCCTATTCAGTAATGATGGAGCTACACTTACTGCCGCTCTAGAGGAGCATCACAATGTGGACGTCCGTTTGCTGGCCAAAGAGAAACGACCGTGGAAAGGTACCATTTAGTTGAAGACACACCTCCAAACCATGGTTTGCTACTTCCGATGAAATTAAACTTTCCTCATTTTTGTTGGATCTCTCGACATGTTGCTGGGAATCACCAACTCTTATTGAAAAATGGATGACTTCTGGTCAATTTGCCATTGCAGATCGCTGCATGAGTGACCACCCCTTCATTTTAGAAATAATTTTATTAGACAGATGTGTTTGTACACCACTAAGCAAGAGATTGTGTCATTAATATTTTGCTCTATTTTCCTAGCAGAGAATGTATATTTTACAAATGAATTTCTGCCAACTGACATGGACTGAAAGGTCATTTTTTGTGGTCTTTGATGTGAATTCTTTGTGATTTTCCTTGTAGAAAAATCAGAGAAATTGAACATTAAATTCCGGCTGGCTAAGGATGGAGAGTTTGCAGAGGGGGAAGTGGAGAGCACTACCATCCAGCTGGTGCTTGAGCAAAGTGAGGAGACCACAGAGATGGATGTTGATGGGAGAGAAGGAGACCAGGAAACCTGCACCTCTTCACCGAAAAACCCAGAGAGCAACCCCTGACAGTGGGACCAGCCCATAACCATGGTTCCCTTCACAGAATACAGAAACCGGATATTCAAACTCTCTCTTTCCCCCTTCTTATATAAAGATGGCCTCACCTTGTGTAGTTTGAATTGAATTGATCTGCACAGAGTTAGAGGGCAAGACATGCAAAATCCTGTCTCTTTATTGTGGTATTTGCAATGGATTCTTCTAAATGGTCCTCAGTGGAAAAAACAAGTGAGAAGAATTGGTTCTCTTCCTCATATCTAAGTGGCTTGAAGTCTTTAGGACAACCTTAACAAAGGGCTCCTATGACCAAAACCCCAAAAACAGTGTTGTGGTCATTACATCACAGAAGATGTTTATATGAGGGAAATTGGACCAAAATACCTGACATAGGTTAATCTCTCTCTCTCTCTCTCTCTCTCTCTCTCTCATATGTATACATATACAGGATATATATACAGTATTTACAAATTAAAATCAGGGAAATCAAAGACAAATGACTTGAACATGTTTGCATATGTATGTGGAGGCTGTATGAGGTGGCCTTTATCATTATGTCATGGAATGTGTGCATTTCATCATGTGCCAATACAAAATATTTGTGTTCGTCTGTGCATATTAAAAGATTATGTATTTAACATTTACCTCTTAATTTAGCACATTTTCACATTCCCCAACAGCTGTCACGAGGTCCCAGGATGCACAACACATCAAACCAACAGAAATGTCACATAGTGATATTTACATAATGGTTTTGAGCGATTACAAATACATTTAATGTATACAGTGACATTTTGGTTTACTTGGTGGGGTGATATTGACTGTTAATCTCTTATATGGTTAGATTTGATTATAAAGTTGCAATTTTTTATTTACTGTATGCCTCCACTTCCACATATATATGTTTTCCATCACAATGTAAAGAAAAACTTTATTGTTTACACTAGATTCATTGTTGTCTACGTATCACTTTTATCTGGTTTTCTGCTAAAAATCACCAAAGAATAATGTAAATTTATTGCTTTGTTATTTTACTTTCAATGCCATGTATGATTCGCACATAGCTCAGCCTTGTTAGGCTGTGTTATTATTTCAGATGATCTATCACTTTAGCTTTGAAGACTGCGTATAACTGTTCTATCAGTCCCAAAAGTTTTCACTTCGAGTCTTGACACCTTGCACTGTTATTAATGGCTGTTCTCATAATGATGTAAATCTGTGTAACTCTCAAGGGCTTATGACTGATTCACTTTAAAGTGGGGGCATACTACAGATCAGATGGGATTTTTATTTATTTCTTAAGTTATTTTCTATACATTACTTAAAATGCCATAGATAATGTGTGTCATATTTAGAAGAAGCATTTTTTAAGGGCAAAAGTGGTGGAATATTGTATATTGCTTTGACAAAATCATATTTAAAGAGCTGTTTTTGTAAAGAATGTTGGGGACTTCCCATTAAATCAAGTTATGAACTCTTTTGTCTTTTTAATTTGAAACATATATATATATATATATATATATATATATATATATGTGTGTGTGTGTGTGTGTGTATTAATAAATGATATAAATAATTCATATAAATCATTACTTTATATCCCTGGAATGGGGATTGAAACAAACTGGTACTTGTTATGATTTAAAGATTTTCTCTAACGCTTATTTTCTACGTTGCTGGCACATATAGATCAGTGGTTGCTGGTCATTATAATTATAATTGCAATGGATTTCTGCAAGTGTTCCGGGCAATGTTATTGTTCGCACTTCCCTATAGTACTTCCGGAACCTAACAGGTACTTATACTATACACAGACAACAAAAGTTAATATTTTCCATTAAAATGTTTTACAAACTCTACTTTCAGTGGATTGATTTGTCTGGGAGTAAAACAAACCCCCACTCTCAGATGTTCAGGTAAATATTTCATATATTAACGATATATTTATTATCGCGTGAATGCAGGACTTGCTTTTTGATTAAACATTACACTTTAAAGCGTCTTTTTGTTATCAATTTAGATGAGAGAAGGGACAAATCTTCAATAAGAGACTCCGGGGAAAAGGTGGGTGATATTTTAATCTGACTCAACTCTTTGCGTTTGTTTTATTAAACTGAGGATGTTTACGCGATTTAACATGCTGTTGTAAATCTGTTACATAATTATGGGTGAATTCGTTTTGGTTGCTAGCTTTTTTAAGTTAAACGTTGTTATTTAAAATACGATTTAAACTTTATTTAAACATTTTTCGCACAAATACATAAATAAATGCAACTACACCGAATGTTTAAAATTGTGATATATCTGAGGGAAGTCAGATATGTGAGTGGTGGTGGCGTAGTGGCTAGACTCACTTCGCCACCAAGAGGACTTTGAGCACATTGGGAATTGGGCATTCCAAATTGGGGAGAAAAAGGCTGAGAATATATATAAGAATATTTCAGCTCTGTAGGTCCTCACAATGCAAGTTAATGGTGGCCTGATCTTTGAAGCTACAAAAAAAAAAAAAAAAAAAAAAAAAAAAAAAAAAAAAAAGAAAGACAGCTTGAAAGTAATCCATGTGACTCCAGTGGTTGAATCAGTTTTCCTCCGACACAATATTTATTTTTAAAAATAAATCTCCACTTTCGCTTTAAATTTCAGATGTGAAAGTGGATGTAAACTGGAAAGTGGCCACTGTATTCTCCCCATTGACATGTTAGGCGGGAGACACTGATATTAACACAGAGACAACTGTGCTAAAGCCATCCATGTAAAACATGGTCATAGAGTGACAACGTTCCACCTCCTCTAGGTTTAGGGGTAGAGTTGGGAAATATGAACTATTATTAGCCTGAAATGGAATCAATGGAAGTCTATGAGATGTCCTCACTAATAACATGTTTGTGCGTGCGTGCATGTGTGTTTGTGTTTTCTGCATTGTGTATGTTTTATTGATTTTTATTTGACAAATAAAGAAGAATTGCTCTGTGTTGTAGTCTTTCCCATTCATTTCCTTTGGTGGGCTTTTGTGTGTTCAGATGGCAAATGTAAAAATAGGTAAAGTTTTGGACTACTCAGATGAAGGATACAATTGTTATTAAAGAAACAAAATAAAAATGTGTACAATAAAACCCAGAACAACTCGTAAGGGGTTAAGGGCCAGAGTGATGAAATGGTCTATTGCTTGTATTGTATATTGAGATATTAAGAGTGACGTTTTAAGAGCTGTTTTGTGAAGTTAAATCCCTACTCCTTATGTCTACTTGATAGAGTTATAGAATTATTCACAATATTTTGTACATACTGTATATTGTTTTTATGAAAAAAACATTTATTCACTGGAGGGGAGTGTTTTTGAGACAAATGAACAGTTTGTTAACATCTGCATGTGGTAACAAATTAAGAATTTTTTCATTGTGATGAATTATGAAATTATTGTGATTGAAATATTGTGATGTCGTTTTTCCTTGCATCAAACATGGATTTCTGGAAGAAGTCTGATGGCTTGCAGAACCTCAGAGTGCCTAATGAGCCCATCAGGTACAGTATCAGATCACTCTACTCACACAGACAGCATAATAAGGCCTGCATATTAATCTGTTAAAACTATTATCTATTAAAAATATATTTGAAAAAAATGTTACTTTCAGAGGACGAATTGGTCAAAGAGATAGGAATATTCCCACTTTCAGAAGTGCAGGTAATGATGTCAAATTTGTGTGTGTGCAGGACTTGGTTTTTAATCAAACATTACCTTCTAAATTGGCTTTATGTTATCAATTTAGCTGAGAGAGTTGAAAACCCACACATGCCTAAACTCGAATTTGTTGACTTCATTAAAAGAAGAGAACCAGAACGAAAGGTGAGAAACTGGCTTTGGATATTTTGATGTCTCATTTGTGTTTCACAACTGTGTATTCAATTCAGCATTTTAAATGGATTTACACTGTTCATGAGGATATTTTACATGATCGATTAAAGTTGTCACATTAGTTAAAGCTGTCATTGGTGAATAAGTTGTTGAAAGATTATCTTAAATCTAGATTAGTATAAAAGGTGGAGTTCAAAATGATGAGTATCCCTTTATTAAAAATGATGCCATCTTTTCCCCACACAATTCTCTTGTTGTAAAATAAAAAAATCTGATGTTAAATGTTGATCAAATTTCTCCTTTGATAGGTGGCACTACCAAAACTTGCCAAAAGAGAATGTAAAACAACAACTATCATTGCTTCCCCTTTGCCTCTTATCGCTCCTTCTGTGCCAGGCCTGGGCAAATCCAGTGGTGAGCGGTAAACAGCATGTTACATGTTGTTTAACCTCAATGGTTACACATTGAGTAGTCCTTATTGTCTTTAATCTTTTTGGTTTGCAGTGACTCTTCCTCTTCTGGGTAAATTCCCACCCTCCAAACGCCTGTCATGTTGTCCAGATGTTTCGAGGAGGTCCATCAGTCCTGAGGTATCTATTTCTAGCTCTCAAAACACTTGCAAGTTTCACCATCAATGTTACATTTGATATCACCTGAGCTTGTCTCTGAGGTTTAATGTCTCTAATTACAGCATCAAATTTGTTTATCAGTGGTGGTTAGTGTTTGACAGACCTAATTCATTGTAGTGCCATAAATCAGTTTTTAAGTGAATGAAAACAAAGCTGAGGTAGACCTATGGTCTTTTCAGTGGCATGCACTGTTATTTGCCAACTGAAGAGTTATTTGCCAACTGAAATTTCTTGTGTATGTGTGTATATATATATATATATATATATATATATATATATATATATAAAAAATTATTTTTTTTTTTTTTTTTTTTTAATTTTTTTTTATTATTATATTTCATCAGCGAAACAATCCAAAACACTTGAATCAACTGTACAACCCATTGAAGATACTCTAAGTCTTCCTCACAGCCTCGTTGTCATTCCTGTTAAAAGTTAAAGATAGAGTTATTGTGAAGAAGGTACATATCTGTTTAGTATCTCTATCAGCTCTCAGGCAAGTACATTGGGCTGTTTGTCGGCAGTTGCCTATACAACAGACCGGGCCATGGACTTCAAAGGCTGGAGAGCAAATGAGTAGGGATCCGCTTCCAGAAAGCTGCGTGCAAGAGCAAAACACTGTATGTGCCAAAACTAAATTAAAATTAAAATGAAAAATACTATGTTTGCAAAAAAAAAAAAAAAAAAAAAAAAAAAAAAAAAAAAACCAGTCCTATATGTGTGAAAGAAAATAACTATATGTGCAAAAGAAAAATAACTAAAAATAACTCATCATGTTCCTCAAACCATTTCAGAGCAATGTGTGCTGTGTGGCACAGTGCCATCAGGGAATACCATTGTCATGAAGGGGTGTACTTGGTCTGTAATGATATTTAGGTAGGTGGCACGTGTCAAATTGACATCCACATGAATGGCCAGTCCCAGGGTTTCCCAGCAGAACATTGATCAGTGCATCACACTCCCTCAACCGGCTTGTCGCCTTCCAACAGTGCATCCTGGTGCCATCACTTCCCCAGGTAAACGGTGCACACATACACGGCTGTCCATGTGATGCAAAAGAAAACGGGACTCATTGGACCAGGCAACTTTCTTCCACTGCTCCAAGGTCCAGTTCCAACACTCACGTGCCCATTGTAAGTGGTGTTCGACGATGGACAGGGGCCATCATGGGCACTCTGACCAGTCTAGGGCTACGTAACCCCATACGCAGCAGGGTGCGATGCACTGTGTGTTGTGACACATTCCTCCTGTAAACATCATTCAAATTTCTGTGACGTGCCACAGTAGACCCTCTGTTGGTTCGGACCAGACAGGATAGCCTTCGTTACCCTCTCGCATTGATGAGCCTTGGGTGCCCAAAACCCTGTAAGGTTTTGTGGTTTGTCCCTCCTCAGACCACTGTAGGTAGGTGCTCACTGCTGCTCACCGAGAGCACCTCATAAGCCTTGCTGTTTCAGTGATGCTCAGACCCAGTCGTCTTGCCATATATTTTGGCCCTTGTCAAAGTCGCTCATGCCTATACTCCTGCCCATTTCTCCTGCAATCAGCACGTTGACTACGAGAACTTTTTGTTAGCTTACCATCTAATCTACTCAGACCTTGACATGTGACCTTGTTATGAAATTATCAGCATTATTCTCTTCACCTGTGAGTGGTCATAATGTCTTGTTTGTATATGTTTCAGTAACAGCACAACGTACTACAAGAATGAATAATTTCAGGTGAATAATTTCACCTGAATTCTGGTTTCTACAGAGACATTGCAACTCAAGATGATCGATTTGGCTGTGGTACTTTATACTTATGACTACAACTGAAGCCTTAGCCACAGTTAGTTGCTTGTAGAGGTACTGTAGCAATAACCCCTACTTTGTATCACCTTTCCTCTGATTCTGTCTGGAAGCTTGATTTTTAAGACACAATACTGGGTTAATGAGTAAATAAGTGATGAAGAACAGCATTCACTTAATATTCAGATAGATAGATAGATAGATAGATAGATAGATAGATAGATAGATAGATAGATAGATAGATAGCTGCACACATTAAAACAACACTAGCATACATTCAGACAGTCAACTACATAATTAAGGCAGATTTAAACCAAAATATTGAAATATATTCTTAAATTTTCACATTTTTATTGGGGAAATTATCAAGTTGTCTTATGTGTTTAAAATTTTATAGCTAAATCTAAACATTTATTACAATATTTGTTAAAAACGTAACTTTTTTGCGTGCTACCATATACATTTTTGTTATTTAATAAATTGTGTTGTTTCATAATTGTTTTACTTTTTATATTGGTCTAAAAAGCCAATTATAGCCAATAAATATAAACCAAATACATTTAATAAATGAAAGAAAAAATACATTGTGCCTTATTTTATGGAACATGTTTTATTTTGTTATTTGTACGTAGAATATGTTCTCACAAACATCCACGTCAGCGTCACTGCGTCACGACTTTATTCATCCTCCACGCTGCTTCAAGCCTCCTCTCTCTAATCTCTCTACTCTGTTAACACGGTTTGCCATACTCCTCCTCTTTCCCTCCTTCCCTGCAGCAATCTCTCATCTATCTTTAGCACTGTACCACACGAACAGCGGCTTAACATTGCCTGTTTCAGACAGGCAAACACTTATCTTGAGTTGACTCTCTCTCTCTCTCTCATCTTTATTCGGGCCGGTTTGTCTCACTCAATTCGACCTAAACAAATGGGGGAATGACACCCCGAAGCTTTTATCTGCTGGTCTGGATTTGAGAAGCACAGTGAAGGATGTTGTTTTCTCCGAGCTGGAGCGCAAGGCGAGCCCGGGTCTCTCTCCTCCTGCCCGGGGTCTTGATCTGCGTAATCCTCGCTGCGTCCAGTGCGAGTATGCCAGGTAAGAGTGTGTATCTGACATATGGTAGTAACAGCATTTTATTGAAGCTTCTGTGAGCTCAATAAATGCTACTTTTAAATCTGGAATCCTTTATATATATATATATATATATATATATATATATATATATATATTAGCATCATATTTAAAGTGGTTGAAAATGAATTTAAACAGAAGTTCTAAGTTTATAGTAATACATTGCTTTAGTTTTGACTGGTGTTTTGTCTTGTATTACTTTTTTGTGGCCGTGATATGTTCATTTTTGGCAATTAGAAGCAACAGGATGTAGGCTAAGTCTATGTAAACACTAATCCAGCTGAACAATTGGATAAGGAACAAACAAGGAGGAATAAAAAAAGAAATGGTGTTTCCTTGTTGTGATTTTCCCTACTTATCCAGTGATCCTTACTCTCCAATATATGCTTTGTTTTGGGGTCATACACTTCTCATTTACATCTCTATATATCAAAGGAAGAGTTATTATACTGGGCTCTGGGCTAAAAATGCCCCTGAAAGTGACAAAAATGCCCAAGACGTTTATAACGTGGGTGCAAAAATATCCTGTTGTTGGTTTAGAATTCAAAATACATTTTACAGCATGGTTTGTTTTGTATATGTTTTTATCTTTCTCCTCAATTTGGAATGCCCAGTTCCCAATGCGCTCTAGGTCCTCGTGGTGGTGTAGTGACTCGCCTCAATCCGGGTGGCACAGGACGAATCTCAGTTGAAGCGCCTGAGACAGTCAATCCATGGCTCTTATCACGTGGCTTGTTGAGCACGTTACCGCGGAGACGTAGCGCATGTGGAGGCTCACACTATTCTCTGTGACATCCACGCATGACATAGCATGCGCCCCACCGAGAGCGAGAACCACATTATAGCAACCATGAAGAGATTAACCCAATGTGACTACCCACCCTAGCAACCAGGTCAATTTGGTTGCTTAGGAAGCCTGGCTGAAGTCACTCAGCACACCACGTGTGGTAGTCAGCGTCTGTACTTGCTGAGCTACGCAGTCCCCCTATGTTTGTATATGGTTTAAAAAATGGGCCCTTATGAAGTTGCAAAATGCCCCTGATAATCAATTACAGGGCTCAAAAAATTTAGAAAAAAGAAAAATTATAATCTATTATAATAATTTCTTGTACACTGATTTTCTACACTGATCCAAAGCCAATAACAAATGTTACAACATAAACAATTCATCCTAAGGAGACTGCAATACAAGTTGCCATATGATCTCATTTGTTGGAATTTTTAGTCCATATGCATTTTTCTCAATTTGTTTGAGGGTTTTTGTGTCAGTCTTTGATATATGCGACTGTATTACAAGGTTCATTGTTGGCTTTGTGATTGTGAACTATGGATTGTGGGATGTAAGTGCTGTAAACATAGATTATCTATCCGAGCTTCTCTCTCAGACTCCTGTGGGAATTACTACAGATGGACTCTGGCACAACACAATCTCTCGTTATAGCTTTCTTCTTGACTTCCAAATGCATGCTCAGTATTCCTAACTTTATATTTTTGTATATATTTATAAATCAACTATCATCAAACAAGAACGATTAAGAACATTGTAATAGTTAAAATCTAATAGTTTTGTACTGAACTGCATTTTTCATCAGATTTCATACAAAACAAAGTCAAAATTACAACAAAGAAATTATCCAGAGCTAAATGTCAGGCAACATGTTCAATGTTGATTACCACAAAAAATAATTTTGACCTGTCTGTCCTTTTATTTAAAAAGAAGTTACCATGAGGCACTTACAATGGAAGTGAATGGGGCCAAATTTTGGAGGGTTTAAAGGCAGCAATTTAAGCTTATAATTTTATAAAAGCACTTACATTAATTCTTCTGTTATAACTCGTGAATTATTTGAGCTGTAAAGTAGTTTAAATTGACATTTTTACAGTTTAAGAAACAGACTCGTCACAGATCCTAAACTAGCAGCTTCTAAATGTCAAAGACCTGCATTGCTACAAGAGGATTTTTGGATAAAAAACAATTTTAAGAATACAACATTTATTTCAATAGAAATAGCCATTTGTAACATTCTAAATGTCTCTAAATCATCTCTAAACTACATATTGTGCATTGTGACTGAAACACATTCTTTTTTCAGGATTATTCTCATTCATGTACACTACCGTTCAAAAGATTAGGGTCACTTATACATTATTATTTTTATTTTTTTGCACCTTTTAGAATAATAGTAAAGTCATCACAACTATGGAATAATAGAAATGGAAATATGGGAATTATGTTGTGACAAAATAAATGAAAACTGTTATATTTGATCATCTTCAAAGTAGTCGCCCATTGCCTAGAATTTGCAGAAATGTACTCTTGACATTTTCTCAACCAACTTCTTGAGGTATCAACAGTATTGAAGGAGTTCCCATTTGCATGCTGGGCACTTAGTGGATGCTTTTCTTAATTATTTGGTCCAAGTCATCCATTTTTTTGATCCAAGATGGCGGCGCGGTAGCACGCAGCGACCACTCCGGATCCAAAATAGTGCTCTTTTTGTCACTTAGCCCGACTTTTACGGTACATGGACTTTGGAGCAACCGGTGTTCGTGTCTACCATCGCCAGACACTGTTAAAATATAAGATTCATGCAACAACCAAGCTGCATGATGATCTGCAGGAGTTGCTACGCAAACTCTGCTTCCTGCGGAGACCAGGCCTCCAGTCCTCGGCGTCGCCTGATGCCGGTGCCCGGGGGAGGGGATGTCGTAAGCGGTGTGTGAGGAAGCGAAAGCGCAGTAAGAGGGCGGGGGTCCATGCTAGGCTAAAAACAAACCCTAGCTGGCCGGCTCTCCCGTCTATCCTGCTCTCAAATGTTTGCTCCCTGGACAATAAACTGGACTACATCCGACTCCAGCAGATTATGCAGAATTCCCCCCCCCCCCCCCCCCCCAGCGCTAATGCAAAGGAAGCTCTCTGTAAAATGTATGGGGCTATGAGTGAACTGCAGAATGCTCACCCAGACGGACTGTTTATTGTCGCTGGAGATTTCAACCATGCAAATCTCAAGACCGTGCTCCCTAAATTCCATCAGTATGTGGACTTTGCAACGAGAGGGGCGAACACGCTTGATCTTGTTTACACAAACATCCCAGGTGCGTATTGGGCGAATACCCGCCCCCACCTTGGCTACTCAGACCACATCTCTGTTATGCTAATTTCAGCATACAGACTGCTTGTCAGATGCACAAAACTGCTCCAGAAGCAGGTGAAAACCTGGCCAACAGGAGCCATCTCTGCTCTTCAGGACTGTTTTGAGTGTACTGACTGGCACATGTACTGACATCTGGCCCTCACCCACCTAGATAAAAAGGACTCATACGTTCGAATGATGTTCATAGACTTCAGCTCAGCATTCAACACAATAATTCCTCAGCACCTGATTGGAAAGCTGAACCTGCTGGGCCTAGACACCTCCCTCTGCAACACGATCCCCCAGGGCTGTGTGCTCAGTCCACTGCTGTTCACTCTGCTGACTCACAAATGTGCAGCAATGCACAGCTTGAACCACATCAGTAAGTTCATCGATGATATGACCGTGGTGGGTCTCATCAGCAAGAACGACGAGTCCGCATACATAGTGGAGGTGCAGCGACTAACGGACTGGTGTAGAGCCAACAACCTGTCTCTGAATGTGGACAAAACAAAAGAGATGGTTGTTGACTTTAGGAGAGCACAGAGTGACCGCTCTCCACTGAACATCGACGGCTCCTCTGTGGAGATCGTCAAGAGCACCAAATTCCTTGGTGTTCACCTGGCGGAGAACCTCACCTGGTCCCTCAACACCAGCTCTATTACCAAGAAAGCCCATCAGCGTCTCTACTTTCTTCAAAGCCTGAGGAAAGCACATCTCCCACCCCCCCCCCCCCCCCCCCCCCCCCCCCCCATCCTCACTACATTCTATAGAGGGACTATTGAGAGCATCCTGAGCAGCTGCATCACTGCCTGGTTTGGGACTTGCACCGTTTTGGACCGCAAAGCCCTGCAGAGGATAGTGAGGACAGCTGAGAAGATCATCGGGGTCTCTCTTCCCTCTATCAAAGACATTTACAAAAAACACTGCATCCGCAAAGCAACCAGCATTGTGGATGACCCCACACAACCCTCACACAAACTCTTCACCCTTCTGCCGTCTGGCAAGAGGTACCGAAGCATTCGGGCCCTCACGTCCAGACTGTGTAACAGCTTCTTCCCCCAAGCCATCAGACTCCTCAATACTCAGAGACTGGACTGACACGCACACACACGTGTCCTGAGTTGCACATTAATTATTGTCACTTTATACCTGGCTGCTACCTCAATAACCGCTATGTGCATGGAACACTATCTCATAGTATGTTATGTTTACATTTGGCATTTTTAGAAACTGTTATCTTTTTGCACTACTGTATACTGGTCTCTCACTGTGCCTATTGTCCTGTTCATTTTTTGTAATTTATTGTTCAGTCCCATACTTTTTGCACGTGCACTTTATATAGGTATGTTATTTAGTCTGTGTAGTCTCATGTGGTTCTGTGTTTGTCCTATGTTGTTTTATGTAGCATCATGGTCCTGGAAGAACATGGTCTCGTTTCACTGTGTACTGTACTAACTGTGTATGGTTGAACGGCAATAAAAACCACTTGACTTGATTTCAAAACTTTTTGACATTTTCGTTTTGTAATAAAATAAATTAATATGGTGGCACAATTACAAACCCGATTCCAAAAAAGTTGGGACACTGTACAAATTGTGAGTAAAAACAGAATGCAATGATTTGGAAGTTTCAAATTTCAATATTTTATTCAGAATACAGCATAGATGACATATCAAATGTTTAAACTGAGAAAATGTATAATTTTAAGGGAAAAATAACGGCATCAACACATCTCAAAAAAGTTGGGACAAGGCCATGTTTACCACTGTGTGGCATCCCCTCTTCTTTTTATAACAGTCTGCAAACATCTGGGGACTGAGGAGACAAGTTGCTCAAGTTTAGGAATAGGAATGTTGTCCCATTCTTGTCTAATACAGGCTTCTAGTTGCTCAACTGTCTTAGGTCTTCTTTGTCGCATCTTCCTCTTTATGATGCGCCAAATGTTTTCTATTGGTGAAAGATCTGGACTGCAGGCCTGTACCCGGATCCTTCTTCTACGCAGCCATGATATTGTAATTGATACAGTATGTGGTCTGGCATTGTCATGTTGGAAAATGCAAGGTGTTCCCAGAAAGAGACGACGTCTGGATGGGAGCATATGTTGCTCTAAAACTTGGATATACCTTTCAGCATTGATGGTGCCTTTCCAGATGTGTAAGCTGCCCATGTCACACGCACTCATGCAACCCCATACCATCAGAGATGCAGGCTTCTGAACTGAGCGCTGATAACAACTTGGGTTGTCCTTGTCCTCTTTAGTCCGGATGACATGGCGTCCCAGTTTTCCAAAAAGAACTTCAAATTTTGATTCGTCTGACCACAGAACAGTTTTCCACTTTGCCACAGTCCATTTAAATTAGCCTTGGCTCAGAGAAAACGCCTCTTCTTCTGGATCCTGTTTAGATATGGCTTCTTTTTTGACTTAGAGTTTTAGGCGGCAACGGCGAATGGCACGGTGGATTGTGTTCACCGACAATGTTTTCTGGAAGTATTCCTGAGCCCATGTTGTGATTTCCATTACAGTAGCATTCCTGTATGTGATGCAGTGCCGTCTAAGGTCCCGAAGATCACGGGCATCCAGTACGGTTTTCCGGCCTTGACCCTTACGCACAGAGATTGTTCCAGATTCTCTGAATCTTTGGATGATATTATGCACTGTAGATGATGATAATTTCAAACTCTTTGCAATTTTTCTCTGAGAAACTCCTTTCTGATATTGCTCCACTATTTTTCGCCGCAGCATTGGGAGAATTGGTGATCCTCTGCCCATCTTGACTTCTGAGAGACACTGCCACTCTGAGAGGCTCTTTTTATACCCAATCATGTTGCCAATTGACCTAATAAGTTGCAAATTAGTCCTCCAGCTGATCCTTATATGTACATTTAACTTTTCCGGCCTCTTATTGCTACCTGTCCCAACATATTTGGAATGTGTAGCTCTCATGAAATCCAAAATGAGCCAATATTTGGCATGACATTTCAAAATGTCTCACTTTCAACATTTGATATGTTATCTATATTCTATTTTGAATAAAATATACGTTTATGAGATTTGTAAATGATTACATGTCTTTTTTACTCACAATTTGTACAGTGTCCCAACTTTTTGGGAATCGGGTTTGTATATTTTTGTCTACAAAACTAATTTCAAACATTTAAGAATACATCTTCAGATCAAAAGGTTTTTAAGATTATGAAAAAAATAATTTTCAATGGTCATTTTCAAAATCAAATGTCATTTTAATATATTGAGTTGTTTATTATTATGATATTATATTATTATAATAGTAATAATAAATTGTACCATTTGGTTACATTATGTTTTGTGATTTCTCATACATTCTTTATATAACCAGCCATCCCTTGTGCTCTTTTGGCCTCTAGCGGTTGAGGCCTTTCAGACAGACAAACCGCACTACAGGGAAGTACAGTTCAGCACAGTGAGCAAGAATGTTACCCACTAGGACAGTTTATTTTGAACAAGAGAGGCTAACGGTTATGTAATTTAATGCGGGAGTACAATAACAGACTGATGCGGAAATTTAAAAGATCACAATATATGTAATTGTAACTATATCAGATATCAGGAACTCGTTGCATGGGCATTATGTGCCTCCATATTTAGAATTTGTGGGATATTTTCGAGTCCCCGTTCATTTCCGACACTATTGACATTGTATCTTTCGAAGATATTTAAAAAGTTTGTTTAGCAAGTTATCAAGATGTCCCCACATATGTCAATTTACATCGTCTTAATGTTTGACATAGTTAAAACATTGCCTACCTTAAAAACAAGTGAAGTTTGATCGGGGGTTAAACGTGTCTAGATGGTTCCCTCATACCTGAATGAACGGTTCCTTTCCAGAATAAAATCAAATATGCAGAAAATCACAGTATTACAGTTCTTGTATAGTAACAGTGCCAATAGTCTTGAAGAGGCTAGAGAAAAGAGGACACTGGCAGCAGTTTATGCAAGCTGCTGTGCTTATGATGCCGTGCCTCGTGGGGTTCCATCGTGCCGCGCACAGCGCATTTTAGTTACAATTGTCTTCATCCCAAAACTTTAGAAATATTATGTATTTTTTTTTTTTTGTAATTCTAGTGAAAATTAACTGTAGCAAAGTTGAATACTTCATTTTTAATTAACAAAAGTAAAAGCACTATTATTAATTATACTTAAAGTAGAAACATTTTAAAATTTTACTCAAGTACAAAAGTAGTTGTAATTCGTTACTTTCCACCTCTGACTGACATGTTGCCCTAAAGTGTACTTTACATGTCCTGAGGCTGACTGGAGGTAGGGATTGTGTCCCACTCTTTGTTTTTCTCACTTTCGCGCTCTCTTATATCATTTTCCAGCAGTGTTTGCATGTGTTTACGCATGTTTTCCATTGTAAAGTGGATTGTTTGATGTTCCCTATCGTGTGACTTCTGAAAAGAGCTCCCACTTTCAGTTTGAACTACCCTCAGGTGGTTGATTATCTGATCGCCAGAGTAGATTTCTATTTCATTGAGAAAGAAAGACCAGTGGTTAGAGCCTCTAGCAATGCAGCAATTTCACAGATGGTGATCAGAGCCTGTCTGAATAATCAAGCCTGTTTATGCACTGAAGAACAAAACATCTAGTTTTTTACATTTTGTGAGGAAAATGTTATTGCTGATTTCCCATGCAGGTTGCCGCCACGTTGTTGTGGGTGTTGCAAGGAGCTTACTGCCCCAGTCAAATCTAAAGAGCCCACCTCTAATTTCCCATAAATTTCTTGTCCCTTGATGTGGCCTGGGCTGCTCTTTTAACTGAAGTCTTTTTGATGTTTTTACCTGATTTATCATCTGACAGGCAAAAAACATAAGTCGAATTGTTTCTAGCAAAAGTTTAAACACATCTCTTCTCCACAAGTCACATTATTTTAGGTATCATTCATATCCATAGCACAAACAGTGTGGAATGAGTTACACACTGAAGTTCAATACTTAGGGTTAGGGGTTTGTTCGAATTACTCAAATTATCAGGGTTTTGTTGGAATTATTGGCTGCCAAGACAAAAAAATCATCTCATTCAACAATTTAGAAAACAAAAACGCAATCTATAAAACTATAAAAGTCAGTTCTCTTTCGATTACGGTTCATTCACATTGCATCTGCTGACGCTATGGGAAATTCCTTCAACAACCTATCGAAGCCCTTGTGCCATAACGGCAATCCGCTGATTGGCAATGGTGTTTGAACCCTGCCAACCCAGGCGCTGTCATTAAACCTATATAAGCAAGTGGTCAAACACAATTTCTTCAGAATTTTCTTCTTCGAGACAGCAACTACACCTCTCATCTTGAACGGGCTTTCAACTCGTCTTTGCCATCAAAAGAGACACATTCAGCAGACGGATTCTCTTTTTGGACAAGACTTGTCGCTTTTACTGCCAGCCTACATCAGTTGACTGAACCACCCCTGCAAGTGTTCCAGCGAGGAATTTCCTGCGCTCACCGCAGACGAATCACTTCAGAGTTGTATCTTTTATTTCCATGCATTTTATATACTGTATACATTGTTGTTCCTCCATGGAAGATATCCTACATGAGCTACTTGTGTTCGCTTCTTTTTGAAGATGTCATTTTGCAAGTGTTCCCTTTGCGAGTCGCACATCCTGCCGTCAGACAGGCATCAGAACTGTATTCGCTGTCTGGGACGTACTCTTGCAGAATCAACTCTCATAGAGTCAGACATGAGTCCCAGGATGCTCTGCTCGAGGATCGCCCTTGTTCTTAGCAATGATTCAACCACCGATATGATGATGGGGATGATGCCATGTCACTCACAGCGTCTGACATGGGCAAATGGTCATGTCAGGCTGATGATGTTGCTGTCCCTTCCCTCACATGGTCGAGCAGCGCGCACACGCCATTGATGCGAGTTACTCCACGTCATTGTGTGGGTGGTCGAGCAGCTCGGCCTAGAGTGGTCACCTCCTGTCAAGCCAGAAAATTCTGGTCCGAATGAATGATTACTGCACACTGTCCGCCTTCAAAATTCTGTGGTTCAGAAAGCAGTGTCGTTCTTCCCTGAGGTTTATACAAAGCTTACTGAGACCTGACACATGCCCAGATTGGAGGGGCTGCCGTCCTCAGGCATATTTAAAAAAAAAAAAATATACATTTTTAAAAAGCTCTTTCTTCCTCTCCAACCAAACTGGCCTGATAACTGCAGGTGTTTGGGTTCTGTTGTTAGCTTGTTTGAGCCTTTACACTATTAGCTCTGTGCACAGATGTGTAACGCGCTCTGAGTGAAAAGCTCCCATCTGGTAAGTGGCGGCTATCTGTGCCCGTTATCCGCGCCCACTCACACGTTTCACGATTGCGTGGCACGCCTCTGGGTATCTCAGAAAAAAATCAACCCGCGCGGCACACGTTACAGAGCATTTCTCGGTGTAAAAAAAAACAAAAAACTGTGCGGTTATACATTCTGGTTCGCGACATTACTGCTTCACTTCAACAGCATTCTATTCTCCACGTTACAGGTGGACATGCCCATTCTGAACTACGAGGTAGTAAATCTCCTTACGAGAGATTCAATAGGGGTGGTTCCTTGTGTGGTGCACAGAGAGAATGTCACAGCCTTTACTTTCTCATCAAAACACAGAAATGCTGTGCCCTCCGGACTTTTTGCATCTGTGACATTTGAATTGAGCCCTCTTTGGGATCTGTTCACAATGATCAGATACAAAAGATTATCTCTCTTATGTTTGCATGCTCATAAACTATAAAGATGCATACCTTAGTGTAAGGCTCAGGCCATTCTTGAGAATTTGCCTTGCTTCCCCATTTCACACACTGTGAACAAACGCTTCCCAATGGTGAACGGTGAGCTATCACAATTAGTGTCAAATATAAAGTGCCCGCTATCCCGTTACGTGAACGCGTGGCAGGTGCTCACGGGCATGTCAGATTGGGTGCTGAAAATTATTAAACATGGGTATTCAATCCAATTCTCACGCGGACCACCTCGCTTCAATTGTGTTTTGTCCACATTTCCATCATGGGACATGCCTGTATTTCGTGCAGAAATTAACAATCGCCTTTCAAAAGACGCGATAGAGATTGTTCCAAGCTGCCACGCTTGTTAAGTGTTTTACAGCCCCTGACTTTTCTTTCTGAAAAAAATACAGCGGGCTTCGGCCGATTTTAGATCTGAGACACATGGAGACTAAACCTCCAAACAATAATGATAGTTTGGGAAGTGTTCAGGAAAGCGGAAGTCGAGCTGTTTGCTTCTGCAGGAACAGCACATTGTCCTCTATAGTACTCCATGTCACAAACCCTGTAAGGGGTGAATGCCATGGCCCACAAATGGCCGCCAAATCGCAAGTATGCATTTCCCGAGTATGCCTCCTCCACTCAGTCATTTGCAAAGTCAGAGGAGACAAATGACGAAATGACCCAATCAGCTATGGTTTCTGGAGGTGTTAGAGTTACTGGATGGGCAGCCTTGGAAAAAACAACTGAGGAGGGATCTCCTCTCAAGTGCAGGGCGTGATTTGGCATCCCGAAACCTTTGAAACCTGTACGTTCAGGCATTCAACTCGCCAACAGTGCCAGTGTTTGCTCCATCATAAACACTATTATACAGGCTAGTGTTCTGGATCAGAGCTTTCAAAAAGCTACCCTCAAGCCTAGAAAAGTTTATGTGCCTAAAGTGCTGCCCTCAACCTTTAGAGCTCACATAGTGTGTTAACAAGCTTTCTTCCCCCTCTGTTTAATATGGACGAGGAGCATACAATACACTTGTATGCCCTGTTCAGGCAGTAAACATTTACGTATAGCGTTCTCTCCAGTTCAGACTGTCAGATCAGCTCTTTATATGTTATTGAAGACACACAAAAGGTTATCTCTCTCTTCATTGGTTCTCACTATCTAAGAGAGTTATTTTACAAGCGAGCTTGAGCTCCCCTCTATCTATTTTAATGGCTACGAGCTATAAGTTGTAAAGACAACCGCCATTGGCCATTGCAAATGATTTTGTCCAATAAGCAACAAGAACTAAATATAAGCCCCTCCTTCCCCACTGGGTGTTGTGAAAAGGATTGCTATCACAAATAGGTTGCTATCATCGGCTGGCCTTTGTAAAATATTCTGTCCAATTGGCAACAGGCACTTCATATAAAGTCCCTCCTTTCCATCTGGCTGAATGGGGTTTGTATCGCAAATGCCACCACCTATTGACTGGCCAATTATTAGATTTTGTCGCAGAAGTCACAAGCACTTCTTATAAGCCATTCCTTCCCAACTGGCTGTTGTGAAAGGGTTTATCACATTGTGGGCTTTTATATATATATATATATATATATATATATATTTTCCCTATAATTATATTAACTCCCTCCCTGTCTGACCTTTTAGGGGATAATCACTCATTTATTCCCCTAAGTTGTATTTCTAGTGACGTCAACACCCCACACAGGCCATGTTGCCCTGAGTATTTTTTTATTGGGTGCACCACTCTGCGGGGTTTCATGTAACATCATGTAGTGTGGCATGATGGAACTCATTCCCCATAGCGGCAGCTGACGCAATGTGAATGTAATAGAAAGGGAACAGCTCTGTTACACTTGAAACCTCAGTTCCCTGAGATGTATGTAACGAGACATTGCATAAAATGGCCGCACTAATGACTCCAGAGTTTTCGAGGGACAAGAGATACATGCTTCATCTCTCAGTAAGAAAATTCTGAAGAAATGCTGTTTGAGCACCCCTTTATATAGGCTTATTGATGCCGCCTGGGTGGGCCGCCATTGCCAATCAGTGGATTGGCGTTATGTCATAAGGGCTTCAATAGGTTGTTGAAGGAATTTCCCATAGCGTCAGCTGACGCAATGTCTCATTCCCTACATCTCCGGGAACTGAGGGTACATGTGTAACCGAGACGTTTTCCTATTCAGTTTGTTATTTTGTATATATTCATGGGTATATTAGTCAATGTTTTCTGGGCCCTGAAACAAAACTTGTTCAGAACCACTGGGTTAATCTTTTCCCAACCTAGCTCTGTATTTAGTTATGTGTTTTTGAACTTGGCCTAGAGTCATATAACTCACTCAGAACATGGAAATATTTTATAATTATAAATCAAGTTTGAGGTAACATAAGGCTAGGTCCTCTGCCCACTTTTGCTTTCAAAAAGTCATTAATTGATTCTAGCGACAGACCAAGGACTCCGTTTTCAACACTATGTTTTAAATATTCTTTGACATAATCAAGTGTTGGGGTGGAAAATAGGCTCTTTAGTTTGTGCAATATAGCATTCCAGTCTGGAAATTTGAATCTAAAATGTCACCTTAACCCTAATTCTCAGCGTGTAAAGTAAGCAAGATAAAAGAAAGAAATCCTGTGGTTTCTGAAGGGAGGGACCAATTTCTTTCCATTACGTTGCTGTTCTGGCCACAGCTTGCTTTGTAATGCACTTACATAAGAAGTGTGAGGTGTCTAAGTGTTGCATCCCTCTCTTCTGAGGTGATAGAGTGGATTGAGAAAAGGTTAGCTGCGTTGCTGTGGCAACTGTTTGGAATTGGACCTTGTGCTTGGTCTCTCAGGGGAACGTGAGGGTCTCTGCTTATTATGGCCACAATGATGGTTAGCAGACTGCTCATTGAGAGCGTCGGCTTATCTCTGTACCAGAGAGCTGAATAAGGCCACGTACTGCATATAAACCCACAACGTGAGAATGGAACAGCTGCGGCTAAATAAAGCTCCCACTTTTTAAGTGGCCTTTGTGCCGAATCTGTTTTTCCTTTTACACTTTTTTAAAGGCATTTAGAAAACTTCTATAAAGAGTTCCAAGCCATAAACTAAACCAGCTAGCTCAAATGAATCATTACAACATTGCAACATTTTATTTGAAGCTAAAAAGTGTTTGAAAATTAGACAAAAGTACAAATATTGTGTACCATAATTATTTTATTATGGAATTAACTACTCAACTGGGTGTTCATTTGTATATAGAACTCATAGTACTCATTTCAGAATGCATTGAAAATTATGTAATAGAAAAAGGACTGTAAAATATAAAAGTAATAACTTTATAATTGGTTTATGGTATGAAAACAATATATTTTATGTTCATTGCAATATATTCATATACATACAAATATTTTAGTAGTTTGAGAGAATAGGAAGACTCTATTTTGTCATTTGCAATGCTTAAAGTAGTGTGTGGACACTCCTTTCACATTTCCAACAGTGACGACTCTGAGTGGTGGATCTCTTTTCAGGATCATGGGAAGGGTATTTAATTCTTCAACTCTTGAAATCTCTTGAAATCACACTGACTGGTGGCTTCTACAGAACCATATCATTAACAACCTTGGAGCTCATGGTATTTCTGTCTTGAAAGATTTATACTTTATTGTTAAAAATGAATTCCTCTGGAGAAACTTTGAGGGATTTTATTTTCTTTTGGAACCCTACTGTTGAGCTTCATTACTCTCTATTCTGCCAAGCAAGGCTATACTGCTTGCTCAAAGCAGGTCCTTCTTGCATGGTTAAGTCTCAACCAAACATGGCATACATGTTTAATTATGCACACTAATACCCAAACATAGCTTTGGGTGTTCAGTAACACTCAACAAACATCCACCCTTAAGTCTTCACACACTAAGTACACACTCAGGTTGACAACTTTGTTAAGGAAGGTACTTTGAGATCAGCCGGGACTCTTACAGGTTCATTCCGTACTGTACAGAATGCAAGAAAAACCTATTAGAGAAACTTGCTGGGCCAGAAGGGCAGTTTTCATTGTGAAGCACTCTGATTCTATTGTCTGAATGTGGCTATTAAAAGATGTGGGCGTAAATCTCTAAAGTTTGTTTTTAGTGCAGTTGTCACAAAGATTCAACATTCTAAACAAGTTCAGTCTGCATAGAGGGGATTGTTGCATTGTTTCATGTTATACCAGATTGTTCTACATCAAGTAAAGTTTCAGCCAATAAACAGTAAGGCAATGAACCCACCCCCACCCCCTTATTCTCTTATGTAGCCTACTAAGTTTAAGTAATATATTTCATCGGGGGTTTATATGTTATCAACAATTGTCCTCTCTGGTGCATTCTCTGTCAGCATTTTTCTTACAAACAAGTACCATTTAAACTTTCCCTTGGAACAACTTCTCACTCAAACTTAACAGTTGCTTCTGTGTCACACACACACACACACTTAGTTGAGAACGCCTGAGACGGAGGCTCCGGTTTTCACCGTCAGGAATTCATTCAAGGTTTGTTTTCATTCATCAAGAGAAATGAAATGGTCAGAAATAAAATGGCTTTGATTTGATAAGTTGTTTACAGGTTAAAAATAGCTATTGTTAAGCTGCAATTACCGCGTTACTGACGTGATATTTGCAGTGAAATCGTGACATTCATCTTAAGTACTCATTGCCAGTATATCAAACCACTTGTATGTATAATCATAAAACCATACAGATACAGTGCAGACATTAGAAAATGTTCAGTTCAGACAAGTCTCCCCCCATTTAGATCAGGAAATGAACAAGTTATGGATGTAATAAAAATGGACATGACTTTTTGGCAGACCGCACTCTTTAAAAACGTTATTATAAATGCACAATGCAGAAATAATACTAGCCACACAATGAAGAGACTGCTGGTTGTCCCTCACTTTTCTCTGTACATTTGCCGATCACATGCCTGCTGCTGAACTGATGTATTCAAATGATCCTACAACCAACTATCAGTTATTCTTTGCAAATGAAGAGTGGAGCCCTGCCTACTATACTTTCTGTATCTCTCCTACACACATTCATTTAAATAATAGTAATAATAATAATGTAGAAAATCTAACAGATGATTTTTAAGGACACTTTGGAAAACATCAGATTTGGGGGGTGGGTGTACACTCAAAGGAATTCATTGCCCTTACTTTATTGAATTAAGTGAATGTCCATCCACAACCTATACCACAAGTGCCAATCTTCACCACAATGTTACCCCCCAAAACTCAAGCATAGCAGACACTCTTTTTAAATACCAATAACAGAACATTAAACATTAATAAATCTCCTCCAATTCTCATCTTGCTGAAATATGCAAAAAAATAACACTTCATTTCAATATATGTTCACCCCATCCAGTCCCATGCAAAGCATGCTGGGAAATAGAAATCCCCTGCTTCATCAAATCAATGCATAAAAAATATTAATGTAGTCCAAACTCAAATGTATTAAGTAAACTAAATTTAATTGGACAGAACATAATGAAATCAAGTTGTGACCATGTTCTAGAATTGTGTTGCTTTAGTGCATTTCATTTAAGTGAACTGAACAACCCTCAAACATACATTTTTTTTTTTTTTTTTTTTTTTTTTTTGTGATACTCACCAAACACTTAATTAGGAACACCTGTACACCTACTTATTCATGATATTTCCTAATCAGCCAATCGTGGCATTAGTGCAGTGCAAAAAATCATGCAATATGGGTCAGGAGCTGCAGTTAATGTTCACATTAATCATTAGAATGGGGAAACATTTTATCTCAGACCATGATTTAGACCATGGCATGATTGTTGGTACCAGACGGGCTGGTTTGAGTATTTCTGTAACTCAAGCTGATCTCCTGGGATTTTCATGCACAACAGTCACTAGAGTTTTCTCAGCATGGTGCCAAAAACAAAAAAATATCCAGTGAGCGGCAGTTCTGCGGATGTAAACATTTTGTTGTTGATAGAGGACAGACTGTTTCGAGCTGACAGAAAGATTACGGTAACTCTGATAACCTCTCTGTACAATTGTAGTGAGCAGAATAGCAACTCAGAATGCACAACACATTGAAAGCGGATGGGCTACAACAACAGAAGACCACGTCGGGCGCTTTATTAGGAACATAGTGTTCCATATAGAGTGCTCAGTGAGTGACTAATAGATAAAAAAATTATTTAATTAATAGAAGTTCTTTTAATAAATAGAAACTACCTTTTTATAAAAATTAAAAAAATGTGTAGTGCTACCATGGTAATGTGATGGTATCAGATGGTAATACCATGGTTCTTTGATGTATACAATTGTGCTGAATGATTACCATAATCATGAACCAAGGTATTTACTTAAAGAACTCCAAAGTGCCAAAAAGGGGATTTCCAAAAATTGATGGTGTTACGATGTTACCGTGTCCAAAAAACAAACACTGTAGTAATGGGAAGAGTGACACACCTAAAACATATGCCATATACTCATAAAACAGTAACCTGGCACATTCAAGGTTAGACTGGTTTAAGAGTGTGCGATCATGGATAGACACAATGTTATGTCTATTAAAGAGGACTTCATTCCCTATTCAAATGGACTAAGGTATTTTCTTGCGAAGGAAAAATGTTGACATTGCTCTACTACAGGAGACCCGCCTTCTGAGACCAGTTTATACATCAAGATTGCAGGACAAGCATTGCCTCAGGAGATGGCACAAAAACTAAAGGTGTCTCTATATTTATGAAATGTATAAAATGTCTTTATATACAGAACATTTTCTGACATGTTGGTAAAAAGTAACTTGTGTATTTATGCCCTAACTATTTTTAATTCAAAGACACTACAGGACTACCAATTAATAATCAGATCTGATATGAATGCTTTTTTTGATCCTTCATTAGATAAATCATCCATACTTTAATCACTTAACCAAACAGCTTCCTCCAATGCTTTGGGGAATTTAAATAAAGACCTGAACTTGGTAGATATTAGGCGAATATAAAATGTGTATATTCCCTGGTTTTCACCTAAAAAAAGAAATATTGAATATGAAAAAAGAATATTGTAAAACAATAACATTGGTACCATTGCCAATTGGAAATATTATTCTTTGAACTTTCCTCAGACAGGAGCAACCATGCAATGCCAAAAGCTATAAAGATGTGAAAATATGAAATCATTATGGAGCAAGACTTATACTGACATGGATACACGATTGGGGTTGAAATGAGTCGAGGGAGACAAGAAGAGGGGAGATATAAGTATGCCTTTTTTTTTTTTTCTTTTTTTTTTGTATATGTGTCTTTTTTTTAAAATGTCTTGTCACTAGTACAGTCATAATGCATTTTCCATACTCCCATGTCACAAAGTTTCTGTAAAATCCAGTCCATTGCTTATCATGGTAACTGTTCAATATGATCCAGTTGTATTCTTATTAGCGCCCAAGAAAGTAGTGGCAGTTAGCTGAATGTCGTGGTTTCCATAGCAGCAGGAATGACAGACCATTCTCATAAAGTTAATAAGTAATAAGAGTGAGAAAGAGCCAAATGAGTGTAATCTGGAACCTGTTTTAACAGGTTAACATTTAGAGTATCTTGGAGTGTTTTCACAGAATCATTTTTAACATTAGAAACGATCTTCTGAAGGTTGTTAGATGAGAATGTGGGTGTATTTGTTTATGCACAAGCCTTCTCTGGTTCTTCTATTGATATTTCAGATCTGTTGTACTTGATGTGCATATAATGTCAGTTTTCTTGAACAGAATACTGGGGGATTTAGCATTTTGTTTTAAAGAATAGTTAGGTGAACTGTCCATTTAATAATACTGAAAAAAAGATTTTAGAATGAGAAGTTTGTGTATTTGAAGCCATGGATTTGCAAATCCAATTTAAACAGTCAAAAGAGCTGGCACTTTGCTTTGGGTTTAAGTGAAGCAACAGGAAGTCCACACAATGGGAGTTTCCCCTTATCCTTCCACAATTTCCTGTTCATGGAATCTCTCAACACTACATCAAAAATGCCCAATTATTATCCACTTGAAAAGATTTGCACCACATCACTGCTTCGCAATAGATTTTGTAACATTTATTGCCCCTCGTGATTCCTATCCTACCTCACAAATTAAATCGCCACCTTAAACACCCCGTAAATGTTTCCCTGTTCCAGAGTGCTGTAGTCCTGTGCTGATGTAGGCTTCCTTTACTGCTCATGGCTCAGTTAATGATTTATAAGCCAGCAACAGATGGTTAGAATATTCATTTTTCATCCAGCATTATGATATGCTGATCTGTGTTATGTAAGTGTGTGCCATTTTCTTGTTTTGACAAATCTGTTTCCTCACGCTCTCATGAGGCAGATCTGACCTATTCATGTTATGCATTTATGCATTTGCTTGAGAGGTGCTTGCCCATGCAAAACTTTCAGTCGTGATTAAGTTGGAGGTGGTTGCTATGACATTGCTATGCTGTTACTAAGGTGTTCTTAGGTTATATTATGTCGCTATGAAGTTTCTAGGGCTAGAAATTAGCTATCGGTTTTTATTTACCGCTTATGTTGTTGGCCGAGGGGAAATCCAAGATTTCCCCTGACCCTAGAGCTTTTGACTAGTACAGTTGCCTTGCTTTTAAAGCTCTACATGTCTCATTTAATTATGCAGATTTGTTGATGTATTCATATATGATTCAGAGAGCTGAAATATAATTATAAGTCATCTGTCAGATTTTACTTTGATCAGAGTTGTGTCCTGTATGTTTTAATGTGCAGATCAAAGCATCTACTCCAACGACAGTTCCAGACACATAGTTCCATGAACTGAATGTGAAAACACAGGGGATTAATAGGAATGGTAATAGAGGTAAAGTGACCTGCAAGAAATGGGGTTTAATAGTCAAGTTATTATTGATTTGTTCTGGTAACAAAAGGGTTGCAGGTTCAAATCTCACTATGCATGATCCATGAACTATCGCTATTATGCCCTCTAGCAAGGCACGTAACGTCAGGCTATTCCAAGAGATTTAAAAATTTTGGATAAAAGCATCAGCTAAACGCAAAATAAGCAAGTAGTTCATGTATTTCAACTGGTGGACCATGGTTCTATAACTAGGGAAGGTGATTGGTTCGATTTCCAGGGAATGCGCCAACTGCTCCAAGTTATTAATTGAATTAATGTCTTTTGATAAAGCTTTTGCCGAAAGCATAAAAGTTAAAAGTTGAGAAACCAGTAAAAGCTAATTTTCTCCTGGAGAGATTTGCTGCAACATTAGAAGCAAACGTGGTGCCCGTTGCATCCAGAGTCCCTCCTGATTTGCAAACGCAGCTTGAGATTGTGGACTGTTGTGTAAATTAATGTTCATGACCGGCTGGAGGTGGGCGGCCCAGTTGGATGTTTAGAGGAACATGCATCTCTCACATATACACATACACACATGCTCACACTTCATGAGTCAGTTAATCTCAGTTCTCATAACTTGTCCAGATTTAAAAGCAATCTGGTTGCGTTTAATGAATACTAATGAAGGGATGGAGGTGTATGACTAGTAATAAGCATAAATGGATATTGGGCAGCAATTATTATTTAGTGAACATGAAGTGCAGCATATTATATTGTCGTGTGTCTTAAACTATGAATTCCTTTTCTAACCTTGGAGTTTGCATTGACAGAACACTTTTACTGGTTCAATACTGCTCTTTTAAGAAAGTATTGTTGCCTGGAAACTTGTCTCCCTCGGTGAGACATGAATAACAAAGATGTGACACTTAAAAGCAAAGAAAAGGCATCAACTTTAAAATATGGTCCTATTACACAACAGATCCGAATCCATGTGTGTGCTTCTGTAGCTATAGAACAAAGTACTCAAGTTTATCTTATAAGATATACTATTTACACAGTCCCAGTGGTATATAATAAAAAGGTCTGTTTTTTAAATTTCTTTTGTTATTTCTAAAAGCGAGGTGGACATGCCTCCTTCTGTTATAATGGTTCCTATGCCCCTGATTAGAAGGGATTGTCTAAGGACGTATAAATGTACAGTACACCTGCATCAGACGAATGCTTTTGAAGCATCTTACTTTGGTTTCGTTGCGTCATAAACTGACTGTTATTAGTTTGCTGTAGCACTTTTAATGTAGTTTGAAACGTAGAAAAACAGTTCTTGAGGTCCCTGCATTCAGATTTGCGCGCCATCAAGCTATTTTTGAACGCAAGAACGTTTTCTCATCTTTTGCTTAATGCTGTCGGTAGTTGTGCTGGTTTGTTTTCTGTATAAGCTACGTGTTGCTTATAGACCATTTTAAAGACAGTTCATTGGTGATGTCAAGTGACGGCACTGTTCTGTGAACATTTCCTGCTTGTCAAAACAGACCATTTAGCAGAGACTGGCCGATTCTATTAAAATGAATGGAAGAAACTGGAACTGTCAACAAAAAAATACATCCTCATCACTGCTGCCTTTAAACACAGAGCACCTCTCTTCAGGAGTCTGGTCTCTACTTACTGGTGTCTTCGCGGGTCCAGGAATGGGACGTGAGGGCCTATTGCGAGTTAAATGCATCGCCGGACCCGCAGCCCCAAGTGCAAGTTAGATGCGATGCCGGGGATTGGAGCATGTGCTGCGTTCGGGCCACTCGAGTGAAGCTGGCGCCAAACGTGCCTCAGACCAGTACAATTTTACTGATTATTTGAAATATGTTCTTTTATCGTAATCTTGACCAACCGTTTTGGAGATTTCGGTCTTTCTCTATTCAAGTAGATGGAATCTGCACTGTCATGACGCTTGCTTACATAGACAAATATCTGTCTAAACTGTCCAAGTGCATTCCAAAAACGGTCGCTGAGTGGACTGACTTCCCTTGAAAAAGACTTTGTTGAAAGGATCCAGAAATTTGTTTCCGTTCTAATTAATTTGTTGGTCTATAAAGCAAGAGTTTCACTTACTGCCCCCTAGAGAAAGAAGGTTGTACTTCAAGCTTGAATTGTTCCGATGATAGAAATATTCCTTATTACGGTCAGGGGACTTGAATAATTGCATGCATTTTTTTTAATCACACTGATTAATGTGTTCAAAACCACTTATTTTAACATTTCTATTTGAACTCTCCCTTGTCTCCTCCATTGTAAGTGCCTTATTTTAACTGCTTTTTTTTCTTTTTTTAAATAAAGAAGGAACGAGTCAAAATTATTTTTTGTTGTAATAAACTTTAAGCCAGAAATGCTGTTAGTTGAGCTTAACATATTAAACCTGAACCATTCCCCATCATTGTTTATCTCACACCTGAATGCCCCCACCCCCTGTAGTTTGTGTCCTAAGCTGGCTTCATTCACAATGAATTACCTGGTATGATCCATAAGCGCTGTCACAGCATACGCACAAACATGCTTCTGACCCAATTTCCTTCTGTACCCTCCTCTGAGAGCTGAGCTCCCCCACTGAGAGAATTAGAATGAAAATTGAGGGATTTACAAAAGATGCTGAGAGAACTACATAGGAGAAAATTAAATATAAGAGAGATGCACACAGTGATTATGATTATGAACTCAATGGCATGATCAAACCCCGATGAATCCCAAATTGCAGATATTTTTTAATAATGATCCACTGATTTACTCAAGCAACTGAGAGTCATTCACGGAAATGAGGCACATTGAATTGTTCAGCACTGATGTCATTAGGTAATTCAATCATCATTTCTTGAAAAAGAAGGATGTCTTTGGGCTTCAAGGAATGTTCAATGCAGGTTTAGCTCTATTGACAGCATCTATGACGTGTTTTTTTACATCATGGTCCCTTCTGGTATCCTTGAATGTATTGTGCGAATGTTACATATTTTGTCTACTTTGTCATGACTCATGACAGTAGTTAAAACATATAATGAAACTATAGGTTATATTTATTTAGATAGTTAGGTTACGAAGTGATTTTTATCACTTTATTAATTTAACATGCATATTTTTTTATTTGTGGCTATATCTCTAAAATGGTTTGTGTGCATTGCTTTTCCCCATAGTCTTTTATTGTAAGTGCATTACTGTCAACATGATTTATTTATTTATGTATTTTTACTACAGTGTTCTGTGGTGTTCGACAGCATTTCAAAGAAGTCACAGAGCTTAACTTGTATTCAACCCAGCACATTGTTTAAATTTTGAATTTTGCATTGGTTAAGTGCTCATGTCTGTGTAAGTTTACTTGTATGAACAGTGTTTCAGGTTGGAGGTTTGAATCCCTTGTGTACTGATAGATGCTTACGAATGTTTTTGAGTATATCTTCAAATCCTGCTCTCTCTTTTATTCTTTTAACAGTTTCATTTCTTTTTTTTTCCCTAGCAAACAAGTGCCCCGACCACATAGACTGTGCTCGAATGGGGCGGCACTTCTGCAAGCATGGCTCCTCCCACTGTGGCCCTTGCCTCTCCCCATTGGAGGAAGATGAAGTGGGACATTGTGTTGCCCATAGGAGACACCATCCCCAACACCACCTCCACGGTATGAAGACTTTTCAAGTTCAACAAAAAACCCACACACAGATGCTCCTGAAACCAAAACTCAGATTCACAGATGATACTCGCACAATCACGCTGATGCCGTGGCATTGTATAAATAAGCATTATGAGTGATGATCAGTCTGGGTGTAGTGTCACGTTTTATTTCGCATCTATTGTCTGGCTTGGCGCTGTGCTTTGGTTCTCGTGCATCGGCATACTGTGAGTCAGGCGAAATGTGGCTGTTTTTTTAGGCCAATGCCATGCGTTCATTAACAGTGCTCTGTCTGGATTTCCGCCAATGACTAATGCCATCATGAAAGAGGACATGATACTGATGGCGATGGCCTTAGACGTAAATCCTGTGGTCAGCTGGCTCTTTCTTCTGCACTCATCTGTCTCTCTCCCCTCATGTGGATAAGGCACATGACTGAATTTAATCAGTTGGAGTGTAAGCATGCTCGTGTCTGTCTGTTTATGCATCCTTGGGTTTAATTTAATTCCATGTGAGCACTGCCCTAGCAAAAGGAATCAATCTTTTCTAATCCGTTGCAATAGTGCAATATTGTTTTTTTGGTTTTGTTTCAAAGCCACATTGTTGTGGCTATTAAAGGGATAGTTCACACAAAAATGTACATTTTGTCATCATTTACTCACTCTCTTGTTGTTTGAAATCAATATGACTTTCTTCTGTGGAAAACAAAAGGAGATGTTATGCAGAATGACAGCCTCGATCACCATTTACTTTCATTGCAACTTTTTTTTGTCATACCAGAAAGTGAATGATGACTGAGGCATATGAGGGTGAGTAAACAATGAGTAGTTTTCATTTTTGGGGGAACTATCCCTTTAAAAGAGCAATTCAGTTTTGTTCCTGCCCTGTCAATATTTTTTCTGACCCCTTGATAGGTTAATTTATACTGATCATATAGATTTTTATTTATATATTTTATTAAACATTCTTTACCCCCAAACACACACACACACACACACACAAATGCAGCAAATAATTTCTTATTTTTTAAAGTTTCAATAATAGCTGGAAAATGTTACAATTATAATCCATGACCGCTATAAATTCATAAGCACATTTTTTGCTGAAAAATTATGCCATACTTTTGATATGTTTATCATTTTCAACCCATACTAACTGATCCCTCCAAGACTGTCACAAATAATTTTCTTAGTTTCGACAAAACCTCATCTATGTTAGCCAGATAGATAGCGTGACCTAAGAAAGTCAATGTTGGAGATGTTAGGCAGAATGTTAGCCTCTAGGCCCGGTTATGGATAGCTTACGCATGTCTGTAAAATGCACATAATCGGTTTTTTAGATTCTGTCTATTTTGATGTGTCTTTTGCAGTGTTTTTGGATATCAGCACTCGATTGTGTCAAAAACAGATGAAAAATAATAAATTCACTGTCCGATGCACTTGGCAAATTCACCACTAGATGGCAGCATAATCACGTCCAAATGTCATGCTAACTGGCATGGTCCTAAATAACGTTGCTCTTTATTGCTACAAATATTTAATGCACATAAACCAGTCATATGACAAACACTTTTTCCAAAGATACAATGAGTAAAATGCCCCATATTAATCCCAGAATGTTAGTTTTCCTGCGTTCCGTAACAGATCGTGCCTGGTCGATCACTTTGCCTTTCAAAGTATATTCCAGTGATTCCCACAGGATTTTGTGAGACTATGGGGGGTGGACCTCCGATTCTCTAGGGGGGTTCGCGGGCATGCGCTCCCGAAAGAAAATGTTGTGCGTTTTAAAGTTAAATATTTCCATCTGGTGCACTTTTAGAGCAACATTTTTGAGAGGCAACTTTGAAATAAATTAAATTGAGAAAAAGTGCCCCAAAATCTTCCCCATATACATGATGCTCTTCACCACCAGCCAGGGTTTAATTGACAGAGCCAAGGCCTGCCTCGCCAAAAGTGACTGGCTAAAATTAGCTGGATTGACGCTACCCGACCAACAATTTTCACTCAGCGCTAGAGTCTGTGGTGCTAACTAATCTCTCACAGGGCCTCATTTAACTTAGACACCATGTCTCTTCCTCATCTGGGGTTTGACATATAAACTCAAAATATTTTTGTATGCTCATTCTGAAAAGCAGGGTAAAAACAAGGGATGCCAGTTTCAGCTTTTAATGTTAACACTGACCACTTACGGTAGCTAGCAAGTGAAGCCGTAAGTAGTGTAATGTTATGCCAATTAACCTAGTAACGCTAACGTTTATTTACGTTAATCATCATGATTGTAACTTCGGCAATAATATTATCTGTTTCCTCTTGTACACTGATGATGATAAATTGTGTGTGAAGTAGTGTATAAATGCAGTGGATACATTTAATGTTAGTTAACGTTAATTATCCTCCTCAATACGAATGCATTCGATGCATGTGCACTACAACTGCTTTGTAATTTCTTTAATTGCAGTCAACGTCTGGCACATGTGCCGACAAAGTGCATAGATGAGGAATGTTCCCATGTCGAGAATCTGGGCCGCGGGCAGACAGTCCGCACAGACTGTACTGAGGACGAATTTTGCATCACACCTACTGTGGATGTTACGATCAGAAACGCAGACAATCTAAGTATACTTTGGCCTTAAGTCCCCATTTACTTTCATTGTAAGGAAAAAAGATGCAATGAAAGTAATGTTGACAGGCTAAAATCCCATCTAGCATCTCATTTTGTGTTCAACATGAAGACTGTCATGTGGGTTTTGAACAGCACAAGGGTGAGTAAATAATGACTGAATTAAAAAAAAATATATATATATATATATATATATATATATATATATATATATATATATATTGGTCAACTATTCCTTTTAAAGGAAGCTTCAGAGTGCTATCAGAGTGATCGCATATGTTAGACTAAGGTGGAACTTACTGTTAAAGAGATTACTGAGCAAACATTCCTGTTCCTTGAGTCTCGTTGCATTACTGTTATGAGTGAACAACATTGACTGTACACTAAGAAATAACCTGCTGCTTAACCTGTTCATCTTTGGCACAATACATTGCATTTATGTAGCCTGTAATTATACATTGTCAGTATTGTTTGTATAGGCTATATTTTTCTCTGTGAAATTGCCTTCTATATATATATATATATATATATATATATATATATATATATATATATATATATATATATATATATATATATATATATAATATCTAAATTCCCATTCTCTTGTAGGCCATTTCATTCTTTGTTAACTTGTAATGTGTGTCAGGTGTTGACCCTATCCATTTAAGGGAAGACCGGGGCTAGTTGTCACACAAAGTTGTCTCAAGGGCTATATCTCAGTAACTATTTGGAGACTAAAGTCCAATTTGCACAAATGTGTGATTCCTCTAGCAGCGATTGTGTATGTTGGTTTCAAACTCCTAGTTTAAAACCCTCTTAAATTAGTATATATTTTGTGAATTCAAAAGTACATTTTTGCTATATCATATAGTATATTTGCTATTGCTCTTGTAAACAAGCACACATAATCAAATCACACTGGCATACATTAAATCAAGGGTCAACTATTTTATGAAGCTAGAGAAAATGACAGTAAACTGACTTGACTGAAATCTGAGAACAGTCAAATTAATATGGATTTTTTTTCCAAGTCCATTTGTATAGATTATTTTAACATGGTAATGCTCTTGAAATCCGAGCCTGAATTTTCCAGCCTTTGAATTTGGGTCAGATTGTTTGAAGGCTGTAAATATGTTGGGTGGTGTAGTTAAGTCGTCATTTAAACCGGAGGGCCTCCGACTACATTTACATTTATGCATTTGGCAGACGCTTTTATCCAAAGCGACTTACAGTGCACTTATTACAGGGACAATCCCCCCCAGAGCAACCTGGAGTTAAGTGTCTTGCTCAAGGACACAATGGTGGTGGCTGTGGGGCTCAACCAGCGACCTTCTGATTAGCAGTTATGTGCTTTAGCCCACTAAGCCACCACTTCTATAACCACACCACTCTGACTAATCATCATCCGTCTTTCTAGGTCAGCAGTCTCATTCTCACATCACTTATTGGATGTGTGAGAGAGATGTCAGAGACCAAGACATCACTCAAACACAAGCCCAAATTAATCACTAACATTACTGGATGAATAATAATGACTGAAAAGGTTGTCTTTAGAGGTTATAGCTAGCTTACATATATGTCTGTGAATCACACAAAATCAGTCATTTTTTTTTTTTTTATTATTATTATTATTTTTGGTGTGTTGGAGTGTTGATATTAGCACTTTATTGTTTGCCAAAAACAGATTCACTCCACGATGCGGGTAGAAAAGTCACCACTAGATGGCAGCATAATCATGTCCAAATCTTAAGTTAACTAGCATGTGTTGGTCCTGACTATTGTTGCTCATTAAAGGTACCACTATTCACAACACGTAAACCAGTGATATAGGAGGCACTGTTTTTCTAAAGATATCCCCCATATTTGTATCAGCATTGAATGTGATGTAAATTAAGATTCCATAATTACTTTTTCCAAAATAGCTTACCAAAGCTTTTGTAACTGGTTAGTTAATTTTATCATTATATATTATTTTTGTGTTGTTTGATTAAGCGGACTGCGTTTGTCTATTTGTCTGAGCAATTTCTGAAGAAAACTGGTAAATCCAACAGGTTTTAAAAGCCTTTTTCTAGGTACAATCATAGTTAGGCTAAAGGGTATGTTCAAATTCCTAAAATGAGCAATAGTGATGCTTGCTTCAGCCACAAATTAAGTTTAGATATGGTAGAGTGAAATAAGATGGGCAATGTAATATGTAAGCTTATATAAACTATTATTCTTCCATTCAAACACAGCGCCACAAATAGAACAGAACGTAGGTGTATTTTTGACTTGGCACAGCGTCTAACTGGCTGTCAAACACTTATTGAGCTACACATAACACAAAACTACACATAAACTACACATGATTTTCTCCAGCACTTTTTGAGTCTAAATAGAACTTATAATTACTACTGATAATTTCGGTAGTATTCCCAAATGACAATGGCCAAATCATTATGTCCATGTGTTACACTTGCTGTAGTTTACTTCCACGTTGCCTGTTAGTCAAATGTCAAATGCAAATCAAGCCCCACCTTTAGTAACAAAAAACACAAATAATATGTATGTGTACAAGCATATTGAATACCGATTACGCACCAATTTGTTACACAGAATATCAATGTGATATAGTAATTTGTCTTGTAATAGACAAAAAACATATCCTGTGATAGTGGAAATATGATTTATGGAAGTGAAAAAACAACAACACTATTACATATCTTGGGTCTTTAATGACCATATTCACTTTTGTTATCAAGCAGTAAAAATACTGCCTTTTTTAAAAACACTATTCAGAGAAAGGTTGAGGAATACTAAAGAGGTGTGGGCATAAAAAAAACATATATTATGTGCAGGGGATGGAATGAGGTCCTGGGTCACTAAAAACCCCGAGGTATGCAATCAGTCTTCAGTCAGGCTGTACTGAACACACTTTTGCAGGTCCACTTGTCAGTTCCATTAACCCCCCTCAAAATGTACAGATGGTTTGACCCGCCTACTTTGACACCTGCTGTGGAGGACACACAGCCTGGACTGTGAGGGTGTTTAGAAAGTAACAAAGCAGACAGTTGTATCACATCAGACTTGTTCCAGGAGGCAGATGGCCAATCCACTAGACTAAACATATACCATGACAATAAAAACTTTTACTTTTCCGTAGCTCAGGTCTGTCGCACTTTAGTGGGCTAAAGCAAGGTCAAATATTTCAATTCTGTCATTTACTCACCTGCATGTTTCTTATGTTAAATCTGTATGACTTGCTTTCATCTGTGAAAAAGGAGATGTTAAGCCTCAGTCCCCCTGCACTTTCATTGTATGGAAAACAGAGCAGCGTCAAAACTCTTAAAATGTGTTCTTGTGTTCCACTGAAGAACAGAAGACTTCATAAATGAAGTTTGCTCATATGAAAATGTCAGTTTTTGCAACAGCTCTTTGCATGCACAAGTTCTGTGCCACATGCAACTCCTCACCTCCCACATCCCCAGAGCAGTTAACCATATATTGTCGGTTACATCTATTGAGGGTTAAACCACCAGGCTGGAGAATTATTTAAAGGAACTGCAGATAACACTTGGCTTGGAGTTAAATAGCAAATATTTGCAGTATATTATTTTGTTGCGAATGTGAAATTAAAAGTGCTAATGGAAGTTTGATTAGTTTCAATAAATTGGTTATTTCTAAATGGACGTTGCAATGTATCATTTCATAACACTGATTAAGCATTCACAGTTACAGGAATTCACAAAATAGACCACATCTTTTGTGTTTTGTTCCTGTGTAAAGAGGTAATGAGAGATCACACGCCTCTTCTCATTGGCCACACACACACTCAAGCTGGTTACCAAGGGAAGATCTTCCATTGTCTTGGAATGCAGCTTACTGTCTGGCCAACCGTACAATTAAACCATGTGCTGCCTTTGTTTTCTTTTTAGAGCGTGTCAAACAAACAACACTCTGGCACACTCTTACTCTCTGGGGACACACACATGCCCAATGCCTCACATGCTAAATCTCAAAGAATTTCTGTAAACCTCTTTTGAAAACCAATACTATACCAACAAAAACTGGATTATCATGTGTTTATGACATAGTGTAATGATAATGTCTTGTTGTTTGGACATGGTAATTCCTTGGTAAATTTTAAGTATCATGGAGTAGTGAGCAATATTTGGTTCTTCGGAGATCATCAGCCGATAACTATGCCTGATTTGCTGATTAACAAAATTGTGTTTTTGGTTTAAAATATTTTTTTCATATTTTATGTAATTGTGTAAAATATGTGATAATTTTATTTCACCAATGAAAAAATTATATTACTGTATATAGGGATAATATCAGCCATCGGCCACCGTGTTTTCTAGATATCGGTATCAGCATCGTTGAAAAGAAAAACATAATGGTCGACCCGGGATGTTGCGATTTATAAGGTTTCACTATTATCTGTGAATAAAAATATCAGCGTTAATTCAGCTATGAGAATAAATGATTTATTTATTCACCAGATTAATAAATTGTTAAAAACTGAGAAATGTTGCATTGACATTTTTATTCACAAGATTTGAAATTGGAGACGTGATGTACAGTATGTGCTGACGGGACACGTTTCCATTTGGTCACATTTTTCTTTGAATGGTTTGCTTCAATTTAGAACAATTGATTATCTAATCAAAATAGTGCCGGCTACAGAGAAGAACAGAGGAATAAAACACAAAACTATTTACCTACCGGCATACATTTTTGCAGATAACCGATAGTCCCTAAAGGTAACTATTGGCACCAGTTAATTGGAAAAAAAAATGATATATCGCTCTACATATAATATTACTTTCAGTTTAGGCATAAATGTGAAAATCTCTTGTGTTTACTTGTTACTATGGTTAGGCGTGCTGCTTGGCCAGGTATCGCGGACTGAACGTGAACATAGGAATTTGATCTACAACACTCATCCACAGGAAAAACAACTGTTTTTGGGAGCATTTTTGGGAGCATTTGAAAGACATTTAGTGCTGCCCCCTTCTGAAGTTTTCCCACCCTCTTTTGGAGTTACTGCCCCTGTTTTTTGGAAATTTCTGGGCTGCAGCAATAACTACTTGGGTGTTGTTGACAAATTGAAGGACAGTATTTTTATGTAGCCTGTTGCGTATTCTTTTTTAATGGAGTGTTTGACAGACACTGGTTTGTCGGTGTTTACACGTCGCCATGTTTACTTGTGATATTTTTTGCCGCGGTGTTGTTGTATAAAAAGTACATTTGCAAATAATCGTAAAACTCACACTTGGCATGTAAATACCAGGTATTTATCAAAGTACCATCTTGTATAAACACTGTGCCATAATACCACCACAGTATTTTTTTGTATGTATATCATAACCATATCAAATTCTGTCTTTTGTTTCCTCAGGTAAAGAGTTGTCTGTTCCTGACGTTGATGAAGAAATCGACTATCTTTCCTCTGTCATTTCCAAGCAGCAAGTCAAGCAACCAGGTTTGAGCTGTCTGCTTATAATATTAGTGTGATAATGGTTAACATGGTAGTAGCTCATTGAAATGATTCATATCAAACCCTGTTCGACCTTCTTTCCTCCACACTTGCCCATCTTGTTCTGCTAGTTTCAGTTTCAGTTTGAATTTAGTGTGTGTGTGGCACGGCAGAGGGTGGGGCCGGGTGTTGACTCGACACACCCGGTCCCGTATCAGGCTAATCAAGCCACCGAGAGGGATAAAGGCCGATAGCAGAGGGCGTGCGGGAGAGAGAGAGATCCTTACGTCCGTCGTTCTGTGTGTTTGTCTTTTGAGTTTTCCATTAAAACTATCGTTTATATGTCAAGCCGGTTTCTCGCCTCTTCCTTGCCCGTGAGCGTGAGCTGTTTTACAGTGTGCTTTATCGACATGACAAACAACAAGATATATATCTGAAGTATATGCAGCCGAAAAGGCAAGGCAAGTTTATTTATAAAGCACGTTTCACACACAATGGTAATTCAAAGTGCTTTTACATAAAAATGATAAAGAAAATACATAACAAAAAATCAGACAAGAAATGAGAATAAAAAGTATTAAAATAAATTAAAAAGTTTATTTAAAAATTATTAAACTGAATTAAAAAAATTAAAGGAAAAGAATACAGAATTAACAATGCAATCAGTTAGTGCAGCACAGTGCTCCATTAGTAAATACACAGCTAAATGGATGCTAGGTGCTTTCAGTCTGTATTTCAATGTGGCTACTTTTGAAGCACATCTTACCTTTTCTGGAAGCTGGTTCCAGCTCCAGATGGCATAATAGCTAAATTAAATGCTCAGGTTTTTTTGGTTTAGGTCAGTACACTGGCTGCAGCATTAATGAGATGCAGCTGTGGGAAGGCCGGTGATAAGTCCATTGTAGTAGTCCACCCTACTGGTGATGAAAGCATGAACAAGTTTTCAAAGTCTTGTTTGCCTGGATATAAAGCATCTAATTCTCACTCTATGTTTGATATGTTAGTAGGCAGATTTAGTTTTTGCTTTGATGGTACTAGTGAAACTAATGTCTGTCTCCAAAATGACACCAATTATTCCTGACTTGATATTTTGTCTTTAGACCCTTGGAGTCAAGGCATGCAACAGACAGTGAAAAGCGCTACAAACAAAAACAAAGAAAAGTAACATTAGGGAACTAATGGTATAATTTTACTTGAATGTAAAAAATTTAAAGGGGTCATATCATGAGAGAGCTCATTTCCGTTGATATTTTGACTTATAAGAGGCCTGACAGCAAACCCGCAGCCTGTAAGTAAGCTCTTATATGCAAAGAGATTGTTAACAAAGATGTTTTAAAGGTACAATAGCAAAATAGTGCCTGCTTAATTCTAATGGTCAGAGAAAGGGTGGAAAATGGTCATGAAAAACACAATTATGTCTGTTTTGGCACAATTTTGTTTATATTTTGCTATTATAAGTGGACCTCAATATAAAGAAGACCAAAAAAGCAAAATAAAGACAGAGAAAGATCCATTTATTCTTGTTATTCTCTACCCCTTAGGTTCTCCCTCACAATCTTCTTCACAAACACCGTCAGACTCGAGACGGAAGAGTCTGTCCCACACCATGACTTTAGAACCAACAACCAGTGGTTCTTCAACGCCAACACATCCGACCTCTAAACCTCCGCAACCACACACAGACTCCTCCAACCGTCATGGGCCAATCGTCAACCCTCACCCCTCCAGAGACACCTTGCTAGTCTGTATGTATCTTGTTTTCAGAGTTTCACATCATGTTTAGAACTATATTGATGTAAAAACATCTGTCAGAACTCTAATAATCTAGTAATTATGTCGTAAGCATATTTACCCAAGCCTCGCTGTTGACTATGATTGTAAAGATGAATGACACTGAATACCAGAAAATTAGGTCAGCTTTTATTAAAGCACTAAAATAGCTTTTATATCATATTCCAGCCTCTGTTTCTTTCACATCTCAAAGAATGGACCAAAAGACTGAGATGGAGAGGGTTTGTGAAGTCACAAGATGAACAAATGCAAAAACAGTAGAAACAGTATCTAGTTATGATTGACTTGTTAGTGAGAGTCTAAAAGATCTGTTGGCCAGGTCCTTGAGAATAGGCCAAGTTATTTGAATAAAAAGTAACACATTTATTCAACTGGGGACGTAAAATGAAACCTGGAGGCGTCACAATGAAATACTGTGACATTCTGTGTCATGCACATTTTCTGTGTATGATGATGTTAGGTTGATTAGGTTCTTCATTAATGGCTTTTATGTAGGTTTAGCCATTTCAGGGTTCCCAAAAACCTGAAATTATCAGGGGAAATGTTAAATTGTTATTTCCAAGCCTAGAAAGTAATGTAAAATAGTAAGAAAGTAATGATAATTTTTTATAGAGGACATACAAATGGAAATCTGTCACTGTGGGAACACGTCCACTTGTTAGCCTTTGTCTCCACCTTTAAACACAGCATTCTCCTAAAAGAGTTTTGTACCACTCTTTTCATTTAATACAACTTCTAAGGATTTTTAGGTGAACACAGATATCCAATGTCATGACACATTTAGTCACAGTCACTTTTTAAATACATCAGTGTTCTTTGAGCAGGATTTCCACAGTTCTCTTTCAATGCAAAAATGTTTATGCCATTTCACCATATTTAAGTGTGATTTGCTGTCCCACATCCCCCACAAAGGTGCCATTATAACTGCAGATATATCACATGATATTTTATCAGTCACAATTTGCTTGTGCTCAAATCTAAGGACACTGTGAACCTCTCTGGCCTGTATCAAACCAATTTAGATGCTCCATGCTCATGTTGTCCTCTCATGAAAGTGCCTTTGAGTGTTTGTCTCCAAAACCATGTCGATGTGAGGGAGTTAGTCCAACCTCAGAAGAAAAAAATTGTTTTGATAAAGCATAAAATTCTTCTTTTGACTGCCCTCATCATAATTTATCCTGTCTGTGTCCTTTCTCTTCTCATTGCATACGTGTTGGTTTCACTTGGAGCAGTGATGATATCTTTATGCATTATTATGGGAACCATAGCTATCATCCTCACTGCTGTCTGCTGGGTCAGGTAAGATAAATCTGCTTTTAGTTAATTGTAATATGAGATTCCTATCTGGTCCTTTTAGTTTGCTTTTAGCTTAGATTGAACCATCAACCTTTGTGTTGACAACATACTCCCTGTACAATATATAATATTCAATATATATATATATATATATATATATATACAGTACTGTGCAAAGGTCTTAGGCACATAAGGTGTTTAATAAAACCATTTGTCTTAAGATGGTTATTTATATCTTTATCTGTATTGTCAATAGGTAATATACATTTAAGACTCCCAAACAATCTTTCTGCAAATAGAATAGAATAAATAGAATAGAACAGGGAGCACTGCAACAGATGCTACGGCCCCACAGAGAACCCCACTGAACATCGAGTCAGTCTGGGTTTACATGAAGAGATGGAAGTAATTGAGACAGCCTAAATAGATAGAAGAACTGTGGAAAATTCTCCATGAAGCTTGGACGCCCTATCTGCCAACAACCAAGAAAACTGTGTCCTTGTGTCCCTAGGAGAATTGGTGCTGTGTTGAAGGCAAAGTTGGTCATGCCAAATATTGATGTATGTTTACTAGACTTTGGATGATGTTAATTGAAAAATGAAAACTAATTATGGCACTATTTTTTAAGAAATCCTCACTATGCAACATTTTTCACAAGAGCCTAAAACTTTTGCACAGTAATGTGTGTATATAGATAGACAGTCAGACTGACTGTTGGTGAAAAGTTTGGAATAATGTACAGATTTTGCTGTTTTGGAAGGAAATTGGTACTTTAATTCACAAGTGAATTAAAGTTGCATTCAACTGATCACAAAGTATAATCAGAATATTACTGATGTAAAAAAACAGCACCATCACTATTTGAAAAAAAAAAACAAAAGAACTATATATATATATATAGATCAGCCACAACATTAAAACCACATGCCTAATATTGTGTAGGTCCCCCTCGTGCAACCAAAACAGTGCCAACCTGCATTTCAGAATAGCATTCTGAGATTATATTCTTACAGAGCGGATATCAGATTTATTGTAGACTTTGTCAGTTCGAACCAGTCTGAAAATTCTCTGTTGACCTCTCTCATCAGCAAGGCATTTCTGTCACAGAACTTCCCCTCACTGGATGTTTTTTGTTTTTGACATCTTTCTGAGTAAATTCTAAAGACTGTTGTGTGTGAAAATCCCAGTTGATCAGCGGTTACAGAAGTGCTCAGATCTGGCTCGAACAATCATCCATGTGATTATCTAATCAGCCAATTGTATGGCTGCAGTGCATAAAATCATTCAGATATGTGCCAGGAAGCTTCAGTTAATGTTCTCATCAACCATCAGAATGGGGAGAAAATGTGATCTCAGTGATTTGGACCGTGGCATGATTGTTGGTGCCAGATGGGCTGGTTTGAATATTTCTGTAACGCTCTCTCTCTCTCGCTCTCTCTTGCTCTCTTTCAGGTTACAGAGAGAAAAAAATTTGGCACAGAAGGTCGATTACCCTGCGTTTAATGCAGCTGGTCCCAATAATAGCCATACCTCTGTAAGCAGCTTTCACGTTATTGCGAGTTTATGTAAAATATAACCATTACAGCAGTACTTCTTAGAATGTTTAATATAATGTAATTAAATTTACTTTATGCTTTAAAATGTTTGAATGTGTATGTGTGTACTGTGCTGGGTGGGTGCTAAAGGATTACATGTAATCTGGAATATGTAATCAGATTACACAAATTGAGTGCTTGTAATTTAATTAAATTACATTTTAAAATACTCGTAATCAGACTAGTTACTTTTTATAGATTACATTATTACATATTAACAAGGCAATGGCAGTAAATTGTTTATTTTTATTTATTTATTTTTTATCCCCCTTTCTCCCAGTTTGGAATGCCCAATTCCCACTACTTAGTAGGTCATTGTTGGTGGTGCGGTCACTCGCCTCAATCCGGAAAGTCTCAGTTTGCTCCGCTTCTGAGATGCCAATCCGCGCATCTTATCATGTGGTTGCTGTGCATGATACCGCGGAGACTCACAGCATGTGGAGACTAATGCTGCTCTCCGCGATCCACACACAATTGCCACACGCGAGAATCACTAATCACGATCACGAGGAGGTTATCCCATGTGACTCTCCCTAGCAACCGGGCTAATTTGGTTGCTTAGTGGACCTGGCTGGAGTCACTCCGCATACCCTCGATTCGAACTCGTGACTCCAGGGGTGGTAGTCAGCGTCAATACTTGCTGAGCTACCTGGGGCCCCCTGGCAATGGCAGTAAACTGTTGATAATTTATTGATAATTTTCATATCAATGTCATCATATTCTTGTGCTCCTTTTACATTACAACAGTAAGATATGCACCTCAGCTAAGGAATAGGTGATGGAATATTACTAAGTAGTAAGGGTTAAAAGTAAGTGTGTCTCAGTTTTGAGCTGTTAGCTTTGACCTAGCATGTCATTGCTGTTGATTTCAGGTTCATTACTGCTTGTTCATGTAATGTTTCTATTGTTACATGCACTTAAAATGAACTAGATATGCTTTCAAAATATTTTATAATTTATTACTACCTCAATAATGGTGTGGAGTTCACGCATTGACCTTAATTGCTTCAAATGGCCTAGTGGATGCCATCTCTAAGGGTCCTGCCTGCAGTGTATACAGTAGTTCAACTGCAAGATGTGCAGCAATATGGAACAAAGCCCATCACTCTACTGTTGGTGTTTCAGTGTTTTTAGATGAAAGCTTTGCCCAAGGCAACGTCGTTGAAGTTGATTTTATGGTCATTCATTTATGATAGTTTTATGTTGATTTTATGGTCAATGTTCGTAATGCTGCTATTGTTTTAGGCCCTTAAAAATAACTTGATGACAATTGTTTTGAATTATAAACTTTGGCTAAGCATTGTCATTGCTGTTAGATATAATGTTTATTTAATTAATGTAATGTTTAATGCATTTTTCTTAAATTCATTAGGAGCACTTTTTGTGAGGCTCTTTGTAGTAATAAACTAAAAATGAGTAATAAAGAATTTAATACTTTTTCTTCCTCTTTGTACTTTAATGTTAAATTGATTGTCCTACTCAAATGGATGTGACATACAATAAAATGGAATTAGATTGAATGTAATCCAAAAGTAATCAGATTAGATTACATCACAAATGTAAACGATGATTACATTACTGATTGGATTTTTGTCATGTAATTTGCAATCAGTACCTGATTACAATTCATAAAAAAATCCACCCATCACTACATGTGTATTAGACTGTATGAGACAAGGAGTCTGACTCACACTCTCTCTCTCTCTCTCTCTGTCTCTGTCTCTTCCATACTTGTTCCCTTTCTTTGTTTTAGTCTGGGGATAAAAAACTAGCTCACAGTGCTCAGATGTACCACTATCAGCATCAGAAACAACAGATGCTGTCAATGGAGAAGTAAGCATAATGCTTATCTATGAATTACTTTAGATGAAGTAGAAACGAAGGATTATTCACAGTTAGTGTGGGAGTTATGTACACTTAGCTAACTGTCCCTGTAATTGCCATCAACATTATTTGTGCATTTTATTGTTACAAAAGTCACTTTTCTAAGAAGTTGTTGGCTAAGAACATGAAGATAAATATACATAGTGTTCTTTGACTCATTTCCTTCCCTCATATTCACTTCCACATTTATAAACACATACATGTATGCACAATCAATATGATTAGGCACTGTGCATGTTATGGACCATACTGAAAGTCAAATTTCAAATCTTAACCTCCTGATCTCAAATAACTGTAGGACCGTGGAAGTGATGCATGTACAAATGTTTGCATAAGTATCACAAAGTGTGTTATTTCTGATAGCAGACATGGACAGACATTCATGTTTCTAATGTTTTTATTTTTTGTTTTTAATGCAGGCACGAAGCCGAACCTAAAGTCTCAGAGTCTGGGGCCACATCCGATGAAGAGACTGAAGAGGGTGATTTTACAGTGTATGAGTGCCCTGGCCTAGCACCAGTGAGTAGACAGTAATATTTGACCTCCCCCAACTTTTGTCACTTAAGTTATAAATAAACTGCCCATCACAGGTTTTATAAGACACACTGTGGCTTATAGATGTAGAGCCAGTTTCACACACATAAAACTTAAAGGGATAGTGCACCCAAAAATGAACATTCTCCCATCGTTTACTCACCCCCGTGCCATCCCAGATGTGCAAGACTTTCATTCTTTTGCTGAACACATGAAGATTTTTTAGAAGAAAATTTCAGCTCTGTTGGTCCTCACAATGCAGGTTAATGGGTACCAAAACTTTGAAGCTCCAAGAAGCACATACAAGCAGCATAATGGTAATCTATGACTCCAGAGGTTAAATCCATATCTTTAGAAGCGATATGATAAATGTGGTTGAGAAAATTTTTACTTTAAATTCTCCTTCATGCCCAGTAGGTGCGATTATGCAAAAAGAATTTGAATCGCCAAAAACAATAGAAGAAGAATGTAAAAGTGAAAGTGGAGATTGATAGCAAAAATGACTTTAATGTTGACCTTTTCTCACCCACACCTATTATATTGCTACTGAATTACTTTTATGCTGCTTATATATGCTTTTGGACCTTCAAACTTTTGTTACCCATTCACTTGCATTGTATTCTTCTAAAAATCTTAATCTGTGTTCAGCAGAAGAAAGTCAAATATATCTGGGCTGGCATGAGGGTGAGTAAATGAGAGAAATTAACATTTTCTGTGAACTATCCCTTTAAAGGCTTTAAATGTGGCTTGTGGATTTTTTTAAAAACGTTCTCCTATCCCAGCGTAATATGCAGAGACAAATAGAAGTTAATCGAGGACTGATTTCCCCAAAATTTGTAAACACTGGCTCTGTGTTTCAATCAAAACATTGCTCTGTTTGTTTGAGCATTCCGACCGTTCCACCATGGTTATGTTGGCTCAATCAATGCTGTTAGTTTGGGGGGTGGGACTATCTGTTTAGTCAACCAATACTAGTAGTGTAGAAATACTTTATTGTTAAATACTGCCTGGGGAACCAGAACCATAAAATCCAATGTGTTAAGGCAAATTTTCTTACACTTTTTTTTTTTCTCTCTGTAGACTGGAGAGATGGAGGTGAAAAACCCTCTATTTGATGACTCTACTTTGCACTCCCAGAGGAATCACAAGTGACCTGGACACACACACAAACACACACACACACCTGCATACTTTTAGAATAGGCTTAACACCCCTAAAAGCAGTCTTCTGTAGGGTGAAGCTCCATCTGTTGAACCACACATATACTATGTATCACACATGCAAAAAAACATGTATGACTTTTCTTTCTGGAACTTCTCAGTTGACACCCTTCATTCAGCCAGCCTCTCAGAACAAACTGAAAACATATAATACATTTACACTCTAAAGACACACTGATGAATAGATTATACACCGATCAGCCACAACATCAAAACCACCTGCCTAATATTGTGTACGTCCCCACCTCATGCCACCAAAACAGCACCAACCCGCATCTCAGAATAGCATTCTGACATGTTATTCTTCTCTCCACAATTGTACAGAGCTGTTATCACAAGAGTTACCGTAGACTTTGTTAGTTCGAACCAGTCTGAACATTCTCTGTTGACCTCTTTCATCAACAAGGCCTTTACCTGTGAAAATCCCAGGAGATCAGCAGTTACAGAAATAATCAAACAAGCCCATCTGGCACCAATAGAGAAAAAAATGTGATCTCAAAGATTTGAACCGTGGCATGATTGTTGGTGCCAGATGGGCTGGTTTGAGTATTTCTGTAACTGCTGATCAACTGGGATTTTCACACACAACAGTCTCTAGAATTTACTCAGAAAGATGCCAAAAACAAAAAAACATCCAGTGAGGGGAAGTTCTGTGGACGGAAATGCCTTGTTGATGAAAGAGGTCAACAGAGAATGTTCAGACTGGTTCGAACTAACAAAGTCTACAATAACTCTTAAGATAACTGCTCTGTACAATTGTGGTGAGAAAAATAACATGTCAGAATGCTATTCTGAGATGCGGGTTGGTGCTGTTTTGGTGGCATGAGGTGGGGACCTATACAATATTAGGCAGGTGGTTTTAATGTTGTGGCTGATCAGTGTGTGTATGTGTGTGTGTGAATTATTGATCATATAAAGTGAAAGACATCAGTGGTTGGCTGTCTTTTTTTCAGATCCACCTTATATGTACTGTCATTCTTAAAACTCAAACCGCTCTGAAACTTTTAATGTGGTTACTTCATCTGTTTTGTCACACTAGCTTTCATGTTACGCCCCTTTTAAAATGATTCCTCATTTAGGGTCATGTTGAAATCTTTATTTTAAAAGTACCTCTTTGAGGGTGATTTGTAGTGTGGTTATTATGCATAACAATACACTGTGGTCTCTCACATTTACTCAACTTTATACTATTTTCTTATTGTCTTTATTACTGCTGATTTTCTGCTTGTTTGTCACATTATTTCTGTACATTTTCTCATTTTTTGACCTTCAATTAAAAATGTACTCTTTCTCCCCCTCTCCATATCCCCCCTACACTATCTTATCTCTGTCTTCTTGTCCCTCAGTAAATATTAGTCAGTTTCATCTAATGATATCATGGCTTTGTTGTGTCAGGGAATGTAATACTACATAGTTTGAAATAGAGACATTAAGGCCACTGTGCTCAAGTCACTTTAGTGTATATAAATAGACAAGTTTAAACTGTATCAAATAGCATTTATTTTATGTTTCTGAGCTATTTTCTGGTGTGGTGATAATGCAAAACAATATTTCTGATACTAGTAGAAATAGGTTATCTAACCATTACATTAAAGTTGTTTAATAAACACAATACATCATTTTGAAATGAGTACATTTTGTTTTACAGTAAGTGTAATGTTTATATGTTTTACATAAAGCTTTGAATGAAATGGATGACCAGAATTCATGTTTTGATGCATGAAATCATCTCGGCGGTAACTGTTCAAGTTGTTCAGAAACCAATAGGGTTGTACCAACTACATGAATATCACTGAATTTCATATTCAAAAGTGTATGTTTGACCTTTTAATCTAGTTCAAGTTGCAGATTTAATTTAGCCCCTTTCCACACCTGTCAATGCTAAATTTCTATTAACACTCTCACGCTTTTAGAAAGTAGCCATAGCTTAAATATTTGTTTGTTCTCTCCAACTCTGTCACCTCAATTGAATGTGGCAATAGCAGAGACGACCTCCCCCCAGTTAAGCCCCTGTTCTGCAATGGGCCACTTAACTGCTCTATAAGTTGTGTTTCAGGAGTAGTCACAAATCCAGCCACACAGGGGGAGGTCTGATTGGCCTGTGGGGGGTGAGCCATTAACAGCCATTGTAAATGTGAATGACAAGGAAGGCGACCATAGGCCACAAGATCAAGATAGTGAGAGAGAGGCCCTGGTCGTCAGCAGGGTGTAAAAAGCAATCAAAAGGCCATCGGACTGGTTGTATAAAGTAAATGGGGCAGAGGGACGAGAGATCACATACCTGTTTAGCAGATACTAAACCTTGGAGGACCTATTTTACACACTCAAATATTTGATAGAATTACGCATTTCAATTTTATGACACATTAACATCAAACTGAATACAATAATATTTTGAGAATGTACATTATAAAGAATTAAGCATAAATTAAACATTAAGGTGTATAAAACGCTTAAAAAAACAATTACAATAGGCATTTTCATAGTTTACAAAAACATGTTTCAAATGAACTGTTTCATAGGAATGCTATTGTTTGTGTGGTCTTGACTTTCATAAAATAGAATCACATTCTTAATTATATTCAATACATTCAATAAGAGACAAAATACTGCAGTTTTTACTGTATTTTTTATTCTTGTTAGTTTACTGCTGCCTTCCATCCATGCACAAGGACACTCCCACTGAAAAGTGGGAATGGAATATATGAATTTGATACTTCTGATTTACGGTGGGGTCCAAGAGTCTAGTGAAAATTCTTCTTTTTTTTTCTTCGATAAAAATGAGTTATCTGCAAAACACTTATAATGAAACATTTTTTATATTTGGTATGTCCCTCTTTTGCTCTATTGATAGTAAGCATTTGTGTTGGTATGGTCTGATTGTCCATGTTAACCCAGAATAATTTGGAACATTTTATAATCTCAAATAGTAAACATGACAAATTAAATTATCTGTTTTGGTATTTATATTAATTTATATATATATATATAATTATTATTATTATTATTATTATTAATTTATACTGTATCTAATAGTTTGGATGTCATGTTACTGTGTGTGAAACTGAGATAAAAATTTGGTTTATTAAGTTAATGATTAATCTTTTAATTGGTATTTGTTACCAAAATATGTATTTTTATTGTGATATTACCATAAGGTCAGTATACAGATGTATGCAATATCATTGTTGAAATGCTCTTCTGTTAAGCTTGTTTATTTCCTCCTCAGATTTTAATATACGCCTCATAATCAACATTGCATCTTGCACTGGATATCCGTTACCAGAAACATATTCACCATTTACTGTTATTAAACATAACAACACTTTGTTCCAATTCTATAATAGGTCATTGTAAGGTTGATGCAACCCAAGATATAAACTCATGAAATGTTTCAGAATGCATCAAATGAAAACCATAATGGTGCAAGCTATTGCTTTATATCATGCAACCAGAGACAGTTACTGTAAATGTATCAAATATGTTCATATAGTGACTGCTTAACTTTATAATAATCAATCTATTTCCTTTATGTCACCTCATTGGGGTGCTGATCAAGTTGTTAGGGTTTATTGTGCAATAATGATCACCTTGCTTAATTTAATTTAATCTTTACTCAGAAAAAGTTAACTCAAAAAACATGTTTAGCACAGGTGGGGTTTTTTTTCTTTTTCCTTATTTAGACTCCTCTCAAGATGCTACAGTATATAAGCCATCTACGTAGAGCCTGAAGAATTTATAAAAAAAAAAAAAAGCCACCTGGGAGTGCACACCCCATGGGCCAGTATCATCTTTTTCCACTTTCTCCTCCTCTGTCTATACTTTACATAACAATCCCCACCCAAGTCCATGGGCCAACACAATGCCAGCAGCAGTGGTTTGATGTCTTTTAAAACTTTTGACTGGCCCCTAAGGCCTCCTGTGTTTCCTTTCCATGGCTTTGTAACCAGGAGAGATGGAGACCTCAGTTGTGACCTATAGCTCCTGGTCTGCCAGAGTGTGTTTCAAGGCAGGGGTTTGATTATTCAAGATTTGAGTTAGCTGTGCTTCCACTGATGGTGCTGGTGGGTGTGTGTGATGCCATGAGTGAGTGGTGAGGCATCAGAGGTATTAGAGATGGCGATCAAAGTTGGATGCATGGTTATATACAACTTATCTCAAGGTGGTTTTTAGTAGATGTATGGCATCAGTTCCCCTAATGTTGTCCTAGCAGAGTACCCACACACTGTACAATCTAATTAGTTGACCTTACTTAGATTTGTTTAATGCAGTTTGCATGCTTTAAGTAAACATAATTATTTGGATCAAGTAAAGTGAACTTTATTTTTTAAGAACAGTTTAATAGTTGCAAGTAAATTTAACTCATCTCCGATTAAAGTATTGTTGTTCTTATTTAATTATTAAAATTATATAAGAGTTGAAAGAAATATATATTTTTAATAACAATTATTACATTTCTCCATAAGTTATTTTGTCTTGACCTAACATACATTATTTATTCAAGTGCAAGGGCTTATGGGTATCCCACACAGCTGCAATTTAGTACATCATTTTGAGTTAGTCAACGTTTAAAGAACATATATATTTGAGTTATGCCCCCAAAATATGACATTACATGAAATGTTTAATTAGGACTACTTGATTGTTTTAATGAATGAGAACTAGGGTTTAAAGCGTAATGGTGTTTCATTAAAACTAGTAACAATAGTAAAAAATAAAGCTTAAGTTGAAAATTATTAAATTAAAATTATTTTGAATAATTTTATAAAGTTATTTGAGATAACTATTAGTATTTTTGTGAAATGTTTTGCTTAAAAATCATGTTTGTGCTATGGGTCATTGACAAATAAGTTTGTCCGAGATAAATCTTAATTTATGCTAGAAATCTTTTAAATTTTGTAGTAAAGTAATGTTTCACAAACAATTGAAAAACACTTATTTTATTTCTACAAAAAAAAAAAGAAACAAAAAAAAAAAAAAAAAGTGGTGTACCATGAAGTAAAAGTTATTCAATAATTTTCTTGCACCTTTAATACATGAGAGTTCATGCAGTCATTTCAAGTTTTCAAACATATATGTCAAGGTATAAACACTTTTTTTTTTTTTTTTTTTTTTTTTTTTTTTACAAATATGATTAATTTTTGAGTGAGAATATCAAGATGTTTTCACCAAAGGCACTGGACAAAATGTGCCTTTTCATAAAAATGTCAAAAAATGATATTTAAGATGACTGATGCATGTGGCTGAGTCTTTTCTATATTTTAGCTTATTGATTTTATGCTTGAAATCAACTATAATCAGAAGCTATGCAAACATATTCATATATTCACATTTATGTACTCAGTTTTATATTTATTTATATCATCACTATATGAAATATCATATTCATGCTTGATGCCTTATGTATCCAACCTGTGAGATCTCAATGCATGTGTGTGTACAAATGTGTGTGTACATTTGATCCTCTAATATATGAGTTTGTTACCCTTTAACCTCATGAGGCTTCAGAGCTGGAACGAGAGAGCATAGTGACTGATATTTTTCTAAGAAATGTGCAGACATCGTACAGGCATAGACCTAGTACACAACATCTCCCTGAGTATATTTACGAGTAGTTTGCATAAATAAATGTACTAGTGGGGCTATAATCTATATTTTGTTTCCATTCAAACCACAATATTCACACTTCTATCATTCATAATCGCCTGACCTGTCATTTAGGTTATTACATGAAGTGCAGAACTTTCTGTATCTAAAAGGGAAATTCCTGCTGTAACGGTCTCAAGAGGGTATTATAATCTGGGTGTCAGATTAACACTTTAGATCTCTAGCTCTTCGCATCTGATCTCCAACTTTGAGACCTCAAATCAACTCATCTCTGTACTTTAACTGTTTTTCCATTTCCTTACTTCGTTCATTAGACAAAAACGAGACTTTGTGTTGTTAGGTTTATTCCAGAACTTAGTCATTGGATATATATATACTTAAGATATATCTACTTAACATTTATAAACAGACATTTATTTTCAGTATTATCACATTTATTCTCAGTATTCATTATTTAATTTTCTATTTTTACCAATTAAAGTTGTTATTCCTTCTACAAATCATCTGATTTATTGAAGTCATTTCCATCTGCTGGATCTCACTTCATTTACAAACAGTCTTAAGGGTCTAAAGTGGTTAATGGTTTAGTTGTGTGTTTTTCAGTTAAATGACAACAACATTACATGTTGGTTATACAACATGACTGTGATTGGGTGGACAAAAGTTTTTCAAATATTAAAATAAAATCTTTCTACTGCTAATTTTTTAAACAACTAATAAAATATTGTTCTGCACCACTCATGCCAACATTTATTTTTTTTAAAGTGTGTGTGTGTGAAGACATGCTCAGTAAAGAAGAGCTGCATACCATTAGCATATTTTTTCTTTATGAATTGCTTTTGTGATGTATTTTTCGAATAGATCTGGACAAAAATGAGCTTGACATTATTGACCCTTTTTTCTTATATCTCTTCTTTAAAATGTTATATAATGTAAAGACATATATAATTGGATGGATGGATTCAATGTGGATACAAGTAACTACTTCACCCATTAACGTCTCTTCTAGACATCTTCTGTAGAGAGACTCCCATATATTTGTTCTGGTTAATTATGTAAGACTTTGGAATAACGCAGGACAGAAACTTTAACCAGTGTTTGTTTCAGAGGAGGAGGGGTAGGGGCTAGGGGCGGAATCAAAGGGTTGCGATGTATTGTTCGATGCTGAAAGGCAGCTAATGGCCGGCCATCGCAACTCTGGATCGGGACGCCGCGGGGCGCCCCGGGCACTTCTTACACAATACCTCCCCCATCAACTTTCCTGTGGGGCGTCTTCCTGCCACAATCTGCACCGATCGTCTCTGTAGGGGGTGCACAGCTGTATAGATGAGTCTGTATAGAGCTCGAAACTGCAACTTGTAATGTAAAAAAGGCCGAAAACTTTGATTGGCTGCTTCTACTACTACTTAGGCGTCACTTCATAGGCTATTTTATGAATATATATTTTTATGATTATTAATGGATTATAAATGGACTAGATTTATATTTTTACTTTTTTTTTTTTTTTTTTTTTTTTTACTATATTTTTATTTTTACTATAAGTAAAATGTGCATTTGACTAAATTCACGTTATTACGAATTGTAGAATTTTGCAGGTTAATTTCTATAGGATAAAAACGGAGTGAACTGAAATCAGAAGTTCTTACAATATTGTAATTCCCATTATTATATTTATTTTCAGAACACTCTTGCATGCATAGTAGCTACCTATCAATGACAGTGATACAACCAGCAGAGTGAAGGTGGGAGATGAGACGCTTGTAATCCAATTGCTTATCTGCAAGAGCTGCGATATCAAAGACAAACATGTCACCTTTTAAGTGTCACTGTTAGCCAAACGAAACTGCACAGAACTCTTAAAAGTCTTAAAACAGTCTTATGTTCGAAGAATACACGTTTGACCGACTTTAAACTGTTTTTTTGTTTTGTTTACATCACTGATTTACCAAGAAACAAATTAGCATTGGCCACAAATGATTAGCATGTCCTCCTTGACTAGCATTCCTTTATTTTATTTATAAATAATTTTAAATGTTAAATAATTAAATGTTTATAAACATTTAAAATGCATTAGAACTTGAATTAGAACCCTTGTAGTTCATGTTCTTCACCCAACCGTCTATTCGAAGACTTATTTTTAACATTGTTTGCTCATATGCAATAGGTCTATAAATAAGCGTGTCTCAGATGTCTTGGAGACGTTTATGATTTAGAAAGTTTGTTATTCTGATCTTTTTAAGATGTTAAGCAGATTGTAATTAGATTGTTATCTCAGAGACGTACAATGCTATGGGAACTTGCTCACTTTTTACTCAAAATGGTTATTTTCCCACAGATGTCAATAATTTCAATATCAAGAACAACTCTTTAAGTGCATATTCCTGAAACAACGTTTACTTAGTGTGGCGTGAATATGTAGCCACGCTAGCCCTATTTGCATTTTAAATACTTAAGTTGGACTCAATCACCATCTCATAGGCTATGCTATGGATGTTCTAAACAGCTGGGTTGTCTTTAAAATAAATTTTGATTTATGAACTTTTAGCAAATCCAAACATGTATGTTGTAGAGACGCAAAACATATTCCCAAACATGTCCTTTTACCCAATGAGAAAACCAAGTTCATTCACAAATTCACTATCAGCTGTGGCTTATTGTCTCAGGCGTCCAATGGGTGAGGAGATAGTTAAGACTCAGGCGTCCAATGGGTGAGGAGATAGTTAAGACTCCTGCCTCCAACTCAAATTGATTAGGAAAACCAGAGTGGGACAGGCCCAGAGTTGAGCTTTGGAAGCTGTTTCGTGAGCTGCCCCATTCTAATTGATGCCCATCACACACTTTATCTACAACGATCGTGTACATTTCTTTACAGGCTGAGGTGCACTAAGTAAGGAGGACATTGGGACTTTTAGAGTCTGTGGCAACTGTTTAGTCTTAAGTTTAGTGTTTTTTTGCAAAGATATATTTATGTAATTTTATTTTATCAATTTTATTTATATCAAGCTGTAGGTTTTATTGCCTGAAGTGTGAAGAGATTTATCCAGCAAGATGACGGACCAATCCCAGAGCACTGCAGGCGCAGAGTGCAACAGTCAAACCTACGAGGTGAACAGGGCCATGTACAATCAAGTCCCGGGCCTGGATGGGCTTGGTGGTGCGTCTTTAGAGTTCGCGCACGGTATGCTTCAGGACCCAAGCATGCTTTTCAACAAAACCCATTTCAATGGAATCAACCCAGCCCCACCACAAAGTTTCTTGCCTTTCTATGGGGCTGGGGGTGATTTTAAGGCGAGTGATTTGCAAGGTAGCGATTTTGCGCAGCCTAAACACTGGTACCCGTTTGCGGCACCCGAGTTCACCGGCCAGGTGGCTGGGGTCACCACAGCCACCCAGCCTGAAAACATTAGCCCGCCTATCGCTGAAACCAGGGAACAAATCAAGATGCACGCTCAGGTAAAAACCGAGAAGGATGAGGTCTATGCCAATGAAGAAGACAAGCCTCAATCACAATATCAAAATGCCGCGGGCGCATCATCTGTGGCCACTGGAGTATATTACTCCACACCCTGGAACCCGAACTTTTGGCAAGGCCTGCCTCATATTACGCCTCCCGCTAATATTTCTCAAGCTCCCCCGACTCCATCTGCATCATCTCCCTCTCTGTCTCCATCTCCTCCTGGGAATGACTTGAGTAGCCCGGGATTTTTCAGCGGAGGTTCTGCGCAAAACATCCCCGCGGGTCAGGCTCAAACCACCGCTAGGAGCAGCGGCTCCTCCACTGGAGGGTGCAGTGATTCTGAGGAGGAGGTGATATTTCAGTCATAATCAAGTGTTTAATTAAACTAGTATTGTTTTGAGTTTTATTAATTGTTGTGCTTTTAAACTTTTTAGGAGAACCTGACCACAGAAGACCTGGAGCAGTTTGCTAAAGAGTTGAAACACAAGCGCATCACTTTGGGCTTCACACAGGCGGACGTGGGACTCGCTTTGGGAAACCTGTATGGTGAGTTGGAAGTTTCGAAAACCATTCTATATGTAATTATGTGGAAGTTGGTGGAACTTTTTTTAAACTATCTTTTGTATGTCTAGGAAAAATGTTCAGTCAGACTACTATCTGCCGCTTTGAGGCTCTCCAACTGAGTTTCAAGAATATGTGCAAACTGAAGCCACTGCTGCAGAGATGGCTGAACGAGGCGGAGAATTCTGAAAATCCCCAGGATGTAAGTATAGACAATTCTCGCTAGTCCCACTAGGGGGCGCTCGAAACTTACAACCACTGCCATTTAATGGTTCACCCAAAAAACGAAAATTCTTTCCATTAACCCGCCCTTATGCCATCCCAGATGTGTATGATCTCGGTCATTAGGTCAATGCAAGCAAATGGTGGCCAGACCTTTTTGAAGCTTCAAATAAAATAAATAAAAATTAAGTATTTATCCTAATTACCCCAGTGGTTAAATCTATGTCTTTAGAATCAAAATTATGCGTGTAGGTGAGAAACGGGTCATTAATTGTTTAAGACCTTTTTTTGCTATAAATCTTTCACATTCTGAAAGTGGAGATTTTTAGTGAAAAAAAGTACTTAAATATTGACCTGTTTCTTACCTACACCTTTTATATAACTTCTAAGACAGATTTAACCACTGGAGTTGTATGGATTACATTTAACTTTTTTTTTGGTTCAAAGGTCTGGCCACCATTCATTTGCATTGAATTACAGAACTGAAATATTCTTCTGCAGAACACAAATGACCATTTTTAGTGGAAGGACAGTCAAACTTCTGTCTGCGCAGATTCTCCAATGTTTTTCTATGTTGACTTGTGCTAGATGGACACATGTGTCTCCCTGTTTTTGCAGCTTTTATTTGATTTGTGTTCATGTTTATTTGAACATGTGTTCTGTTATCCACCTTTTTCCTGAATGCAGATTTGTTCCATGATTCATAATGGAAGCCTGTTTTTGTTTTCCGGTCTTCAGAGTTTTCACTTGCATCAGTGTATGTTTTAGTGGGTAATGTGATGTTTAGCATATTAAATTTGTTAAATGCCAAAAAGGACACGTGGTCTTTTGATAGTGCCTCACCTCAGTGGGTAAGATGACATTTAGCCATGATTGAGGTTAGATACATTGATATCATTATCTATTTCGAGTTATGACCACCAAAAACTGCACAAGTTGAGCCTAAGATTATTTTTACTCCAAACTAAGGCTACGTCAAGTCATTTCGATTTGTGTAGTGCCTTTCACAACACGCATGGTTTCAAAGCAGCTTTACAGAAGATCAGGCATTAACGGAAGATAAAACTAATGTCTATGAGTCATCATTGTGTAGTTTGATTAAAATACGATTGTGAATTGTTTAAAAAGAAGTAATTACATAATTGTATTTGTAACACCAGTGAGCAAGCCGAAGGCAACTGTGGCAAGGAACGCAAAACTCCATAAGATGTTGATTAATGGAGAAAAAAAAAAGCCTTGTGAGAATCCAGACTCACTGTGGGGGCCAGTTCCCCTCTGGATAACATCATGAATATAATGCCAATATTAGTTATGTATAGTGTAAGTCATGGTTTAAAATGATTAAACTAAGGAAGTGTTAAGTGTTAGTGTTAAAACAAAGATTTTGTACGAACTGTAAGATTAAAGACTAATGTCTTTGATGTCCATCCTGTATTAACTGCAGAAGTTCACATAGATGCAATTGTTCTTGTTAGTTGGCTGCTGAAGGGTTTTGTTGGTAATTAACTGTTAGTTAATATAGTCCATCATTAGACCGAGGTGATGCAGGCAGAGATCAGTGAGGAGCATCGCAGTTCAACCTAGCTGGTAATTTCAGTGAGGTCTATCCTAAATCCAAGGATCAGGTAATGGCATTTGAAATATCCCATGTCTTATGGTTTGAGTTGGTATCAGTTCAAATGCTTACATTCCCTTACTGTGCATGCAAGGAGAAAAAAAAAATGCAAGAAGCTGTGCCCTGCTTCATTTCCATGTATGGACTGAAAGCACTGCAATTCTTCTCATGTTCTGCTGCCAGACAGTAATTCCAAGTTACAGCATTTTCAAATTAATCAATTTGGGAGAGTGTTTTAAAAAATCTGTTTTCGCTGGACAAAAATGCAATCTCAGTGTGGACGGAAGGGCAAGACGTAGCAAAATGTAATGCTTTTTCAAATAAAACCAAATAAGTGTGAACGTGGCCTAACACTTGAAATGGGGGTGGTGGATGTCTTGCCTGGATTGCTCATTTCAAGAGTTTTTACATTGTTTTGTTTTGGAGATGGGAACCAGAAAAGTTAATTTGGCATTCAGAATCATGATGCTGGATGATCATTGGTCAGGAAAACTGGGTATTTGCTGCATTTATATAAAGAAAATGCTGAAGCGCAAGAATGCGTTCTGTCATTACTGCAGTAATTGCCTTGTCGCATGAATTAGTGTAATTGAGTACCGTCTAGTTATCTTTGTAGTTATTTTGAATTTTAAATCAAAGTTCGTTAATGTCCTAACTTTTGTCAGTCTAATGAAATTATATTCTAGGTGCTAATCAGTGTTTCTCAGTTCAGTGGTCATACTGGAAATGGAAGGTCAATTTGTGCATTTCCTTGTAGGAAAAGGGTATTCTACGCAGTGTGCTCCGATTGCATACAGCACATTTGGAAAATGTAGTTTATCATCTGGTTATTGTATGCGAACAATTTTGCATTGTAGGCTATATATACACTGCAAAAATGTTGTATGCTATTCTGAACATATCCATTGCCTCTTGTCGAACCTGCAGCCACATCATATTTATCATATTCATCATATTTATTCTGAAAGTTTAATTACCAATTTTTCATGAGGTCTTCCAGATGTACAAGATTGAGCGGGTTTTTGTTGACACGAGGAAAAGAAAGAGGAGAACCAGTTTGGAAGGCACCGTTCGTTCTGCTCTGGAGTCGTACTTTGTGAAGTGCCCCAAGCCCAACACTCTGGAGATAACGCACATATCTGACGACCTAGGCCTAGAGAGAGATGTAAGCATGTCTTTCTGCTTGATCAAATAAATGCTTTTAGAACTAGTTTGTTCTGAATTGTATACTTTTTCTCTAGGTGGTACGTGTTTGGTTCTGCAATCGTAGACAAAAGGGGAAGCGCCTAGCATTGCCATTTGATGACGAATGTGTCGAAAGTCCGTATTATGAGCAGAGCCCACCACCTCCAAACCATATGGGTTGCACAGGCCTCCCAGGGCAAGGCTATCCTGGACCAGCCCATCCTGGATCAGCCCCAGCCCTATACATGCCACCCCTCCACCGATCAGAGGTCTTTAAAAACGCCCTGAACTCTGGACTGGTGGGTCACCTTACCGGCTAATCTGACCAGCTGCCACTCTCTGCTTCCCTGCCAGTCCGACCGTTTTGCTGAAAACCCGTGACACAAATTCTCAGTGTAAAGATAACTTTCAGGTGACTGAAGTTGAATTTGTGTATAGAAGTTGTCTGAGCCAAGCTATGGATCAAACCATTCATATGATTTTCTTTTTATGTAACGTTACATCGTAGCTGACTTTGTTCTTCCATTATGTGCCTTGGGAGACAAATTTTTATTTGTGATCATTTGAATAATGGATGTTTATTGAATTAATGCATTTGCACATGAAGTCATAGGTTCAGAAATGATTTTGTTGTCTTTGATGTTTTAATGACTTGTTACTCTTTTGCTCGTATTCCAATTTTAATGTACATATGTTTGTCTCTATAGTTCAATATTTCCCAAGTTATTTTACAAGATCTCTTTCTTTGTAACTGCTCAAATCACCTTTTTGTTGTGAGTTTGAATTGTCAATTACCTAAGCTTTAAAGGGATTAATTCATTATTATTGGTACACAAAGAACATCCGCCATTGTTCTATTTCTCTAAATGCCTGCACTGTCCTCCCATCTACAATAACTTTTTATATGTATATCTATATCAGGGTGATTGCAGATAAAATTTGCTGCCAGTTAAGTTCAGTTTGAAAGCCTCTTTGGAGGTTATGTGCCTTATCTTTCTGATTTTTTGGTTTCTAATTCATGCTCCCATCCCTATGCAATGTAAATGAAAATCATGTTTTGATAATTTATTGAGATGCTGCTCTTTCTTGTAACCAACATGTCCAGTATCTGTGTAGCTTTTAAACCATTCCATTGTCCATCACTGCAAATCTGTTTTGACCTCCTTTTGAACTGGTGCAATTAAACCACATTTTTGTGTCTTTAAAAAATAGTGTTGGCTTCTATGTTGCATGCATGTTCTCACATCCTCTATTATAGAGGACACATACAGGCTTTTTGGTGGGAAGGAAATGGTTTTTGCACATTGTGGTTTCAGTTTGGCAAAGGGCCTCAGTTACATAGATTTGAACTCTAAGCCCGGTTTATTTGTAGGCACAGGTGCACACCACTGTTCCGTGATTTAAATATATTCTATAATAAAAGTAGAGCTTCTCAAAGTGCTTTTAAGGCAAGTATGTTCATTTGGTGGCCATCTTGGGAACTCTCCTGGGCAGCTATTTTCTATAGATACAGCTCCCATCTACATAAATGGGGAAAGACCAAAATCTCAAACAGTAAAGATTTAAAGAACATTTAAAATCAGCAGTAAAATCTGACAATTGTATCATAAATTGTGCTGCTTTAGCTCCAATCAGGCTAAAAAAAAAATCCAGGCTGTTCTAGCTAAGGTGGGTGCACGTTCTAGAGGTATTTGGCTCTTTGCCTGTAAGATGGGTTTTTTTTTTTTTTTCCCTACACCCATCATATTGGGTGATCTAGTTTCTTTCATTTTAATAAAAGTAGTACATTTTAGGCTTAATATTCTCTGGTGCTGAAGTCTAAAATAATAAAACCGTAACGTGCAGACTGATATGTTATAGATATTTTTTTATTCTTAAAATACTTTCTTATTCCAGTGCAGAGATGGCTAAAAGTACGCCATTTGTATGTTGATTTCCCCTTAAAGTGTAAACACTGCTGCTCTGTGGCACTTTCAAAACATTAGGTGTTTCTCAATGTGCGTTCTTATGTTCTCATGGATACAAGTACAGTAAATGTATAAAATTACCAAGATGTGTTCTTGATCATGCTGAATATTGAGGATGGACTGGATGATGAGTTGAGTTTCCCGTTTTAGGCTTGTAAAAGTCTGACAGCTCATCATACTGAGTCGTCATATGGGGGAGTTAAGTAACAAAAACATTGAGGAAACGAAGAGTTAATAGACTTTATTCTTTTAACATGTCACTAGTACTGCAAAACCTCACTAGTGTGTGCAAAATGCGGTAGCTCTCACACTGCTTACAAATGTGCTGCGATGAGCAGTTGTGCAACAGGAAGATCGCATCTCAAATCTTGAATTGGATGCATCATACGTCCTGCTGACTTTGAGTTCGTTCTTCCAAGGTATTTTGAAAGATGGGTCTTCATTAGAAATCAAGTTCATTCTAAGCATTGAGAAACACAGTTTGTTTAGGTTTGAGCATCTCAATCAGCCCGGTATAGCAACATTGCAGTCACAATGTTTTTTACTAAATGTAAAGTATCGTTTATATGTTACCATTTGCTCAAAGCTCTTAAATCCTCATAAACCTTTTGTGTTGGAAATTGTCCATATATAGGGCAGATATTGCACAGTCTTTCCCTCCAGTCTGTATACAGCTTGACTGTATAGCTTTGTCGCCACGTGAAATAAGCATTATACTTATCTGGATCTTTAGTTAAGTCTCTGAGATACTTGGCCAGAGCCTTGATGGACTTGAAGTCATCCACATGGATGAAGGATGTAGGAGGTGCCACAGCTTCATAGTCTGTGCGTGGCGGCCCCAGCACCACAGGTACAGTCCCAGCCTGGAAGGCATTTCTCCACAGCTTCTCTGTGATATAGTGTGGAGACTCTGTGTTTTCAAAGGCCAGATAGAAATAACAGCCTGATATTGTGGGGAGCAGCATCTCATTCGTAAGTTGCTTTTTGGTGAAATGGCCATACAATTGCACGTTAAGGTTCTTTTTTAGCTCTTGGAAGACAAAGCTCCTTTTGTGATGTCTCTGGAAGTTACTGACCACCCAACAAGCTTCATAACTCTTGTTATTTGATATAACAAAGTCTAGACCTGGTTTCTCTCTGGGCAATAACTTCCCATAGGGCACAGTGATGTCAGCTTGAGGATGATATGACATGGTCAGGTTGAAAAGGTTTTTGTATGCCCGCAGGTCTCCGTTGTTTTGTGGTGCCTCCAAAGATAGCCACACCCATTTTTGAGTGGCAGGGCGAGGGAGATCCAATAGCAGGTCCTGTCTTTGCTTCTTCAAATCAGAGTGATGAAAGACCACCAGGTCGGCGCTCTCATAGAATTTGCGATTGTCTTCTAACAAACATCTGGAAATGCCATAGTCCTTCTGACATACATCCCCTGTTAGGTTGTACCGGATGCCATATGGCCAGTGCCACAACAGTATGGTGATGTTTTTCTTGAGCAATCCACTGCTGCCATTTTGATTTTTGTCAGAAACCATAAAAATGGATATAAAGATGGTCAGGAATAAGAAGAGGAGAATCAGCCATGACATACATCTTGTAATGGGATCCATTAGCTTACTGTGAAAGTATCAGTATCATATTAGTTAATTTGTTATTTTGTTTTGTAAACACATTTTCAAAATTTTGATTTTTTTATTGGTTGTGCAAAGTCTGTGGCAAAGTCTGAATCTGTGTCATTTATTCCTTCCTCACACGATAAGTCTTCACACAACTCTCTCTCTCTCTCTCTCTCTCTCTCTCTCTCTCTCTCACTCTTAAGTTATTGTAATGACATGCAAGTGCTGAGTAAATGAGAGCTCTTTCTTTCTTTGCTAAAAGCCTTGCCAATGTCCCTTGTTCTGTGTGGCATTTGTGGCAGATTTTAATTGTGCAATAAAAATGCTACATAATAAAGCTGATGTGTTATTTTAAAGAAATATATTCTGGGTTCAATACAAGTTAATGATGTTGATTACCACAAAAAATTATTTAGACTTGCCACTCCTTTTCTTTAAAAAAGCAAAAATCTGTATTCCAGTGAGGCAATTACAATGGGAGTGAATGGGACCAAGTTTTGGAGGGTTTAAAGGCAGAAATGTGAAGCTGATAATTTTATAAAAGCAATTACATTAATTATTCTGTTAATACTCACGTACTGTATAATTTGAGCTTTAAAGTTGTTTAAATCGTTGTTTTTACAGATATTTTAAGGCCTTAGGGTTTGTTGGCATTTCATCGTCATGGCACTGAAGTTGTCAAATTGGCTATAACTTTACACAGAAAAGGTTAGTAAGAGATTTTATCACACTAAAATCATGTTAACCCTCAAATTGTTGATATTATTGTTTTATGATTATACTTTTGAAACAGTAAACATTTTTACATCTACAAATTGTCCCCACTCAGTTGCATTGTAAGTGCCTCACTGGAACCCAGATTTTTGCTTTTTTTAAAGAAAAGGAGGGATGAGTCAAAATGTGTTTGAGTTGTAATCAATATATGGCCTCAAATGCTGTCGAATGAGCTTAATTTATACTGAACCCAGAATATCCCCAAGTATGCTGCCATAAAGGGGACAACAAGTTCCGAGCACATGAAAGATTAAGTGAAGTCATATTTACAAATGGGAAACTCTGAATTCATGATGATGTTTGAGTTGCCGAGATGTAACATAAGAAGGGTTTGTCACATGAAAGATGATGAAATTATTTAAATTTCAGTACTTTATTTCAATAATATCATTTGTTATGTATGGCAGACTTAATGTAAAGCTAATGACTCACCCTTTATGCTATGATATATGTAAATTAATTAATAATTTGTAAGATACCATGCTATAATAAACCATATACAGGTAGGTCGTGTAAAAGTGCTGCAGGTCTATTCGCTTGCTTATATACTGGTACAACAGGCTTTATTTGTCTTCTACCATATTTTGTTATTTTTGCTTCCCAGGTGCTCTTGAAGGAAAAAATTAATATGCAGAGTCAACTAAGTAAACCATTTGTAGTTTGATTGAATGTAAAAGTGTAACATTATGGCTCTGTGGTGCTATCAAAACATTCCTCTGTTTGTTTGAGTGGCCCGTCCAAGGCTGACATAGCAGCATTGTATATATATCAATGCAATGCAATATATCATGTATTTTAACATGACTGGAATGCTATTTTTACCACTCAGCATCCAGGACCTATTCATTTTATAAAGGGTAATACATCAGATGAGAACAAATGAGAACAAAAGATTTTGCACTGAGGCTTAAGTTTTTAATCGGGGATGTTACGATTCTTATGTAAGATGCAGAGCATATGCTTTATACTTGAGCAATGTAAGGAAAAATAAGTACTAAAAGATGGTAGAAACAAACACTGAGAATGTCTCAGCCGGGCAAAGAAAGACAGATCTTTAAAAAATCCTACAGCAAAGTGCAGAAGCAAAGGTCAAAGGTATGTTTTTGTGTAGATCAAAGGCAGATTTCTTACCTGGGTCTTTGAGGAGTGTGACCTCAGCTGTTGTGTGCCTTGACAGATTAGTGATATGGTGGAAATGTGGAGACCTACCCAGTCATTAAATGACAGAGATATGCAAAGTGACTGAATCGTGAAGGAAACATCAACTTCCTGCTATGTTTTTTTAATTTATTATTTCCTTCCACTTTGATCCTCCTTGCCCTTTCCCCACCAATTTTCAGGTTAAACATCAACATAACACCTCAGTGACATACCACAACTAATAAAAAGATGATTATTGGACGTGATATGTTGTCAATCCATAATATTACAGCACACCTTCTCATAAACCGTTGGTAAGTTGATGTTTATTACATGAGAGGGTTTCCACAAGGATGCCATTCTCTCCTTTAAACTTGCAGAGTACTGATTTGGCCGCTTATTGTATTGTGGCTTTTTAGAAATATGTACAGAATGTGCATCAGCTCTTGCAGTTCTTTATGTATCAGTGCATGTATCACTGTCTCTTGCACATTGTGTGTGTGCGGTTACACATTTTGAGCTCCATGGCATTGAGGATACTGAATTGCTACGACAAGAGGAAGTGTGTTACTGAAACATCGCTTCTCTCTCTCGTACTCTCATTTTTTTTAACACTCTTGCGGCTGTCTTGAAATAGAGAAATGAAATGTGTCATGCAGACTGTTGCAACATTTTGCTATTTTACTGAAACCCAAGAAATAAAACTTAAATGACAAAGAAATTAGAAATATAAAATGAAAACATTTTAGGGGAGGGGCTTTTGAGATGTACACTTTATTTTAGAACTACACAATGTGCTTTTTGTTGCAAAAGATTACAATTGTGAAACAAATGCAACCTCTTCTTAACCTTTAAACGAATACTTCACCCAAAATGAAAAGTTTGGCATTATTCACTCACCCTCATGTTGTTCCAAACCCATATGATTTTCTTTCTTCTGCTGAAAAGCAGACGCAAGGTAGAATGTTAGACTCTGTCAATGTTTGGAAAATAGATGCAACAAAATTGAATGGTGCCTTACATCTGCTTTTCTGTTCCACAGTTGAATGTCTTATGGGTTTGGAACAACGTGCAGGCGAGTGAATGGCAGAATACAAAGTCAAATAAAATAAAAGTTGCTACATAGCCATGCTGAACAGACCAGCTTTGACTATCATGCCACAAACCTCACCCCCCTTCCTTTGCTATAAGTTTCTTGGAAGAAGCCTGGAGGAGTTTACCAGCACACCCAAGAATAACCCAAGGGAAGTTCAGTCAAGGCTGAGCCTGTATCATCAATAGGAAAGTCTTTTGGCCCATTAATATGAGCAACATTATGCTTAATTATTCTGTGCAGATGTAATCACATGAACTCCTCGAAATGTGTTAAATATGCTCACACATGTCAAAAACTTCAAGAAATGTTTTAATATAATATTTATTTCGTTATTTTTAATATTATTTAATAATATTTTTGTTGTTGTATTTTGGTGACCTCATAATTTATTAAAGCGTTAATATTAATAATAATTGTTCTGCTCTCATAACACATAGGAAACAAACTGTGTCTCGTTTCGAAGGCTGCGTGCTAGGTAGGATGCGTACTTTGAAGGCTGCAGTATACCGAATGTCCTCTTTCAAACAAGCCTTGTTTAAACGAGATGGCCTTCGTAGGAAAAACAGAAACGGAACTAACATGGTTGCTATGACAGCACGCCACTCTTTAACAGGCACGATCACTTTGAGTGAGAAGGTAACAAAGTCCCTCTGAAAGAGAATGTATGAGGTACATTTTAGGAGAGATATAATGATGTAAAGCATTTAGTCTAATACTTTATTTTAATTGTATATTAATATGATTATACATATTATATACTCTGCACCCATCTACTGAAGTACTTCAGCTTGGGAATTTACATTACTTGCATTTGAACATCATATTTATGGGCAAATTGGCATATTTTTTTAAGCATTTCCTTTGAAGCAAAGAATTGTGGGTTGTGAGTTCCCACGAAGAATGTCACTACTCATGCATCCTCTGAATTCCCGTGAAAGATGGTCGCATACAACACGACTCAGCAGCAGTCACAAGCCATAAGGCACTTTATGCCCAAACGGAGCATACCGCAGACGGCTCGCCCCCGCTCTGTCTCAAGCCACCGCCCGGCTAAAAGACCCATGCCCACTAACTCAGCGCCTGCACCGGCCCCCGCCGAGCCACGCTAGTGAGGCCACGCAAGCCTTGGCCCAGACGGAAGCAGCCGCATTAGCGCTCACCTCGCGCCGACGGCGCAACGCTCTGAAGCGGAAAATGGAGCCCGTCGTTCCCTCCGGTGCTCCGAAGAAGGCTCAATTGGAGACACAGAACACTGTTCCCCACCTCCCCACTGCTGTTCGTCGGGAGAGGAATATTGTTCACAATGTTTTAAAAGATGTTGTTTCTGTGTCATATTCAATAAAAAATGCTCATACATTCTCATAATCTTTTCCTCTTCAAAGCACACACATTACGCACAACCGCTTCCCTATGGTAAGCAACGCAGTATGTCATACGGTGAGCAAACCAAAGTACCCTCTGTCCCATTACACGGACGCGTAGCGAGCCCTAGCGAGCATTTCAGGGCATTTCAGCGCCAGAACTGACACGTTCAGTCATGAACACCATTTTACAAGCCAGAGCACCGTCTACAAGACGCCTCTATGCACTAAAATGGAAGGTTTTCACTGACTGGTGTCTCTCACGTAGTAAGGACCCAGTAAACCTGCCCCATACATGAAATTCTAATAATTCTTCAAGAACGATTAGACACAGGACTCACCCCGTCAACGCTCAAAGTTTATGTGGCAAATATAGCTGTGTATCACGCACATGAAGCCGGCACCTCTGTAGGCAAGCATGATTTAATCGTAAAGTTCCTAAAAGGAGCAAGACGATTAAACCTGCCTTGGCCAGCTACAATCCTGACTGCAGGAATTGTGAGGAAATGGTGTGTGTGCACCTGTTTTATAGTGGTCAGTTTCGCGCCAAAACAGGTGGGGCTCAAACACCATAGCCAATATTAGAATATTGGCATTATTGTAGAGAGGTTTCAAATAGGTTGTGTATGAAGGCACTTCCCATATGCGTTAATAACGCAATGTCTCGTTCCCTTTGTCTCAGGGAACTGAGGTTACATACGTAACCAAAATGTTTTCTGAAATGAGACAGCCTCGATGACGTATGCAGCCGACAAATGCGACACAGCCAATCTTTCTTAAACGTGTGGCACACATTTGGTTCATGTGTTTCCATTTGACATCTTGGAGGTTTCATGTGGCAAGACCAAAGGGGGCGTGCAGCATGTATCTCAGTGTTTTAGACATTTAATCCAATCCGAATGCTATATGGCACTAGATTGTTCTTTTTCAATTGGAAACGTACACAAAATACCCTTGAATTCACATCGTTTATAGATCTTTTGTTGACAAGACACTCTTCCCAGAAATGTTTTCTTTTTATATATTGAAGGGGTTGAGTTATGATAACTGATAACTGACAAGTTATCAGTGTCAACAGAGCGTACCTCTCCATGAAAGAATCATACACACCAATGGATTCCTTAAAGGGATAGTTCACCCAAAAATAAACCCTTCACCCTCATGCCATCTCAGATGTGTATTATTTATCTTTTGCTGAACACAAAATAAGATTTGTATAAAATAACTCATCTGTAGTTCTATACATTGCAAGGTGAATGGTGGCCAAAGCTTTCATGAAAAAAAAAACATATAAAGGCTGCAAAAAGGTAATAAATATGACTCCAGTATTTAATCAATATTTAAGTCCTTTATTAATATATTTATATTAATCCTTTATTATTACAAATCTCCACTTTCACTTTCACAATTTTTGTTTTTGGCAATTCACATTATGCATATCACCACCTACTGGGCAGGGAGGAGATTGTAGCTAAAAGGTCTTAAATATTGATCTGTTTCTCACTCTCACCTATCATATCAGTTCTGAAGACATGGATTTTAACTACTGGAGTCGCCCCTGGTGGACTCTGTAATTAACATGGCAATTACTTGTAAGGGTTTATACCCCAAACCTCCTAGATTAAAAACAAATCTGTTGGTGTGGTTACAACATACATGAGAAATTAAAACAACAATAAGTATCATGATTTGTCATACAAATACCAGAGTTTAGATGTCAGGATATAGATTGTTTAGTCGTAATACCTCATTGCTGTAATGATTCGCTCTTCCAACTCTTTATTCATTGGAGCATCCTGATTGTCATAGAAATTCCAAATCAAGGAACAGTCTGTAAAGCCAGTTCATCAACACTGATCAATGCTTCAGGAATTTTAAGTAACATTTCGGCATTGATAGTATAAAACTCTCATCATGTCCTCAGAATAGTGTATTTTGTGCGCATCAATTTTAATGTCTTAAATTTAATTTTTCAAAACTATTTTTTGTAAAGTAGGAGAGACCGGGGCTTGTTGTGATTGTTTATTTCAGTTAATAAAATTTCTATATAGGCACATACCTTAATATTCTGGGTTCAATACAAGTAAAGCTAAATCGACAGCATTTGTGGCATCATAATATTGATTACCACAAAATATTGTATTGACTTGCCCCTCCTTTTTGGAATTTGGGTTCCAGTGAGGCACTGACAATACTCACTGTTTTGGGGGCCTGGGTAGCTCAGTAGATAAAGACGCTGACTACCACCCTGGAGTCGTGAGTTAGAATCCAGGGCATGCTGAGTGACTCCAGCCAGGTCTCCTAAGCAACCAAATCCTCTTCGGGTCCTCTTCGTGGTCGCTATAATGTGGTTCTCGCTCTTGGTGTGGCGCGTGGTGAGTTGTGTGTGGATGCCGCGTTGAATAGCGTGAAGCCTCCAGATGTCTCTGTGGTAACGCACTCAACAAGCATATGATAAGATGCACGGATTGACAGTCTCAGAGATTCCAACTCCGCCACCCGGAATGAGGCAAGTCACTATGATACCATGAGGACTTAGAGCGCTTTGGGAATTGGGTATTCCAAATTATTCCAAAAAAATACAACTTGGTTGCCATGATGATGTAATGTCAACAAACTCTTTACAGCTCAAATAATACATGAGTTTTAACAGAAGAATGAATGCAAGTGCTTTTATAAAATTATAAGCTTCACATTTCTGCCTTTTAAACACTCCAAAAATTGGTCTCATTCACTTCCAATGTAAGTGCCTCACTGTAACCTCAATTTTTGCTTTTTTAAAAAAAAGGAGGGACGAGTCGAAATTATTTTTGTGGTTATTATTATTATGCCACAAATGCTGTCGATTGAGCTTTACTTGTGTTGAACCCGGAATATTCCTTTAAAGTCTTGGCTACAAAAAAGATATATAGATTTCCACCATTTGACCTTTGACCTTTTTTTTACAACATAACCACAATTGCAGGAACTATCTGGGATATGTTGTCACAATGGAACTATTAGTCACCCCATTACAGGCTTTCAGCATCATTTATACAGTAAAACATTTCTGAAACATATAACAATTCATGAGGGAGTAAAAATGGCAAAAGACAAAAAATGTCAAACCATTACAACAAATATTATAATTAATAAATTGTATAACATTTATGTAAAACACACATGACAACATGGCCCAATAAACTGTGACCTTACATTTATGAAAAATAGTTACAGTTAAACCTGAGTTAAATATAAATATATATATAAACATTCATTATATACGTAGTTGTCCCTTACCTGACTATATGCCAGTGTTGTTTTATTATGTTCACTTGTTTACCAAAAATCTATTGCAAAAATATAATATTTGAATTTTAGTTAGAATTTGCAAAAATGATGAAGTAGGTATTTGAAACCAACATACAAAACACTGTTAGAGAAAACACACATGCATGTTATTGGACCATAAATTTAATGAGACAACATTCCTGTGTGACAACTAGCCCCCCTCTCCCTCTCCCCACTCTATTTGATTGTAAATTATAAAGACATAAAGTGAATATAAGACACAGTGCCACCATTGACAGTGTCTATTTGTATTAACGGCAAAGGATTATGGGAGTGAGATAGTTTTGGAAAGAAACTCACTGTGATTAAAGCCACTGAGAATGAAGGAAGATACAGGTTGGACAGGTTCGGCCTGTGGGATGGTATTCTGAACACCCAAGACCAATGGGGTGTGGTGGGAGTTTTAGTTTTGAAAGGAAGTAATACATACTGCAATTGGGAGAGAAACAAGGAAAGGTGCCAGTGTCTAGTCGGTACAGATTAATCCTTGACAATAGGAATAGTAGAAGCAGACAGATCCAGGTGTGAACTCGTGCTGAAGTGGATTCGCAGGTGCCTCTGAGGTGGACTGATGTAAACTGACCTTATCCTCCTGGGCCAGTGAGCGATCTTTGGGGACTGAGACAGCAACAGAGAGAAGGAGGAGAAATGGCTGAAGCACCAAAGATTGAACTTTTTGTCAAGGTCAGAACATTTTATCAACGTTTAGTCAGTGTGTTCCACTTACTGTTTTGTTAAAACAAACTCTTCTTATTGACGTTTGCTTTACCTGATTTCTTAAAGATAAAATATTTGTGATCTAACCCTTGCTCAAAATGTTTGTACTTCCAATCATTCCTATGACTATCCAATCATATCCTGTGGATCTTATGAAAAAACATGTTTATTTGTGGCCTCAAACTGGTCAAACTGTATTTAGTACTAATAATTGGATCTCTAAAACATCTGTCATTATATCAGTACTTTTAAGGTACAAGTTCCATGTAGGTCTATCATTGAATTATTGCATTGAATGGATGCATTAACTAAGGTTTAATAACTGAATGTTTTCTCCAGGCAAGTGATGATGGTGAGAGTGTTGGTAACTGCCCATTTTGTCAGCGGCTCTTCATGATTCTCTGGCTGAAAGGGGCAAATTTCACTCTTACCACAGTGGACATGAAGAGGTGAGAGATGTCAACATCAGGACACAATCTGCAACTTCTGCACCTACAATTTTTTCTGCATGGGTGGAGATTCATTCTGTTGGGGTTGATGTTTACACTGATAATTTAGATTAGTTCCCAAACAATCTCTTTAACATCTCAGGGGTTTCTTCACAGACAGTTATGATGTTATACAAAGAGCAAGTGGAGACATATTTTTCTCCTGACAAAAAGAGCTTAGTAATCTCCCATATAGGTTCAGTCTGAGAGATCTCAACAATGTCTCTAATTCAGATTAGACATGATACCACAGTCTGCAATCACAATTCAGAGACCTATGACCTATGAGTTCTGCTATCTATATTATTTTATAGCTCTATACGCTTACTGTATGTCAATATTTGTGTCTATTTGTACTAGGGAACTTTAGGAGAAATATCTGAGAAAATGCTGATACTTAAACAAAACATGACCCTTATGAAAGGGTAACTTCTGAGCAATAAACCTTCTTCTAGGGTATTCTGACAACAACGATCTTAGAGGAGTATAGGTACCTAAAACTAGTTGTTTGAAGTATCATGGATCAGTTTCTCCAGTAATAAAAAAAAGTCCTAATGTCTTATAGTTCTCTTAATAAAATTGAGCCTTTTGGTTCCCTTTAGTTGTCTGTCAAACCGTACTCCATCCAAAAGTCTAAGCCCTAAGAATTATCAAATACTTATTGATATTCATAATCTGATCTGGTTATTTATTGTTTTCTTTCTATCAAGAGCTCCAGAGGTACTAAAGGACCTGGCTCCAGGCTCTCAGCCCCCCTTCCTCATCCATAACGGAGAGGTCCGAACTGACACCAACAAGATAGAAGAGTTTCTGGAAGAGATACTTGCTCCACCACAGTGAGTTTGCATTCATACCAAGAACGAAGACTAACTTCATGTAGTTTGTTGTGAGGTCCAGATTACAAAAGATATCCTATAAGAAAGTGTATTTTACAGTTTATACAAAAAAACAAAAAAAAAAAATGCCAAAATGTGTTCCGCAAGAAAAAACAATAAATTATGTTATGCTTGTATGACACACTAAATATTTCCTCCACCATTTTTCGATGCAGGTTTCCCAAGTTATGTTGCCGCTATAAGGAGTCTAACATAGCTGGAGATGACATCTTTCACAAATTCTCAGCATACATAAAAAATCCCAATCCTGGCCTTAATGACAGTAAGAGTAATTTCTCTGTGAAATTCATTTTTTTGCAAGTAAACAGAAGAGAGCACAGAACCTCAAAAATAGCTTCAAGGCTTAAAGGGGTAATGACATGGCTTTTTGTATTATTATTATTTTAATATGTTCCTTGAGGTTTCACTTATAAAATTAGTGTTTTTTTTGTTTTGTTTTTTTGCACAAGAAACAGTCATATATTTGTAAAACAATCTAGAACTGTCAGAAAAGCTAGTTTTTTTTTGTGGCTGCTTTAAGACTTGAGTTTAAATACCTACTTTTATGATTGTCTCTCTACTCTTGACTGACCTGCTCTCTGGTTGCCATCTCACTGCTCACTGCTACTGGGCAGCCTACGGAAGTGATAAGGTAAATTAGGCATTGATGGGTTGTTTTGGAGGGGGTCAGATGCCAATGTCTACCACAGTGTAACATCACAATGTGGGGGAAGTAGAGAATGAGTCTTTTTGGCAGCTTGGTTTCATCAAATGCTCTTTTTTGCATTGAGGAGGAAGTTTTAGTTCTGAAACATACATTATATTTTTTATTGTACATTGACCTCTTACATATAATAGGATAAAGAATGTTTTGATTTATCATGTCATGACCCCTTTAAAGCACTTGCATGCAAAACATGGTTTGAATTACTTGATTTATTAAATATCAACAGATTGATAGATAGACAGCTTATTGATCAGCTCTGCTTAAAAGACCAGCATTGCTGGTCAATAGCTTATTTTGTGTTTTGGATGCTGGTGTCTGCACCAGGCTTTTAAAAATCTTAAAAAGCTTCATCAGAAGGACAATTCTGGACAACAAGCTTCACCAGCTAGGTTTTGCTGGTAAAAAGCACGGCTGTGCTAGCCCACTTTCTAGACCAGCACCAAACCAGCAAAAAGCTGGTCTTTATTATTATATTTTTTTTTAGGCAGGGAATGCAATGTAAAATTAACACCTTGATGGTTTTGTACCTTTCAGTGTTGGAGAAGAAATTTCTAAAGAGCTTGATGAAGCTGGATCAATACCTGTTGACTCCTCTTACTCATGAACTGGACCAGAATCCAGATGCAGCCCAATCCACAAGACTCTACCTGGACGGAAACTCATTCACTCTTGCTGACTGCAATTTGCTACCAAAACTACACATTGTCAAGGTTCGTACTCTTTTCTCGATTCAGATGACAAATACAGCAAAATTAAGACTTTGTTGTGCTGAACTACATCTACTATTATAATTCAGTGTACTGCTGTGTATAATTAGTGCAATCAGTTCTACACTGACACTCCTTAAGATGATTATTGTACTTTGTGCCAAGTAGTTCATATACTGTATTTTTTATAGGTCTAAACATTACCTTTACTTCATAGGTGGTGTGTAAGAAGTATCGTGGTTTTGAGATCCCTGTAGAGCTAAAAGGCTTGACAAAATACTTGGAAAAAGCATACAAGGAGGATGTGTTCAAATTCACCTGTCCAAAAGACAAGGAGATCCTGCTTGCCTACCATTCAGTGGCCAAATATCTCAATAAGTAGAACTGGACTTTAAAGGAGAGGAGGGTATGGGGCAAAGCTTGCTTGGAATTTATTGTAAAGCTAAATATTTTTTTAAAGATGCCAAATGTATACATATATTAATAAACTGCTTTTGCTACATGTATTCACATTGGGACATTTGATCATCTGGTATATCGGTGGAGGTTGGGTTTTTGTTTTAATTTAGAAAGCACGTTTGTGAATATAAGATGCCTGTCTTGCTTGTTCATGCAAGTTTTAGTATTTAAATGTGAGTCACTTTTGTCGCTGATTTTGATAGGTCACCTTTGTTTGATAGACTACAGACTCAGTGGGAATCGTCAGTGAATATTGTTCTTGTACACCGTGTGAAATGAGACATTTAATTGGTCTTGAATTCTACACCATGAGAAAGATAAAGCACTAGACAACTACAATTTATTGTGTTTGTTATTGATGTCAAAAGACATTTATGTTTTGTGTTTTTTAATAACTACTCTTGAGACTTTCAGTATGTATAAAACAGTTTGCGAACAAATAAAATTCTTTATTAGATTGAGTTTGGTCAATTTGGTCAAACTATTAACTTATAGAAATGTTTTTTCTGTCTGTTTCTATGGTTATATTACGCACTTTCATAGCGGAAGCACCTGTAGTTTTTTTTATTGCAAAGATGTCAGGTTTACAGAATCATACAAATACAAAAAACAATAATTTCTCACAATACTGAAAATAACAACACTGGATGATGTTTAAACAGAAAGAAAATAAAATACCAACGGAAAAGGATAAATAACTACTAATTTTTTTTTTTATAGAATTACAAATAAATTAAGACAAATTTAATTCATCTCGTTGTACATCAAGTCATACAGTTTGACAATTTTGACACTTTTTTGTTGTTCAGTGTTCTGAGAGTCAATATTAAATAAGTCATGCAAAAAAAAAAAAAAAAAAAAAAAGTAAACTTGGGTACAGCGGATGAGAATGTCCATTTATGCTAATAATATTATTACATTTTAACTGTATATTCTATGTTATAATTACGATGAGAAGAGTAAAGTATTACATCACTTTTAATGTTAAAGTGAATGCTTGACTAGTTTTTAAGCCAAAAACGTGGGTCAATTCAACCCAAAATGATGGAGGTGACATTTAAAAAAAAATGGTCTGCTGACTTAAGATTCACTTTACAAAAGATGCAATTCAAATTAAAGGTGCACTTAGTAAATTTACCCTCATTAAAAAAGTCAATTGTAATTTTGTATTTTATGTAGGAAATCATGACCACTCACATTAAAATGAAGTCTCCAGTCATATCAGTAACCTTATAAAAGCTGTTTTTATTCTACATGTGGAACACTATGCTTAATCTCAATATCCGTCCTGTTATTTGACAATTTCACTCATTGATTAAAGTATTCATGACTGACTGACATTTCTACAATGTCATCTTGTCATTAGTAGGGCTTATTCTATGTAAGATTTTAAGGTTTACATCTCTGACTTTTTTGGGGATGCATTATTGTATGATAGGAGCCATGCCTTTTTCCAGTTAATATTTTCTATTAGTGGTATTCCAAAAAAACTTAGAAAACTCGACTTTCCATCCTATCAACGAACGTCAACAAACAGTCAACAACAACGTCTCTGATTGGCTATTTGATGTCGATTGTAACCAATGGAAATGCAGAACACTGCCACGCGAATGACTGTCTAGGCAATACAGCACAAATTTGATTTCATGGTGCGAAAAATGAGCTGCCAAATTATGCGTTGCAGTGAAATGTGCGTTAATTTTACAAGAAAGTGCCCCTGCGAGTAGCTGTGGGATAAATTAACTCTTTATAACTGGATTATTTGAGGGTCCTCAATTTCGCTGTCTTATAACAGTAAGTGCAACTCGAGCTAGTTTGCTAGCTAATTAGCAAATTGCTCTGTCATTTATAAACACCTGCTATTTCAGTTTTAATTTGCGTTTTTAAAAGATATACATGTTTTATTTGTATATTTGTGCAGATGGTTTACACCTGACACATAATTCAAGTCGTTGTACAAGCTGACGTGGTTGTTTATATGTTAAATACAGTAACTGAAACGCCTATTAGACTTTTAATCTGACAACATAAACATTACGTCACATTAAACTGGAAATTTCATCAGCCTACCTAATTAAATCTTTTGACAAGGCTTGTGCAGAACAAATAAACAGAAGCTTATTTTTTTATTTTAGCACTTGGTAGATGACAATTGTTGCAGTTCAGTTCATGTTAACTTTCAGAGGCATGGAGACTTATTGTCTTAATGCAACAGAATAGAGACATGCTACTATTTAAATATCAATAAACGATGCTTTCTCCATCAGTTAATTGATTTATGTCTTTTAGAAATGGGGAAATATGAGAATGGAGACCAGTGTATGTATCCTGTAAGTATCATCTAAACATCTTTTTATTGTCATGATTGTACAGGTTGTTGTGTTAAAGGTAAATATATATTAATAGATAATTAAACAAGTTTATGAAAAGTTGTAAATTAATGAAAGACCTACGCATATGAAATAAGTGCAAAATGTATAGGAAAATATACAACAGCACAAACAACAAATATGCCTTACATAATATAGTAATAACAATATATAATAGGCCACAGGCCTATTACAAAAGCACCTACAAAAGCAGTGCAGAATCTTAAGCGATTGCAATGTCTTTATGAAATGAATGTCCTTTTTGTTGTAGTTGCCTTCCTGGGCCTTGTTATGACTAATTTTCAAGTAGATTCTTTGTGTTCTCTCCACTACCTGTTTTTAAAAAAGTTGACAGTATGTCCTGATCTTTATGTCTAACTTTATCACATCATAGTGGACCCTATCAGTATTTTCTTGTGCTGTGCAGAATTGACATTTCTTTAATGTTTTTGTGAAGGGAAGCACTGTTTGTGTTTTTGTGCAAGAGAGGAAGGAAATTGAACAAGAACTGGCCCCTTTGAGTTTCAGTTATGCTTTTTGGGATTTTACCTTTACTTTAGTGTGTAATATAGCTGTTTGTGCATGTAAAAGGTCTGCAAAGTTACAAAGTCCACGCCAAAGGGAGTTATTCTCTCCCACAAAAAACACTGCTTCTGAACTGCCTGGTTTGCCATTACTTCCATGACATAGCTACGTCACTGTTGGCACTTTTCCACTGCACATTTCCGACACATACTCTTTAAGCAGTTGACCAATCACAATAGACTGGGCCAGCTGACAATTCAGAGCAGACTGGGCTTTTTCGGAACGGGTGGCTTTAAAGAGACATGAACTAAGACAGAGTGTTTCAGACAGAGGGTGAAAAGAGGTACTGCAGCAATGTACAGTATGAGGAAAAATTGTGTTTTTTTTGTTTTTTTTACATTAAAGCATGTAAACATATTCTAGTCGATCCCCAAAATAAAACTTTTAAACCTAAAGAGCATAATATGGTCTCTTTAATGAGGTTTGTACTAGAAACATGTACATGACGATTTCAAAGAAAACCCACATCAGTCGTTGGGTTTCTATCAACTTGTAATGTTCTGTGGAATAAATATGAATTAATTATAAGTACAAATATAAAAGAGGATCATATCCAGGAGGTTTGGGTTTTTATCTTTAAAGTGTGTAGTTTTTTTCTATGTTAAAATACTTTCTCCCATCCTTGCTCTAGGTAAATATGAAGAAAAAGCTATAAAAGCCATTTGCAAGTTGGTTGTTATGTCCCAAAATAGTGTTAACACTGTGGCTTTGTGCCGCTATCAAAACATCACTCTGCTTGTTTGAGCATCCTGACCAGTTACTTTTGTTGAGCCAAAGTAACTTGGCTCAACCAACGTGACTGTTCTCGACTTCTCTACACATTTTTTATTTACACTATTTTTTTAATTGAATTCCTTAAACTGTTTGTGTGCTTTTGTGTGTCTCACTGTATGTATTTTGATGTGTATTTCCACAGGCTATTACAAATGATATTCGTTCCCGCCTGCAGCACTTTGTGGAGGAGAGGATGCAGACCACCATGGTACAGACACGCACTGCTGTGTTCCCAGAATTACTCTGAAAGTCTCTCTTCCCACATTAGTTTCCCATGCAGATTTTTGTGCAGGGGAAAAAGACTTTGGACCGACCCAGATCAAATATCACACATTATGTAACAAGTTACAGAGGTTTATACTTTTTGAGTGGGATTATTGAATGGGATTATTGTTTCATTCTGTGAATCCGTGGGAGTAAACCCATGTCGCAAACTCTTTTAGGTTTAAAATTAGTTCTATTATTGAAAACTTGTTTTTAATGAAAGTTAAATTAATTTATTTTTCATCTAGATATTTCAGTCTGCCAGTAAAATCAGATACATTCCCTTATCTTACATGACTGTAATTGTTGTCTGTTCCAGCTGACGGGTGTATTGATTGGGGCAGTGGTGGCTGTGTTTCTGATAGGAATCTCTGTGCTTCTCCTTTACCGCAGATACAAACTAGCGAGTAAGTTTAACTTTTATGTCCATAAACGAATGCTTGGAGTTTCACACTTTTAAACACTTTCCAACTATAGAGTTGGATAGAGTTCCTCCTTGGATATAGTTTTTCTTATTGTAACAAAAGTTTAAGGAACTATTTAGTGTTTTTTTTTTTTTGTAGCTGTGGTTCTTGAACTTAAAAATAACTTAATCAATCAGTGTTAAAGGGATCATATCATTAGCTGCTTTTAGTTGTGTCTAGCTTGCTAGGTTTGCTAATATTTGGGTGAAGTAAATAAAAGTTAATAATTTTTCTACACGCTTTTTTTGTCAGGGAAGTAGATAACTAGCTCATTAAAACACTATGTATTAACATATTCTCATATACTATTTTAATATAATTCTTATATAAATAAATAATGCAATACAAATTATTTTTTAGGCATTGGATAAAATAAGCAGTCCTGAAAACTGGAATATGCAATCATCCTCCATAACGCAATCGCTCCAATGTTTACCTCTCACGCCGCCGCTAACAGACGGATCTGTTACGTACATTCTCCTGATTGCACCGCACAACAGTGGGAAAAAAAACAACGTAACGGCACCAACTGGCCAGGATCGGCACGGAACATGAGAACTCTTGGTGGAAAAGAGGCTATTAATTAAAAAAAAAAAAAAATCATAATTTTTTTCTCCTTTAGGCCCACTTATAGTATTAAACAAGCGTTCTTGCGCCAAAAACAGTAATAATTTATTGTCCATTACCATTTTCCACCCTCTCTCTAACCTTCAAGAATTACAGTAAACAGGCTGTTTTATTTTGCCGCTGTGTCTTAAAGGAATATTCCGGGTTCAATACAAGTTAAGCACAACCGACAGTACATGTGGCATAATGCCGATTACCACAAAAATTTATTCAACTTCTCACCCCTTTTCTTAAAAAAAAAAAAAAAAAAAAGTCTTTCAGCACGTGAATGGAGGCCAATCCGTAAACCTTAAAATACTGTTTCAAAAGTATAGCCACAAAACGAAACCAGTATGCTTGTTAACATGATTTTAGTGTGTAAAAATGGCTAACTAACCTTTTCTGTGTAAAGTTATATTAAATTTTACAACTTTGTTGCCATGACGACATAATGACAACTACTTGAACAAATTCAAAGCTCCAATAATACATGAGTTTTAGTGGAAGAATTAATGTAAGTGCTTTTAAAAAAATATTATAAGTTAAAAAATGTTGCCTTTTTAAACCTTTCAAAAATTGGCCCCATTCACTTTAAGTGCCTCACTTTAACCTCAAACTTTTTTTTTAGTCAAAATACATTTTTGTGGTAATCAACATTATACCACAAATGCTGTCAAATGCTTAACTTGAATTTAATCTGGAATATCCTTCTATGTAGATTTACATTTATATATAAATGCGCTGCACAGACTGTTAAAATCAGACTGAAAGGACCTTTGTAAGAACGGCTTCAGCCACTTGTTTCTATTGTGTTAATGTAGATGGGTTACAAATGTCAGAAATCCAGCAATTTTGGAACAACCCAGCTTAATTTCAATAAAAGGTTTTAAATTCTTGAAGTTACAGAATGAAACTTTTATTTCAGATTATTTGACATTATTGTGATGGGTGGGGCCGGGCCGTGACTAAGCACACACTGCCCCCAATCGGGCTAATCAGACGAGAGGGATAAATGCAGCTGGATGCGGCAGTTCGGGAGAGAGAGAGAGAGCCACACGCTGCTGCCGTGTGCATTTTGTGTTTGTGACTTTTTGTTTAAGTTTACATTAAATATTACTTTGACTGTTCAGCCGGTTCTCGCGGCCTCCTTGCCTGACCTTACCTGTTACATTGGTGCCGAAACCCAGGAAGGAGGAGGGATGCGCTGTCGTGGAGTCCACGCAACGGCTGTCTGCCGGGGGATGTCACTGCCAGCGACCTGGACGTGGAGGAACGGCTGCCATCCGCCTGGAGTGGTGGAGCCGCTGCCAGGGGAGGAGGGGCTCGCTACCGGCCACCAGAACATGCATTTGTGTTTGTGTCTTTTTGTGTTTACATTAAATATGACTTTGACTGTTCAGCCGGTTCCCGCCTCCTCCTTGCCCAACCTTACCTGTTACAATTATCAACCTTTTAAATGCCTGCAGTTTGCAAGAATCAGGCTATGGTATGTTAATGAAACATCTCCCAAGCATGTGATGATGCATTCGGTGGGTTATTTGGCATTTCTGGTTACAGTAGTTCTGTGTGTGTGTGTGTTTCAAGGTCAGCAGGCTGGTGTCCCTAGGTATCGCTTCAGGAAGAGAGATAAAGTGCTCTTCTATGGCAGGAAAATCATGAGAAAGGTGAATCATAGCTCAATGCAGCTCATGTGCTTGCCTGGTGTGATTTGTAGCCTGTTTTCAACTTTTAATTGTCACGTTCAGAGTTCAGATTTGTTCTCCATTTCCAAGATAAACAGCCAGTTGTTCTGACTCTGTAGTTTTTTTCTCCCAGTTGCTCAAACATTAATTTATATCAGTTTAATTAAAATGTGTATTATCTAATGTCATTTTACCCTGCCTCCACTGGAGGGCAGCATAGAGTGTGTCAAATGGCACATGACTAACCTGTTTATTTTTTGAATCTCTCCTTCCTCCCTTGGTTTTTCTATTTCCATTTCTCAGGTCCAGACCTTGTCCTCCACACCATCCACCGCTTCAGTGTCTAAACAGCGCTCTCGAAAGAGGCCTAAAGTTCTAAGTATAGCTCGAAGGTTTGTTTTCTCATTAGGTTCTCATGTTCACCACCGGATTTATAGTATCGTTGCCCTCTCTTTTACCACTGTCTCTCTCATGCAAAGTTTAAGGACAAAAGTACCTAGATTCTGTACTATTTCTGGTTATTTCTAAATCCGTGTCAGTAATTTAGTATATGAGTTATCCAATCATAGCTTCACATTTGATTCCTGCTATGATGTCATAAAGGATCCTGCGGATTAGGAAGGAGCCACCCACTCTACAGCCCAAAGAGCCCCCTCCCTCACTCTTGGAGGCGGATCTTACGGAGTTTGATGTCCAGAGCTCAAACCTGCCCTCAGAGGTTCTCTACATGCTCAAGAATGTTAGGTAAATACAGTATAATACAGTATATACAGTGGTAAGAAATAGTATTTTAACTCTTTGGAATTACCTGCATTTATGTATAAATGTCTCTTAAAATCTTGTTTGATATTCATCTGAGTTACAGTAATAAACAAACACAATCTATTTTAACTAATAACAGACAAATTATTGTATTGGTCGTGTGCATATTGAATACATCATTCAATCATTCACAGTGTAGGTTGGTAAAAGTATGTGACCCTTAGGCTAATGAGTCAACAAAAGCTAATTAGAGTGAAGACTTGACATGCCTGACTAATAACGAAACAAGATTGGATGTGTGGTTTAGAGCTGCTTTGACTTATGAAAAAGCACACAAACATCATATCTACTTACGTGGAACAGGCATTGCAAAAAAATAGATTTCAGAAGACCTCAAGAATTGTTGCTTCGCGTAAAGCTGTAAAGGGTTACAAAATTATCTCAAAGAGCATAAATATTTATCTGTCCACAGTTAGACAAACTGTCTATAAATGGAGATTATTTAGTACTGTGGATTCTCTCCCTAGAAGTGGCTGTCCAGCCAAGATGACTCAAAGGGCACACCACAGAATGCTCATTGAGGTAAAAAAGAACCCTAGAGTGACAGCTAAAGATTTGAAGGAATCTTTGAAACTGGTTAACATCTCTGTTCTTGAGTCTACTATACAGAAAACATTAAACAGGCATGGTGTTCATGGCAGGACACTATGATTGAAGCTGCTGCTTTCCACACATAAACATTGTTGCATGCCTGAAGTTTGCCAAAGACCCCCTTGACACTCTACAATGCAACTGGGAAAATGTTTTGTGGACTGATGAATCTATGGTTGAATTGTTTGGGAAGAATACGCACTACATATGGGCACCGCATAACAACATGAAACATCATCCCAACGGTGAAGTACGGTGGAGGGAGCATCATGCTTTGGCACTGTTTTGCAGCATTGGGGGTGTCAACCGCTTGCCATCATCGAGGGAAAAATTAATTCCCAAGTTTATTAAGATATCCTACAGAATAATGCCAGGGTGGCTCTGCGCCAGCTGAAGCTCAGTAGAAGTTGGGTGATGCTGCAGGACAAGGACCCTAAACATTTAATAAATTCACTGTAGAATGGCTTCCAAAAAATAACATTTTGGAGTGGCCCAGTCAGAGTCCAGACCTTAACCCAATAGAGATGCTGTGGATTTACCTCAACAGAGCCATTCACACCAGACATCCTAAGAATATGGCTTAGCTGAAGCAGTTCTGTAAAGAAGAATGTTCCAAAATTCCTTGTTTTGCAGGTCTAATCCGCAGCTATTGGAAACGCTTGGTTGAGGTTATTGCTGCTGGAGGATCTGCCGGTTATTACATTTATGGGTTCACTTACTTTATCCACAGCACTGTGATTGTTTAATGGGATGTGGTCAATAAAGACATGAAAGATTATAATTGTTTGTGTATTGTTAGCACATTTTATTTGTCAATACTTGTTACTTTAATGAAGATGAGATCACATTTTATGACCAATTAATGCAGAAATCCAGCTGATTCCAAAGGGTTAACAATTTTTTCTTGCCACTGTATTCGTACTATATGGTCTCTTATTCAACAGTTCTGTTGAATATTTAATTCAGAGGCAATAGCACCATTTTACTGTCAGATATAATGACCACTCAATAATTCACAGTGTAACTGACAATTGTTCCATCTTATGGTGAAACTTATGTTGTGTCAAACCCTTATCTTGTGTCAATGCATTTCAGGGTACTAGGTCATTTCGAGAAGCCCTTGTTCCTGGAGCTGTGTCGGCACATGGTGTTTGTGGAGCTGCAGGAAGGAGAGGGGCTGTTTAAGCCGGGAGATGATGATGAAAGCATCTATGTGGTTCAGGACGGAAGACTAGAGCTTTGCATCCACGAGCCTGTAAGGATGAGCCACATAATTCCCATTTGAGATTTACAAATGTACTAGATCATCTGGTATTCCATGCATAAAGAAAATTTGCATACTATGCAGTAGGGCTGCCCCCGACCAAAGATATTCCTAGTCAACTAGTAGGCATTAATTTAAACCATTAGTCGACTAGTCGCACCTTTAAGATATTAATTGAATTACTTAAATATATATTTTTTGGGGGGCATCAGAAAATGGTTTGAGTTCCAGGGCTGAGAAAGTATGTTATAAGTAACATTGCTTACACTGTTGTACATTACAGAGAAATACTAAACCGTAATAATGAGCCTTTAAAATATAAACTTTACAAGCGCACGTATGAAGCGAGCCGCAGCGACACCAGCAAAAGCCGTAATGATTCTGAATGTGTCAGAAAAAACAGCTAGAGACTGTCTGAATATTTTGTTAATCTATAGAGAGAAATGCACATTAGGGTTGTGGCGACAAACGATGATCAGAGTGATCGCCAGTAGCTGATGCTTTTGATGATATCAAGACGATATTTGGCTTATTTTCCCATGTATTAAATTATTATTATTATTATTAGGCTATTATTATTATCAAGTTAATATTAGAATTAATTTGCCCATAGAGAGAAATACACTCGCTTGAAGAAACACATTTTATTATATTATTAAGACTAGATGACAGAAAAGCCGTCTATGCGCATATATGTTTGTACGGATGTTTGCAGTCTTGTGGAACACACGCCTGTAAAAGGTTCTCACTCTTTCTTTGTCGTCTTCTTTTCTTTTTCTTTTTTTTTTGCAAGAACAGCTTCGTCTATGAGTGACATCTCAGCTCAGGGTGTGTTTTGAGTTCAGTTCGCTTTATTTCCACAGAGCAGTTAAATGTGAACACAACACTGCAGCCTATATATCTGTGATTAAAACAAAAAATAATACAAACACGTTCAGCTTGAAACATGATTTATATTTCAGTAATTATTATAATCATTAGAATTATTATTTTTACATTTATAATGGACCGAATAATTAAGAAAAGCAGCCACTAAGTGCCCATCATACAGATGGGAACTCCTTCAATACTGTTTAAAAAGCACCCCAGGGTGATACCTCAAGAAGTTGGTTGAGAAAATGTCAAGAGTGCATGTCTGCAAATTCTAGGCAATGGGTGACTACTTTGAAGATGATAAAATATAACACAGTTTTGATTTATTTTGTCACAACATAATTCCCATATTTCCATTTCTATTATTCCATAGTTGTGTTGACTTTACTAGTATTCTAAAATGTAAACTAAAAAAAAATAAAGTGACTAAACTTTTGAACGTCTATGTTTGTGTGTGTATTGTGAAAGAGGGAACAAAATGAATTTATTCACATACATGCTGTATTTTCGTGGACAATGAAAAACCAGACCGGTAGAGAATACACAGATGAATTAGGTTCTTTGCCAGAGAGATGTGTTGGACTGTTGTAAAGCCATCTTTCAAAAGGTTTAACAACACACATTTTAATTGCACTTATTTATTTTTTTCCATTTTCATTTTATTTTAAGTTTAAATAAAAAATAAAGTTCAAAGTTTGAAATCAAGATCTTGCTTTAATGTGTAGGCTTAACCCTAACCCTGTTTAACGAAAACTAGCCCGTAGTACCACCTAGCGTCCAACCTTTGGTTTGAGTTTTTATTTTTTTTTCTGCGACCAGCCGACCAATCAAAACTTGGTCAACCAAGACTCTTCTCATCGACTAACGTTTGGTCGACTATCAGGGGGCAGTCCTACTGTGCAGCGTGCACAGTATACATACTGCAGAAATGTCAGAGTAATGTGATATTGTGCTATATTGCTATTCTGAACATACATAGCCCTAAACTTTGAAGTAATGAAATAGTGACAATTGGTTTAAAGCGGGGTGTTGTGGCTTAGTGCGTCTAGGATGCTGCCCGAAAGGTTATAGATATGAACCCTACAAGAATTGAATCATGAACATCACCATCGTGCTTTGATCAAGACACTTAACCTCTGGTTACTTAATGTTATACTTTTATTAAGTGTGAAAGTCACTCTGGATAAGAAGTGCCTTTTTTTTAAAGGATGGCACAGATCCTGTGGTGAAGGACGTGTTGCCCGGGGACAGTGTTCACAGTCTGCTCAGCATTCTAGACATCATCACGGTACATTCTCTTGTCTGTTTTTTTGACTGCTTATCCAGTTCCAGTGCAAAGAGATTAATGCTTGATCCTTCCTCTCTCTCCCTTCATTCTCAAGGGTTATCCTGCTCCTTATAAGACTGTGTCGGCACGTGCAGCGGTCAGGTCTACCATATTGCGTCTGCCTGCCTCAGCTTTCCAGTCTGTGTTTGAGAAATACCCCGAGACTCTAGTGAGAGTCATTCAGGTACATATGGTGTCTGCATCAACGTGACCTTAGTCTTACTGAACATCAACAATTCTGTATTTATAGGGGCCATATTCTACTTATTTACTGATGTCGACTTATGATCGGCTAACTGATATTGGCATAGTTCACGCTGTCATTCATTAAGGTAAGCGAAGATGTAAAGTTGTTTCAGAGGCGGGGCAAGTTTTGCGATTTTTGATGTAAGATTACATAGACATGCATTTTTATTTTTGTATACATTTCTTTGTATGTGTACACATTATTCTTGAAATAACGTACACTTCTGAACTGTACACAATATGAACATCTTTTTGGTTTCTTTGTCTGTCTGTGGCTGTTTAGATAATCATGGTGCGTCTGCAGAGAGTCACTTTCCTAGCACTTCACCACTACCTGGGGCTGACGACCGAGCTTTTCAATCAGGTTAGAGAGAGTATGCATGCATCTCAGAATTATTACTTTTAAAAACACATACACACGCACTCGATCACTTAAATATGTGATTATTTTTTTTACACACACACTCTGTGTTATTTCATGCTACATTAACCACCATAATGTGGCATAATCACTCCTACAGTTGAGCCATGAAACTCAGTCCGTTTGAATGACATGGATCATAAGACCTCAGCTCTCCTTTAAAGGACAGGTTTTAATGCCCTCTTGGGTTAAAATCTCCCATCAACCTTCAATGCATGGCGCAGCACATACACATGTCATTTCATTACATCAGCCTTTTTTGTCATATCGGGAGCATAGACAGGCCAAGGGAGTTGTTTTCTGTTTTGATTTAAGAGTACTTTTGGCTTGTGCTGTGAAATTGGCTCTCCCTTCTACTAAAAAAACAACTTGGTCTCAACAACAGGCAAAGTTATGGGTCAAAAGAACACTTCACTCACTTTTGATCAGATGAATTGGGTTGTGTTTTTTTCTGAAAAAGCACAAATGATTGTAAAAATTAATCAAGGTCAGTGACAAATGAGGATGATGAAAAGGAAAATTCTAGTAAAAACACTTCTATCAAGTAGTTTTAAAAATGTACTTTTTGTAGCCGTGTTGATTTTATACAGCTTTAAAAACATTTATACCATTTCACTAAAAGTTGATTTAATAACCATGAAAATTTGTGGTATAACCATTAATAAAATTGTATAATTAGAGCTGTCAGAATGAATGCGTGAACACATGGGTCATTCCTGGTATTCAGTGCCTTTTGGAAATCATAATATTTAGAAAATCAAACACCGATTTTAAAATCACTTCTTGTGTAATAATGATAGGGAGATTTGAAAAATGATTTTGGTCTAGCTCAGGTAAATATATTTAAGCTTTTATCAAACAAAATAAATGAAATGAAGGACCAACAATGTCTACCATGTTAGGGACAAATGAACAACAGTTTGATAGACTTATGATTTAAATGTGCCTTTGTCCTCTTAAAAGCTAAAACCAGCCAACCAGCTTTGTTTTTGTTGATCTTATGACAGTTTTGTAAAAAAATAATATATATGTATCATGCATAACAGGGTGGACAAAGTGGTTACAGAGTGGACAAATTATGACTGTTTTTATGACATAAATTAATTCTTTAACTTAAACATAAATTACTTTCAATGTCACTATATACACTCTAAATGCCTACTCTGTTAGGTGTACTGACTTAACAGGATGGACACATGTCATTCTGATCTAAAGTCAGCCATTGTACCATGTCTGAGCAAAAAGAAGCTAACAGTTTTATCAAATAAAGAATCTAAACATACTACTGACCTTTTTTAACAGTTCCCTTAACAGAGTGGATTTATTAATGTTGACCACATAAAACTGGAAAGATAAAGTAAAAATAGACAATTAAAATAATAGAGGGTATCACTTGCCTTCCCAAGTTGTTTTCCCTCCAAGGAAGTGATGTTAGCTTTATGATATGTCATGTCATTTTGGCAGCTTTCATTAAAAGAAACAGAAGTTGAAAATAACAGTGGACAATAACTTCAGAGACACGCTAAAAACCATTATGTAAGAGGGGGGTTCAAGGGAAGGGAGGAGGCGAGAACCGGCTTAATAATATAATATTTAATTAAATAAAAAGACACACAAACGCATACAGTGCAGCTGCCCATAATCCTCTCTCTCTCTCAAACTATCACTGTCACTGGCTACCTTTATCCCACGTGTGCCCCATCAGGCTAATTGGGGACCGGGCATGCGTCGTTCCAGCCAGGCCCCACCCTCCTCCGCTCTACACATTATTATAATTTATATATAATTATAATTTATTATTATTATTATTATTATTATTATTATTATTATTATTACAATAAATGTAATAATTTTTTAAAAATCTACATAAGAGAGAAGTGTTACTGATATACCCAACAATTTGAAAAATGTGATAAAATCACTCATAGTAAGTCTTGTATTCATCATGAAAATGGGATACACAAGCCTGGGGACATAGGAATTTTTTTTATATTTGGTGGTTTAAAATGCTGTTAAATGTTTTTTTTTTAAATTTTTATAAAATTTAATATGCTTAAAGTTTAAATGGTATTCTGTCAATACAGCTTTAAAATGTATTGATTTCAACATTTAAAGCAATAAGATCATGATATTTACTGGGGACACAAAAGGCAACGAATACAAGGAATGACCCACATGCATTTTAAATGTTTAACGCATAATTTTTAATAGAGATTAACGCATTTATCATTAATACAGCATAAACACTGGTGTGAAGGGCAGGGCGGAACCTTTGTAATGTGTCCGCCAGTAGTCATTACACTGACGCACATGCCATAAACAGACACACAACAGTGCCCGAGCCCTTCTACTCAGAGGAGCCAACAAGCTTAGCATAAAACAGCATAACGTGGCAGTCGCATAGACATTCTATGGGCTTTACTGTCATAACACACTAGTTGACTGTTATGCTCTCTCCTATGATAGAGCTGGGGTGGTTGTTATCTCAGTAAATAAAATAATATGACAGAATTTCCCCTGTCAGTGATAAAATTATGGAAAAAGGAGCTCTAGCGTTATTTGATGTACGTACAAAACAAGCCCAGATGGGACTTGTGATAGAAATCAAGTATTATTCATCCTATGTTAGGCACATTTTTATTTCCACAGAAGCACACCAAATTATCACCAAATCGCAGAATGAGACATTTGTTTGCAAGCACTTTTTATGGTGAGTTCAAAGAGGCACTCGTGAACGCAGCTTCACGATTGCCATAAAGCGGATAGCCACAGTCTCCTAGCTGTTTGTTATTGTGGAGGATACCCATTGCTATGAAGATGCAACCTATGGAGAGACTAGTTTTTCAATTAGTCAAAGTCCCACTTAGACTTTGGGAAATGTTTATGTTATTTGAATTGGTGATATTTTAGTGCATTTCTATCTTCATATTATGGAAGGCTTTGTTTGGAAAATTTGAATAAAGCATTGTATTGCTACATATTGTCTTGTGTACTTTCCTAAGATGAAAATACATTTATTTTGACAAGAAATGAAGCATACAGTTGATGTCTGAAGTTATATACACTAAGGTTGAAGTCATTAAAAGTAATTTTTTTAATCACTCCACAGATTTCATATTAGCAAACTATAGTTTTGGTTAAAGTAGTTTAGGACATCTACTTTGTGCCACAAATTTTCCAACACTTGTTTACAGACAGATTGTTTAACTTTTAATTGACTATATCACAATTCCAGTGGGTCAGAAGTTTACATACACTGAGTTAACTGTGCCTTTAAGCAGCTTGGAAAATTCCAGAAAATTATATCTAGCCATTAGATAATTAGCCAATAAGCTTCTGATAGGAGGTGTACTGAATTGGAGGTGTGCCTGTGGACGTATTTTAAGGCCTACTTTCAAACTCAGTGCCTCTTTGCTTGAAATCATGGGAAAATCAAAAGAAATCATTCAAGACATCAAAAAAATATTTTGAACCTCCACAAATCTGGTTCATCCTTGGGAGCAATTTCCAAATGCCTGAAGGTATCATGTTCATCTGTACAAACAATAGTATACAAGTATAAACACCATGGTACTATGCAGCCATCATACCACTCAGGAAGGAGATGCATTCTGTCTCCTAGAAATGAACATAGTTTAGTGCAAATCAATCCCAGAACAACAGCAAAGGACCTTGTGAAGATGCTGGAAGAAACATGTAGTGAGTATCTCTATCCACAGTAAAACAAATCCTATATTCACATATTATGAAAGGCTGCTCAGCAAGGAAGAAGCCAGTGCTCCAAAACTGCCATAAAAAAGCCAGACTACAGTTTGCAAGTGCACTTGGGGACAAAGATCTCACTTTTTGAAGAAATGTCCAACTGTTTTGGCCATTGTTGTTATGTTTGGAGGAAAATTGGTGAGGCTTGCAAGCTGAAGAACACCCTCCCAACCTTGAATCATGGGAGTGGCAGAATCGTGTTGTGGGGGTGCTTTGCTGCAGGAAGGACTGGTGCACTTCACATAATAGATGGCATCATGAGGAAGGAAAATTATGTGGGTATATTGAAGCAACATCTCAAGACATCAGCCATGAAGTTAAAGCTCGGTCGCAATTGGGTCTTCCAAATGGACAATGACCCCAAGCATACCTTCAAAGTTGTGGCAAAATGGCTTAAGGACAACAAACTTAAGGTATTGGAGTGGCCATCACAAAGCCCTGACCTCAATCCGATATAAAACTTGTGGGCAGAACTGAAATAGCCGGTGCGAGCAAGTAGGCCTACAAACCTGACACCGTTTCACCAGTTTTGTCTGGAGGAATGGTCCAAAATTTCAGCAACTTATTGTGAGAAGCTTGTGGAAGGCTACTCAAAACATTTGACTCAAGTAAAACAATTTAAAGGCAATCTAACAAATACTAACGAAGATGATGTAAACTTCTGATCCACTGGGAATGTGATGAAAGAAATGAAAGCTGAAATAAATAATTCTCTCTACTATTATTCTGACATTTCACATTTTTAAAATAAAGTATTGATCCTAACTGACCTAAGACAGAGAGTGTTGTCTATGATTAAATGTCAGGAATTGTGAAAAACTGAGTTTAAATGTATTTGGTGTATGTAAACTTCTGAGTTCGACTGTATATAGTGTCAAATTTCTGCGATTTAATCACGATTCAAAAAAATTATTGACTGATAGCACTAGGTATCATTTATTTTTCTTGAATACTTTACATGAATTACCTTGAATACCTTTAATGTGAATGTATACACATTTATTTGGGACAAATATGACCTTTGAATCATGAATATCATGACGTTTTATTGGGGTTATATCATTTAACATCCTCAACCAACTTTGCCATGTCATAAAAAGGTCAAAATCTCTGATATTTTTAGGAGACTTGACTATGATGTTGACACACAGTCATGAAGGTCCACAGGGGTCCTCATTTTCATGTAATTTTCTGTTTTATGGTTTTCTTGAAAATTAACAAAACAGCTTCATGTTTGTTGATTATGTATTCTACATTGTGTGTATTGTGTACATTTGTTATGTAAATTTGTTTTGTGTAAATATGTTGTTATTGTAAAGTGGTTTATGTCTTGTCACTGTCATTGCTGCAATGTTGCTCGGAACTGCACACAAGAATTTCACCTGCTGTTGCACTCGTGTACACAGTAGTGTGACAATAAAGTGATTTGATTTGATTTGATATACTACCAATCTGATTTTGCAGACAGATGTTTTTTAAAAGGTTAATACTATTTTAAAACAACTGCTCCACTTCATTCAAATAAATGATAACATATCATGCCAATGAAATGTCAAAATGAATTTTCATTCATAAAGTGAAAACATATCACGGAATTGCTGTATTCAAGTCATTATATGAATTTAATAAATTAATATAACACAAAAATTATCACTTCATTGACCAGTAAAACATTAATATGAGTAATTAAGATTGTAACTTTGTGAAGTAAGAAGTTCTATCTTTCAGTATAGCAGTATGGCTTTTGCTTAGAAGACTAAAATTGTTTTCTGTGTGCCAGTGCTAGATGATTTAAGTTTGTCTAATGACGTGTGTGTGTGTGTGTAGGAAAGACAAGCAGTACCGCTTTTCACAGTCAACAGTGTGCTTGCTGAAGGGAGTCCCATTAGAGTCCCGCGCAAGCCCCACTTTCAGACAACATCAGAAGACGAGCACCTGCACAGCTCTGGAGAGCACTTTACAGACTCTGGTGCACAACACAAACACATCACTTCATTTCTTCATTCAGCTACAGTATTATTTCCAAACAAATACACATTTATAGAATTTTGGTCATGCATGGCTGTTTTGAGAGTGATATAAATTTCTCATCTCTCAGATGGAGGGCAAGCTGGTTCATATGAAAACGCATCCTCAGTTGTGCACAGGTCTCGCTCTGTCTCAATGCCTGTTGAGAGCACAGGTAACACCACACTGTCTGATACATCATCCACCATCTTTCACTCACACAGATTCTGCTTTTCAGTAACCAAGGCTTTCTCCCAATAGGCAGCCCAAAACATATTTGTTTCTCCGATAAGAAAAAAAACATAGAGTTTTTACAAAACCCATCCAAGCCACATTTGTCTGAGGTTTAAAATTCAATAAAAATAATATTTTTAGAAATGAGTTGTAATCTGGGCTTTCAGAGCATAATTCAGAAATATTAAAGCAATAGTTCAACAAAAATGAAAATTATCTCATCATTAACTCCCCCTCATGCCATCCCAGATGTGTATGACTTTCTTTTGCAGAACAAAAACGAAGATTTTAGAAGAATATGTCAGCTCTGTAGGTCCATATAATGCAAGTGAATGGTGACCAAAACTTTGAAGCTCCAAAAAGCACAAAGACGGCATTAAACTCATCCATACTACTCTAGTGGTTTAATCCATGTCTTCTGAAGCGATCCAGTTGATTTTGAGTGAGAACAGTCTAAAATGTAACTACTACTCCATGATAAAAAGGGCATCAGTAGTCTCCTTGGCGTTCATGATTTAAAGCTCGATCACACTTCCTAGTGCTCTGTGCAAACGCCAAGCACTAGGAAGTGTTATCGAGCTTGAAAGCATGAACGTGCATAGAGAATGCAATGGCAAGATGTACAGTGAAAAGGAGTTACATTTTGGTCTTTTATCACCTAAAATCAATTAGAGTTTTATGGATTTTTTGTGTGCTTTTTGGAGCTTAACATTTTCAGTCACCATTTACTTAAATTGGACCTACAGAGCTGAGTTATTCTTCTAAAATATAAATATTCTTCTGAGTTAGATCTGAGTTATTCTTCTAAATATTTTGTTTGTGTTCAGCAGAAGAAAGAAAGTCATACACATCTAGGATGGCATGAGGGGTAGTAAATGATGAGAGAATTTTCAGTTTTTGGGTGAACAATTCTTTTAATGTTTTAATTCGGTAATGCCTCCTCCATTGTTTAATATCTCTAATTCCATCTGCAAACATCTGTCTTACCATACTTGCTGCTTGAACTCTCAGTTGTTGTAGAAGAAAGTCTCTTGGGACTATGCAGGTTCTTACATTATATCTTAAGCAAACAATAAATATATATATATATATATATATATATATATATATATATACCCAGAAATTAACTACACTCCCTGAACACACTGTCTATTGCACAATAACAGTGCCGACAGTCAATCCTAAAGATTGGATTTGAAAAACAAATCTGAATTGTGTGCAGTGTGAACTTACTTACCATGTATTACCTAATTCTATTACCTAAATCCCACTTATGCAGGGGTGGCAGGAAACGACCTGAACATGGCTTACGAACGGGCCCGAGTCACTATAGATGATCCTCCATCCAGTCCTGTAATTTATAAGGTTTCTCACCCACCATGCCATCTCTTTCAGTTCCTTCTAATATCTCTAGAGTTTTGAACATTTCAGATCATTTTTCACGTTTATATTTTCTTCAGTCCATTCTGAAGAAGAGTGTGACCATGCAGCAAGCTCCATCCGCTGTGATTCATTACACGGACAATGCGCCATGCTCTGACGTGCCCCCCAGTAAAATAGGAGCCATATTCCAGGCTGCCAAGAAAGACCTGCTGGGTGTTTTTCAGCTGCAGGTCAATATACACCACCAACACATGGAAATGGGTTCATGTTTAATGTATTATTTAAATATAAAATATTTATATGTCTGTCTTTTTGAATATTTTTATTTGTGTTGTGTGTGTTTAGGACCCCAGTTTGCTGGAGGGCAGGGTGACACTGCATCAGGTTAAGGCTGGATCTATTGTAGCTCGCCAAGGAGATCAGGTGAGACATCTTGAACAGTGATTGTGTCTCAGACCCTAGTAAGTTGTTTAACCGTATGCTGCCTAACTGGGAACCTTTCTACACAGACATCATCCCAACAGAGTTGGAACCTCTTAGGTGTTTGATTTGTGATGCTTTGCATAAGAGGCAACATCATAAACAGGATTATGTCAGCGTTAAGCTTTTGATCGATGCCTTTTTCACGCATTGATAATTGGAAGATTTTCCCAGTGATTTTTTTTATTTATTTATTTAGTGGCATTGATTCAACAAGGTGCTGAAAGCATTCTTTAGAAATGTTGGCCCATATTGATAGGATAGCATCTTGCAGTTGATGGAGATTTGTGGGATGCACATCCAGGGCACGAAGCTCCCGTTTCACCACATCCCAAAGATGCTCTATTGGGTTGAGATCTGGTGACTGTGGAGGCCATTTTAGTACAGTGAACTCATTGTCATGTTCAAGAAACCAATTTGAAATGATTCGAGCTTTGTGACATTGTGCATTATCCTGCTGGAAGTAGCCATCAGAGGATGTGTACATGGTGGCCATAAAGGGATGGACATGGTCAGAAACAATGCTCAGGTAGGCCGTGGCATTTAAACGATGCCCAATTGGCACTAAGGGGCCTAAAGTGTGCCAAGAAAACATCCCCCACACCATTACACCACCACCAGCCTGCACAGTGGTAACAAGGCATGATGGATCCATGTTCTCATTCTGTTTACGCCAAATTCTTACTCTACCATCTGAATGTCTCAACAGAAATCGAGACTCATCAGACCAGGCAACATTTTTCCAGTCTTCAACTGTCCAATTTTGGTGAACTCTTGCAAATTGTAGCCTCTTTTTCCTATTTGTAGTGGAGATGAGTGGTACCCGGTGGGGTCTTCTGCTGTTGTATCCCATCCGCCTCAAGGTTGTGCGTGTTGTGGCTTCACAAATGCTTTGCTGCATACCTCGGTTGTAACGAGTGGTTATTTCAGTCAAAGTTGCTCTTCTATCAGCTTGAATCAGTCGGCCCATTCTCCTCTGACCTCTAGCATCAACAAGGCATTTTCGCCCACAGGACTGCCGCATACTGGATGTTTTTCCCTTTTCACACCATTCTTTGTAAACCCTAGAAATGGTTGTGCGTGAAAATCCCAGTAACTGAGCAGATTGTGAAATACTCAGACCGACCCGTCTGGCACCAACAACCATGCCACGCTCAAAATTGCTTAAATCACCTTTCTTTCCCATTCTGACATATATATATATATATATATATATATATATATATATATATATATATATATATATATATATATATATATATATATATATATATACACATATATATATGTATATATATACATATACACTCACCTAAAGGATTACGCATAGTTTTCTTTTATATTCGACCCAACTGATTATCAAAGGACTAAGATTATTTACTCTAGCCATCACTGGATGTATATTGTATATTTTATATAGCCTAAACAAAGTATTTTCAGTTATTGTATTTCATTTTGTGGTTTGACAGCATGAATGAAAGACCTATACAAGGCTACATACAGATAAACTATAATTAATATCGCCTAAATATTCAGATTGTGCCGTTACACCTGTTTCATACACTAACCTGAAAACTCATCGTCTCTTAGTTCATTCTGAAAGTACTGACTGCCATCTGCTGCACCGCATTAGTGGTGTGTGTTGTGTGTGTGTGTGTGTGTGTGTGAGATCTGTGCCTTTTCTACCTACGACCGGCTTCAGGAATATTATATCACCCTTTTGTGGTCACCCAACACTATCGTGCCAGACTGTTTAACAGAAGGCCAACTGAGTGAATTGGAAAGCATGCAAATTAGGCTTCTTATTTAAATGTTTAAACGGCATATTGTTGATGCCTCAACAATATATTGATAAAATAACATGTCGATCAGTAATCGATATATCAATATTTAATGACATCCTTAGTAAGCACGTACGTGATATTGCCAAAATAACATTTTATAAGGTAGTATTATTTGATATCTAGAATTTCAGACAGTCCTTGTGTGAGGAACATGCCGATGATGCCCAAAAATACTGTCTAGAGTGGCAGCTCATTAGGTTTTTATACACTGTTTGAATGTTTGCATACTGATCATGTTATCAAAATGGATGTTTGTTTGCTTTCTAAAAACATTATGGGGCATGATTGAAGCTAATTTGTTACCATTTGCTACCATTGTTGTACTCTCAGCTGTGCTTAAGTTATTTAACCATATTTTGCATCCACAATAAGCTGATTTTTTTCACACTATAAGCACAGAAAATGTGAAATATGTGTTTGGATTCTGAGTGGGCTTATTCCAATAGAACATGAATGTATTTAGACAGTGCTCTGTCTTTGGATTTCTTCTTTGAAATGCATTACCCTGACTGAATGACTTTTTTGACTGTGTGTGTGGATGGGTGTCCTTTAGGAAGTGAGTGTGCAGTTTGTTATCTCAGGCACGTTGCATGTATACCAGCGGATGATCGACAGGGAGGAGGATACGTGTCTGTTCGTGGCTCGCCCAGGAGAGCTGGTGGGTCAGCTGGCCGTGCTGACAGGCGAACCTCTCATCTTTACTGTGCGGGCACACCGTGACTGCAGCTTCCTGTCCATCTCTAAAACACACTTCTATGAGTAGGCTTTAAACAAACACTCACTTTAAAGGATTGTGTTCTGCACTTTTTTTAACATTTAATTTTTCCCTGGATTCCACTTATAATGTTGAAAGATGTTCAGTGTCTTACTCTAACAATTTAACAAAATTAAAATTTTTCCTAGTCTCACATATCCAGTCTTTTGACATCCGCATAAAGTCTGGTCCACTTCGTAGCTTATTCAGGCCAAGATGTCTGACTGACCGACATTTAAAGCATCCAGTCACAGTTCGTTTTGTTTTTCTGTTGTTTAGAGGCGGGTTTATCTGAAAAAGTGCATACAATAATAGATTGGCATGCAAAAAAACAAACACTATTGTCCTGACCAGCTGTACAGAAAACACACAAATAATTTGCAGAAATGTGTGCAGACATTGTAATCAGTATTTCTGTCTGACCTTTCAAATGCCTTGAATAAAAATCTGAGGATCTAAAGTGTAATTTAGGGTCCTATTAATTGAAGCCCTTGTTCACATTGGCAGGTAGGCTCTCTAGATGATGCATTGACTCATTATCCTATATGCACACATATATAATGTATTTGTGTGTTGTCTCAGGATCATGCGAGCTGAGCCCACAGTGGTGCTGAACGTTGCTCATACTGTCGTAAGAAGGATGTCATCTTTCGTCAGACAGATTGACTTTGCCCTTGACTGGATGGCTGTGGAGGCGGGCAGAGCTGTCTACAGGTCTATTTAATTTGCTCTCATATTTACCACTTATATCTTCTCCATATTTCACCTGCTCTCTCATTGCCTCTTTCTTTTTTTAAGGTTAAACACAGTACCTTGATTACTGTGTATTAGTTTTAAATGTCCTCCATGCTGTGTTCGTGGCTCAGCTGAGAATAGATTGCAGATAAACTGTGATAATCCAGTAATTCCTCTTTGAGAGTTTTGGACAGAATACAATTAAATAAACTTGGCGACTTCCTCTTTTCAGGCCTCTGGCTAAGACAAATAAGCTCTCAGCATCTCATAAATCTTCTATGACACACGATTCTCTCTCTCTCTCTCTCACAGGCAGGGTGATAAGTCTGACAGTACTTTTATAGTGCTTAGTGGCCGCTTGCGTTCCGTCATCAGGAAGGAGGATGGGAAAAAGGAGCTGACGGGAGAGTATGGCAGAGGAGATCTCATTGGAGTGGTGAGCTTTTGCACATGCATGACTTGCACTGGAATAGACCACTTTGCTGTCATAGCAATCTTATTCCTGACTTTTTTTTTTTTTTTTTTTTACCTGCCTTTGTTACCTGTCCATGGAAGGCATGACGAGCATCGTAGTGCCTAAAATATTTACAATAAAGCACAGCCTTATAAGTGCCTTATTGCTTTTATAAATAGTTACAGTACTGCATAATAAAATATGTGTAGATATGTTCCAATGGACAGGGTACCCATGGGTACTTAAAAAGACTTAAAGTATTAAATTCACTTTTTAATATTTAAGGCCATAAAGAGTCTTAAAAACCTTAAAATACAAGAAGTTTTAATATTGCTTGCAGAGGTCTTACATTTTGGGGCGTGTAAAGATGAGATGCTTAAAACAGCAATCGTGTGTTTTTATTGTTTGTTGGCAACTTTGGTAACTCATTTACATGCTAACAGAGCTGCTGATATAGCAGTAAAGAATGTGCTGGGTTCGAAAATATTGAGTTCTCGTTTACATTCGGTAATGCGTTCATAAAGAATTCTTAAGACATTTTAAAAATGATATATTATATTATTTAAAAAGAAAACACATAAATGCACAAATTAATATAATAACATTTCCAGAGACATCTAAGTAGCCTAAGTGGTTTTGTATTGACCTGATCATTTTATTATTTAATATATTTTAAACAATTATTTCAATGTGAAAGTGGTCTTAAATCTTTCTTTTATTTAGCTTTAAACAGTCTTAAAATAAAAGTATTAAATTTCATTCCTTCGTACCTGCAGATACCCTGATACATAATTAAGTGATTTGTACATATTTCAGTTTTCAGTAATTGGTAAATGTTTGGTCGGTTACAGTTTTACAGATTTGAGTCATTTTACACATTAATGTCAATGCTGCTTTCCTCAACTAGAATTGACTAAACCAAAACATTACTAAAATGAATAAATCTGACATGATTAAATATTGATATCATGATCAACAGGCCAATCCACAGCACTGTCTCTTGTTCTATTCACACTTTTCCTGGATGTGAAATCGTTCCATGATTCATAACGAAAGCCTGTTTCCGTTTTCCAGTTTCCAGTGTTTTCAATCGCATCAGCTTATGTTCTTTGTGGATAATGTGATACATATGTCTCCATAGTGCCTATTCTTTAGAGATACAGTACCTCGCCTGTCAGAGTTTAAGCTTACAACAGCACAAGTTGAGCCTGAACTCAGTTTTACTCCAACTAACACTTAAAATTGTATTGGTAGTTTTTTCATCGCTTCTAATGAGACCGGAACTAGAAAACAGTCCAACGGCAATTAGAATCATCATGTTAGCGCACAATGGTTAGTCAGGAAAACTGGTCAGTACTGAGTTTTCACTATATTTAATGTTTGTCAATAATGTACATGTGCTTTTATGCCTTGCAAACATAATTTTCTTTTAATTGTGCTAATTTAAATACATCCCCAAGGTATTATCTAAAGCTGGCTAACTTTGTGAGAAAGACTTGTGATAGCTTTTGAAGCATTAATATTAATTGGTTGAAAATTATAAACAAATCAGTCATGTTTTGCCAAGTATGCCATTTGTTTTTGTTTTGTTTTTAAATTGTGTTTAGTTGAATGTATAATTGAGGAATATTATAGTTTTTTTTATATATATACACTACCGTTCAAAAGTTTGGGGTCACCCAAACAATTTTGTGTTTTCCTGAAAAGTCACACTTATTCACCACCATACGTTGTGAAATGAATAGAAAATAGAGTCAAGACATTGACAAGGTTAGAAATAATGATTTGTATTTGAAATAAGATTTTTTTTACATCAAACTTTGCTTTAGTCAAAGAATCCTCCATTTGCAGCAATTACAGCATTGCAGACCTTTGGCATTCTAGCTGTTAATTTGTTGAGGTAATCTGGAGAAATTGCACCCCACGCTTCCAGAAGCAGCTCCCACAAGTTGGATTGGTTGGATGGGCACTTCTTGCGTACCATACGGTCAAGCTGCTCCCACAACAGCTCAATGGGGTTCAGATCTGGTGACTGCGCTGGCCACTCCATTACCGATAGAATACCAGCTGCCTGCTTCTGCTCTAAATAGTTCTTGCACAATTTGGAGGTGTGTTTAGGGTCATTGTCCTGTTGTAGGATGAAATTGGCTCCAATCAAGCGCTGTCCACTGGGTATGGCATGGCGTTGCAAAATGGAGTGATAGCCTTCCTTATTCAGAATCCCTTTTACCCTGTACAAATCTCCCACCTTACCAGCACCAAAGCAACCCCAGACCATTATATTACCTCCACCATGCTTAACAGATGGCGTCAGGCATTCTTCCAGCATCTTTTCATTTGTTCTGCGTCTCACAAACGTTCTTCTTTGTGATCCAAACACCTCAAACTTGGATTCATCTGTCCACAACACTTTTTTCCAGTCTTCCTCTGTCCAATGTCTGTGTTCTTTTGCCCATCTTAATCTTTTTCTTTTATTGGCCAGTCTCAGATATGGCTTTTTCTTTGCCACTCTGCCCTGAAGCCCAGAATCCCGCAGCCGCCTCTTCACTGTACATGTTGACACTGGTGTTTTGCGGGTACTATTTAATGAAGATGCCAGTTGGGGACCTGTGAGGCGTCTGTTTCTCAAACTAGAGACTCTAATGTACTTATCTTCTTGCTCAGTTGTGCAACGCGGCCTCCCACTTCTTTTTCTACTCTGGTTAGAGCCTGTTTGTGCTGTCCTCTGAAGGGAGTAGTACACACCGTTGTAGGAAATCTTCAATTTCTTAGCAATGTCTCGCATGGAATAGCCTTCATTTCTAAGGACAAGAATAGACTGTCGAGTTTCAGATGAAAGTTCTCTTTTTCTGGCCATTTTGAGCGTTTAATTGACCCCACAAATGTGATGCTCCAGAAACTCAATCTGCTCAAAGGAAGGTCAGTTTTGTAGCTTCTGTAACGACCTAAACTGTTTTCAGATGTGTGAACATGATTGCACAAGGGTTTTCTAATCATCAATTAACCTTCTGAGCCAATGAGCAAACACATTGTACCATTAGAACACTGGAGTGATAGTTGCTGGAAATGGGCCTCTATACACCTATGTACATATTGCACCAAAAACCAGACATTTGCAGCTAGAATAGTCATTTACCACATTAGCAATGTATAGAGTGTATTTCTTCAAAGTTAAGACTAGTTTAAAGTTGTCTTCATTGAAAAGTACAGTGCTTTTCCTTCAAAAATAAGGACATTTCAATGTGACCCCAAACTTTTGAACGGTAGTGTATATAGAAAACTAAACTACTAATGTCATATTTGCTTTCAAAGACTTCATATTTTTGTGGGCAATGAAATTGATGTGAGGTAAAGTCAAAATCCGAACTGCTGGCCTGACTGGGGTGGCTGATAAAATCCTTATTGCCAAGCCCTGTCTTATAACTTCATTATTCCTGCCCATTTTTGCCTACTGTTCATTACCCTCTATTAACTCTCTTTTGCTAAAATATCACAGGGATCTTGTTTTTTAGCATTTAATCCATTATTACTCTATTACATATAATTGCTTAATTGCTATAGTAACTTTGCTCATTATATGTGCTGTTAAAGAATACATCAAGAATACATCATTGCCACTGCATACCAATGGCATTTATGTATTCTTGATGTATTCTTACAAATCCGTGCCACAGGTGTGCTTCAGAGATGGCAGACTTGCTTATTTAGATAACTCTATTTCAAGAGAGATCCTACAATCTTGTTATTCATTACTCTTCATACCCGTGGTTATATGTATTCTGCTAAGAATACCTGGCCATGCCGATGCCATGGTTACATGCACTGGAGAGCAGCGATGGTGCGTTATTCATGCCACTGAGTGATGTGAACGAAGGCCTGATTTGAAGATCCAGATTTAGCCTCGATCTACATCATAGATTGACTCAATTTGTATTCTTGATATTAGAGTTGTATTAGTGCAGATTTTTGCTCTTTTGTGCAATTGAGGGTATAATGTCTTGGTTCGTCACTTTTTTTAAATCGGGCAATATGTACAGTACATTATTCTTTATAATGCAAATTGTTGTACCTTAGCAAGCTTAAAAATCAATCACTCCATTGTGTTTACATTTAGTGTGTGTGTGTGTGTGTGTGTGTGTGTGTGTGTGTGTGTGCGCGCGTGTGTATGAGAATACAGGTGGAAGCTCTGACCCATCAGAACAGAGCAACTACTGTTCATGCTGTTCGAGACTCAGAACTAGCTAAACTACCCGAGGGAGCTCTCAGTTCCATTAAGAGGAAATTCCCACAGGTACGTCAACCACACTGCGTCTGCTTTACAGTCTGATAAGAATTCCTTCGGCACCTTAACATGAGTTATGATCTGTTTATTTAATCTCATTAGGTAGTCACAAGGCTTATTCACCTGCTTGGACAGAAAATCCTCCAGCAGGTTAATGGACCTTTGACAGGTGTGTGAATAAAACAACTATCAGTGTTCAGTCTTTAACTGCTCCATCAGAGGCAGAGGTTTCCAGACTACACATGAGCCTGGCTGATGCATAAATATTTCTGTGTATCTGGTGCTATTTTAACATTTCACTTTGTTGCTTAAGCTCGCAGTCTGGCTCTGCACACCCCAGGAAGTAAATGGGATGCAGGGAACCCTGCCTCAAACCTTTCCACTGTCACTGTGCTCCCAGTATCAGAAGAGGTCCCTCTGACTGCTTTCACACTGGAACTTCAGCATGCACTCCTAGCTATTGGTGAGGATCAAAGGCCCGTGTCCCAAATGGCACACATAATGGACTTGTATGTCCGTTAAGTCCACGAGACCATAGGTGTCCCATTTGTCATTTTATGACAATCACTATTTTTTATAGACAATCACTATTTTCTGTTTTTATGTGCTTCTATATGTGTTCCCAGGTCCCACTCTTCTTTTGACTAGTGACATCATCAAACAGCACCTTGGATCTGCTGCATTAGACAGGTACGACATCAAAGTGACATCAAATATTAGTTGATTTAGCAATATCACACAAGCGAGGGCTGTTGTACTAAATTTCAGCACAGATCAACAGCCATGGTGATATTAAGTATAACATCATGATTGTGAGTTTGAATTTACTTTTATACAACAGTTCTATAAACAAAAGTTTGACATTAAGTAACTTTTTTTTTTTTTTTTTTTTTTTTTGTGTCTATTTTTGCTCCACTAACAAGAATAGTGACAAAGTCAGTGCAGGATCAGGAAAGGTCAGGTCAGGATCAACCTTTGTGTCTCCAAGCAGTGCACAGACTGAGAGTCTGGAATACTGTGTATAGACAAGTGTGTTAAACTAAATATTAGCGCTTTTGGAATGCCTCTTGCCCAATAAGACTTAAGGACCATAATTAACTGTTTATAATGTTTATGTGACATTAAATATTTAAGGAATAATTGATGATAGCCCCTTGAATTACTTTATTACTGTATAATTATGCACACCCAAGGTGGTGATGCAATCCTTGTGAGCATAATTCAATTCATATAATTCAATGTCCAGAGCCAGTTATTCTGCTTAGACCATGGTTATCAATATGTGCGTGTGTGATTACCTGTGTTTGCCGTGGCTTTCGTCAGCTGTGTTCGTCAGTAACATTGCTTCAAATTGCCAAAATGTTCGTTTACACTTCTCTTTATCAAGGTGGTACCATCACTATATTTGTATGTCTCTTTTTAGTTGCAAAGCTATTGTATTCAAGTTTCTGTGTCTTGCTCACGAGTGTTAATGTATGTGCGTATGTATGTGTCACTCTAACCCTAGCTGTGTGAGAGTGTGGGAGAGCAAGAGAGAGAGCAAGGGTGTGTTCCACATATAATATTTGTTTTTTCAGATATTATTGAAATTGTCATACTCATGGGCAGGCCGTGCATTTAAAGTATAGGCCTTCAGTGTGATTCATTAAGAAAACAGTTTCACAATGAATAAGACACCCTATGCCTTTGGGCATCATGCATTATGTCAAAGCTAACTAGTAATACCAATTGACATTTTAACACGTCCACACACGAAAGCCAGACCTTGAAACGACACTTAATGCTCAACAAGCATAATTTTAACAGATATGAACTATTATCTGACTGGATAAACTTTTAGTTTTTCTCTATTTGTTTGTAGATTAATTAAGAATGGAAAGCGGTTAAAAATACATCAAAATACACAATAAAAGGATGAAAAATACTTATTTATTTGGCATGCTAGTCCATAGTTATATGATTTACTTAGCCAGTATCTTTGTTTTATTTGGTTATTTTGATGTGGTAACCTGTGCGGCTCTTTGAAAAAATGAGAGAGATGTACGAGACTAAACAGTTCTGATGCTGCTAGTCGACAATGGATTTACTAGTCTGTTAATATTTCCCCTCATTAAACTATTCAAAATTTTACACATTTACATTTGGCTTTATATTTTTACAGAGGCTGTGCTTAAATTATTGTCAAATTAATGCTAGATTTTTAAAATAGAATTAATAATGCAAATATTATAAAAAAATGAGTATTTTTTGGATCAGATACAAAGTTTCATTTCACCTCGGGCTGCGTGTGCTTCTTCCCTCTCTCACTCGCGGTTTGCGCAGGAAAATGTCCTCTCGCTAGACAACAAAACTCAGCAAAGTAGTTAAGAAATCACTTCGGTGGTGGTGCGGGAATTAGATTTCTAAACGTTTGAAAGTCCCTATGGATGTTTTTACATTTGACTCTTCTTTAAATCTGTGCGTGAACAGGCTGGGTTGCTCTGTTGGTCCTGCACTATTCATACAATTGTTTTCAATAAATATGCTTGTTAAATATTCATTAATGTTGTTTCACTGAATGTGTGTCATGTTCAATATTTAATGTTCAATGATCATAATACAAGATGAGGACGTTGCAGATAAATGCCGCTTTTCATTGGAATTTAACGTTGGATTTGGAATATATTAAGTATTTTAAATGGGTTGGATAAACTATTTAGTTTTTACTGTTTTATGAAAGGTGGTTTCTTTTCAGACTAGTCAACTCTAAAATATTAGTTTAAACGTCAGTGAAATTAGTCGTTCCGCACACCTGTATTCTTGATTTGCCGCATAATTAATGTTTCTCAAACTCAGTGTGAGATCTCCAATGCTGATGTTTGTCTCTGTTGTGGACTGAGTTTGCTGTTTTTCTGAATAGATTTTACTCGAGGAGCCCTGAAGTGCCAATGCTGCCTTGTTTCTGTCAGGTTTAATGGCATGCTACAATCTATCAGGCATTTATTTGACATTTTAACAACAACAGATCCACAAAGACAAGGCTCCAACACATATTTCCCAGAATAACTAGAGTAGATCTCCAAACTGTGTCTGAAATAGTTTTAAATGTGACCCAAAAAAAAAAACAATTGGTAACAATGATTTAAAATTAGTTATTAATATTTAGAGTGCATGACTAGTGTTTTGAACTTGAGCCCAGCCAAACACGCAAGCTGACACTTAAGACAAAGGTGTCATAGAAGCTACATGAAATGATGTGGTTGCTTCAGAAAATGTGCTTTTCATGTCACATTTTATTTAACAACTCTATCGATTAGGAAATAAAAAAAATCATGTATTTGTTCCTTGTTTAGTTCAGCACTGAAATATTTAATCGGCTGTAAATGTTATGTACATGTCTTTTTTAGTGGTAACTTATTTTTGGATAATCTCTATCCAGTAATCACAAGCAACCAGAAAAGTTTGCCAACTACAAAATTAGTGATTTAAGTGTATTGACATTATTTATCATTGTCTTTTTTTTTTTCTTCAATCTCAGTCTAGTGTAATGCAAAATAGCAGGAATATGAACAACTCCAACCTGACCTGGTTTTCATATGCATGTACACATAACATCACATTTACATTTTTGTAGTCGTTTCTTACCAAAGCAACTTACAGTGCGCAAATCGAGTTACTTGAACATACCATGCGAAGCACCTGAAAGTACAACTCTTTCCCTCTATACCCCAGTGTGCATGAGTACAGGTTGTCAAGTTGGCTGGGTCAGCAGGAAGACATCCATCGCATAGTCCTGTATCAGACAGATGTGTCACTCACCCCCTGGACTCAACGTTGCATCAGACAGGCAGATTGCATCATCATCGTGGGACTGGGAGAACAGGACCCAGCCGTTGGAGAGGTTTGACATTACATAATCCTTGTTTCAGAGTGAAGACCACTGCCTTATAAGAACTGGTGATGTTACTTTGGTACTAGAATTGCATGAGTACTGTACCATTTATCCGAGCAAGATTGAATTTTACAATACGTACAGTATCTCTGTGGCTACTTACTGGAAACTTACTGGGAACAGTTTTGTATTGAAGAAGAATCTTTAATACAAATTGCTTCGGTCCAACAGACTCGAATGAAATGGTCTTCAGTGCCTGTAATTTATCATTCGCACAGGATAACAGGTATTTTTATCAGCTGAACACAAATAAAATGAAGTAATTTGAGCCATAAAACTTTGGCCTAAAAATGGCTAAAACTGCTCCAGCTTTACTGAGGGTGCATTTTTTTTAATCTTCTGTCCTGTAAGTCACCACAGAACTACCCTGAACACAGGCACACTAAGCATACAGTAATAGACCAAGTTGGACTTCAGGTCGTACTCACATCTTTTCCTTGAGAGTGAGCAATTAATCATTTACATGCAGCAGTGAGAATGTTTTTTAGATAACCAGGGTTTCAGCCATCAAGCCTATGTGTTTGATGTTGGATCAGAGGTAGAGCAACATCCTCATTGATCATGTGTATTCTGCTGGGTTAAAAGGGTATGGCTGCTACAGTGCTACTATTTGAATAAGAGACTTTGAGCTCAGATGTGGTAAAAAGATATAAAATAGATGATTCATATAAAAAGAAATGAGAGTATATTGGTGTTCTCTTAAAAGCATGCGGACCCATCCAGAGAACGGATCGATAATTGGTTTATTGAATGAAATGACCTTCCAAAAGAATTGTTTTTTTTGTGCATCTAAAGAATTCAATTAAAAAAATAATAATTTCATTATGATGATGCATTTAGACGCATGATGCATTAGTGTAGTTTTGAAAGGATGACATTCAGAGTTCAGACCTTACTCTCTATTTCTCTCCATCTCTCAGCTGGAGCGTATGTTAGAGGGAAGTGCCGTGAGGGCACAGAAACAGCTGGTGTTGTTGCACCGCGAGGATGGCCCTCCTCCTAAAGGAACAGCTGAATGGCTGAACATGCGGAGCTGGATCTCCAGACACTTTCACCTGTCCTGCCCTCGCAGGGTTTTCTCCAAGAGGAGCCTGCCTAAACTGGTACAAATTATTCAGTATTACATCATTGGCTCACTGAAATTATCAGTGCCATTTTGAAAGTCAAAATGGTTATGGTTATATTGGAGCTCTGGTCTAGACCAGACACATGCTCTAGACCAGTGTCTCTCTTTTTTCTGTCACACCCCTCTTTAGAACCACTTGTGCATCCCCCCTCACCTTACATAATTTACATTTATCAATTTTGCACATGATTTTGGCTAGTCTAATTTTTCCATTAATATGACTGGTGCATTTTATGTCATGGCAAATCTTTGTCTCTTTGGGACATCAAAAGAAAAGATAAATAGAACCAATGACTAATCTTTCTTTTTGAAAGTCCTTTAGAAAGTTTCCTTCATAAACGAGATGCTTTCTGATTGTAATGATCTACTTGGTCTTCTGTGGCTTTTGGTCTGGTTGAAGTCACTGTGTTTTTCTCCATTAGAGAGAGATGTATCAGCGTGTGTTCCAGAAACCTGCTGACCGTCACTCTGATTTCTCTCGCTTGGCCCGCGTTCTGACAGGCAACGCCATCGCTTTGGTGCTGGGGGGTGGAGGAGCCAGGTATCCACATTTTGTACCTCTTAAAACTAGATCTGTAATAACAGGAAAAAAAAAAAAAAACACTTCCACTCTAATGCATTTCCATGCTGCCGATCTTGTTTACACTACCGTGACATTTTCCTTTTAAAAGCCCGTTTCTAGCACCTCTCAAGTCTTTGTTTGACCTTCTTCCTCTCGCGCTCCCTTTTACTCTCTCTGTGCCCATTTAATTTTTCTGACGGCTTTTGTTTGTTGTATTCTGTCTTTCTTGTGGTTGGCAGGAGGTGTTTAAAGGTTGGTTGCTATTTTCTCCCATTAACCTTTGATTGATTCTGTGTTTCAGTGTTTACAGTGCCTTGTCTCTCTTAGGATAGAATGCCCCCCTAGAGCCTTTCAAAGACAGAACAATAAAAGGCTTGTTTGGCGCTAACAACAGAGGGTCAGAATAGTTATTCCCACTACTGCCAGACATCATTTAATTTTATTTTTTTTAAATGATAGTACAGTAGTTGAAATGATTGTGCAGAACTGAAAGGTTATATTTCCATATAGGCCGCATATCACTGATTTTATTTACCCCCCCCCAACCTTGTTTCCACCTTGTCTTTTCTGTTTAAGGGGTTGCTCACAAGTGGGTATTATTCGTGGATTAAGTGAGTCAGGAATCCCCATTGATCTGGTGGGCGGCACCTCGATTGGTTCCATGATGGGCGCTCTGTATGCAGAGGAACGCAGTTATAGCAGGATGAAGATTAGAGCCAGAGAGTGGTCCATGGTGAGATAGTGTTTTGTTTTGTTTTTTGTTATGTTTTTTGCCTTTCCGAGCCTGTGCTCTCCTGTGCTGTTCTGTCCTGTCCTTGCTCTGCTCTGCTCTGTTCATCTTTCCTTTCTTTTCTTTTACTTTCCTTGCTCTGCTCTTCTCTTCTTTTCCTTTCCTTTCCTTTTATTTGCTCTCCTGACCTTTCCTTTATCTGCTTTCCTTTCATTTCCTTTCACTGTTCTCCTTTCCTTTTCCTTGCTCTGCTCTGCTGTCCTTTCCATTTCTTGCTTAGAACACACTTAGAACACAGAATGCTAATTAGTCCCCCCCCTCTGCAGGAAATGACTTCAGTGTTTAAGAAAGTGCTGGACTTAACCTACCCTATCACCTCTATGTTCTCCGGAGCTGCATTTAACTCCAGCATTAATGCTGTCTTCAAGGATAAGCAGATAGAGGTAGGAATCTGGCTCTTTTTGGCTCCTGTAGGATCATGATCAGCAAATTCACAGGCTTAACCATGTTTTCTTACAGGATCTCTGGATCCCATATTTCAACATCACCACAGACATCACCGCCTCCACAATGAGAGTGCACACTGACGGTTGGTACAGTCACACAGTCCACAAGTGTGTATGAGGCCCTTCTTAACCAGGATAAATATCTGATGTTTGCTCCCTTCTATCAGGCTCTCTGTGGAGGTATGTGCGTTCCAGCATGTCCCTTTCTGGTTACCTGCCACCACTGTGTGATCCAAAAGATGGACACCTGCTCATGGATGGAGGCTACATCAACAATCTGCCAGGTGTGTAGTTGTACATGAGCTCCCCTCAAGGCTTGAAACTCTTCACCAGACATTATTCCACCAATTACAATATTCCATGGAAAAAAAATGTTTCATGCATGTGAAGGTGCGGTCACACATACTTTTGCACAACAAAATTCCGTGGAGTAAATGCAGTATCTCAGCGGGAATTTGCGCAATCGTGAAATTGCTTCCAGTGGCAAAGAATTTCCTTTCGCGGATTTTGAGTGGAGTTCAATTTTTGTGAAATTTGCTGCAAATTTTCTTCACCTTGACCAATATGAAGCTGCTTGGTTTGGCAGTGACCTTTGAGTGAGTGATGCTTTGTACACGGCTACACTGAATACACAGTGGACAAGGATATCATTTGAGCGTTGAGTTCATTTTTTACTTAACTCTGCCAGAGTTTGAAATGCTACATTAAAAGCAGACACACAGAACAGACAGCTAGTGGACCGTGAAGAGATATTTGCAGAATTTGACAAAAGTGTATTGGATTAAAATGACTTACTCTACCTTTAAAGCTGCTGAAATAGTGTCTTCTCCCCAAAATCCAGCGGATGTGGCACGCTCCATGGGCGCCAAGGTGGTGATTGCCATTGATGTGGGCAGCCAAGATGAAACTAACCTCACCAACTATGGAGACGCCCTCTCCGGATGGTGGCTACTATGGAAACGGCTCAACCCACTGGCTGAGAAAGTCAAGGTGAGGGAGACATTAGCTGAGTGCTATATTTACCTAATTAGTTGTGTTCAGTTTTTCTATTGCTCATTCTTATGGTTAGGAATTTGAACAAGTATTAAACTTGGGAGCATGCTATGGATATTTATACCTTACTTTTTGTGGCTGGTAGAATTAGGGATGGGCGACATGGCAAAATAATTAAATCTCGTCAAACTTATGAATGATTCACGATTCGATTTTATTCAACTTTTAAATGTACTCTAACATGATTCAAACTGCATGTTATTTATTAGAATGCAAGGCAACCTGGTTAGAGAAATCCAAGTTCTTTTCATTATAGGAAATATGGAAGAAAAATTTACATGCAGCACAGGGGGAAGTTGTCAACGGAGTGTAAATGTAAAATAATTCAAATCTAATGAACCCAGATGTTCAGAAATAATAGAATAAGATAAGTGCAAAATAAATATTTGCCAGTGTATTCATTTTATCTAAACCAAGTCTATCTAGAAATCAATATCTATAAATTATCAAGTCTATCTAGTAAGTAATCATTGTATATGAAACAATTTGTGTGTATATTCATAAACTGCAGACAGAGACGCACCCTCTAGCATATCACGCTCAGCAGCGCAGCAATATGAAATAATTTATCATTGCAAATCAACTAGCAAAGTTTATCAAAATGATCGCTTGGCAAATGTTGGCTATAGATGCAGTGCACCTGAAACACGTCACAGAACAAAGCAATAATTAGCGATCTGTCTGAATCATCATGGCAAATGGATATATATATATATATATTCCCCCATATATAGCCCCTCCGTAATTTGAAATGAGGCTCACATAACTGTCATGTAACTAACATATTTATTATGGTGTATACCTGCATGATGGCCTAAAGCTGAGCTGCAATCACACTGTGTACAACTGGGAATATTACCATTGTCTTTTATATCAGTCTCTGTGTTGTTAACCTGTCAATTTCATTTGGAGCGCGCACACACGTGCAGCTGATCAGATCGGGAGTGGCATTAAGACAAGTATTATGAATTTGTTTTCTCTTCGTTATTCAGCCTTTGTTGGATTTACAATGTATCTATACATAGATATGTTTGCTATATATATATAATTAGTTTTTTTTATTTTTTTTTGTGCAAAATCTGAATTTCTCAATTAAAAAAAAGAAATACAAAATTATGTCAAAACGCAAATACGAATTAATCAATAAAATCTGAAAAAACACGCAGCCCTAGGTTGAATAGAAGTATGCTACTACTTTCCTAAGTGATCAGACTTATAAACACCTTAGTATCACATAGCAATGCCCTGGCAACCATCCAAAACACCTTCGCTTTGTGGCGGCGAATTTTGTATGCACAAGCTTCACTCTCAGGTTTTTCAGAAAATTTGAAAATATAGTTTTATTGTTGTTGTGGATTTGAGATTTCAAAGGGTTTTTGTGCCCATGTTTTAGGTGCTGAACATGACTGAGATTCAGGCCCGGCTGGCTTACGTGTGCTCTGTGAGACAGCTCGAGTCAGTTAAAAGCAGTGACTACTGTGAATATATCAGACCTCCCATCGACAGATACCGAACACTCGAGTTCGGCAAGTTCGATGAGATCAGCGTAAGTATTTTATCTCTCTTTTTTTTCTTAGTCTACTCTCTGTAACATAAATATTGTAATCTTGCTTTTGACTTTTTTGTGGACAATTTTTCACCCTCGGCTTGGACTTATTTGATTTGCCACATGTTTGAATGTCAACAGGAAGTGGGCTACCAGCATGGGAAGACAGTGTTTGATGTGTGGTGCAGGAGTGGAGTAGTAGAAAAGATGATGAAGGACAGACATCAGGAGGAGTTCCACAAAACTCAAAATAACAATGTGAGCCAGAGATAAAATCGGATTTTAATAATGATTGCTAGAGATACAGTACCAGTGAAAAGTGAGGCACACCTACCCATTCTATATTATTACTGTTTTGAATGATAGTAAAGTCTTCAAAGCTATGACATAACAACGATGAACATATGGGAATTATGTAATGACCACATAAAACCAAAACTATTTTACATTTTGATGTTTTCTTTAGAGTAGCCAAACTTTACCTAGATTTCAGCTCTGTACACCATGGGTATTCTCACAACTAACTTCATGATGTGCCACTTGGGATGCTTTTTAAACCATTTTGATGGATCCCTTGTATGCTGGAAAATTGTTTATTGACTAATGAATATATATATACAAAAAACATTTCAGTCATGTTTCCAAACTTTTGTTTGGTAGTGTGATGTGTTGATTTGTTGTCTCTGTAGGTGGTGACCTGTCCAAATGCCTCCTTCACTGATCTGGCCGAGATTGTCTCACGCATTGAACCAGTTAAACCAGCTCATATGGATGGTAAATTATGGATTTGAAACTCTTGTTAATTCACTTGAGCCCTTTGCAGGATATTTGGCAGTCTGTTTCAGGGATTTTTGGCATGATTCCTCATGACTATTCAGATCCCAGCATGTTAACCTCTGTTTGGCTGCTTGTTAGTTGGATGTCAGTTAGTGTTATGTGATTTCTGTACAAACATAAACATCATTAGGTTCATTTTCCTCCCTGTCTCTACCTCCCACAGATGAATCAGACTATCACACCGACTATGAAGAGGAGATGGCAGAGAGCACTCTATCAGACATGGAGTTCTACAACCAACACAGTGAACATACTGAAGAAGAAATGACTGCAGACACTGTGAGTCTCACATACACATTTAATGGGGCTGTACGCTACACTCTGTCATGTTTCTTTCCCTGAAGTCATTTTCCAACACTCTCTGTGAGCCTTAGAATTAAACTGGTTGTTTTTGCTACTGTACCTTTTAAAGATGATTTGTGTAAGGATTGGGTTACTTTCACATACTGGTGTAGTTTACGTTGCCATTGATCAGGGTATGCCAGTTTTTTTTGTTTGCACCAAAACAGTCATTGTAACAATAGTAAATTGAAGAAATATATGATATCTTCCACCCTTTCTCTGGCCTTCTGTCTGAAATGCTTGGTTTTAACCTCAGAATCTCCTTTAAACTTCAGTGTCAATGCCCACTGTTTACATATAAACACCAACATTTAAAAATAGTGCAGATGTGTGCAAGAACAAGTCCAGGGCGCTTTTGTGCTCAAAAGAGCAAGATGCAGCACAGATGAATGAAACTGAAAATTTCTGGAGAGTTGAAACTTGACACCGCTTCTTTTAAAAGTGGCGCAAGATAGTTGACAACGATCTAGTGCAGTGGTATCAAACTCCAAGATCCCTCCTTGTAATCTTCAAGCACATCTGAAGACCTTGATTAGCTGCTTCAGGTGTGTTTAATCTGCTTGACTGTGGCCCTCCAGGAACCGAGTTTGACACCCCTGATCTACTGTATTTGTATATACAAAAATAATTCAAAATAGTCCAGATGGGTCCCCTTTGGTGTTCAGGAATATTAAGTAAGTCACACTAGGTCTTTCTATCATGCTCTTTCTGTGTTTACGAATGACAGTGGCGGGGCGAAGATTGTGGTGACGTAAAAGTAGGCCTTTATGTTGTTGCTGAAGTGGTGGTTATGGATTAATAATAATAAGTTACATTTATATAGCATCTTTCCATAGCTCAAGGACACTTTACAATAGTAACAATAATACACAAACAAAGAACAGTCACAAAAACACAGTTCAGATAGCAGTCATTGAGAGTGAATACATAACACATTAAGATAAATAACACCAATAAAACAAAAAAGTTTTAAGTTGAGATTTAAACTCAAGTGTTAATATGCCCCCTAGTGATGTAAGGAAGTCGCAGAAGTAGAGAACGAGGCATTTTTGCAGCTTGGTTTCAAAAAGGGATTAAGTCTTGAGTTCTGAAATTTACAGTATGCATTTATAGTAGAATGACCTCTTATATGCCAAAATATTAAGGAAAATTTGATTCCTCATGACATGACCCCTTTAATAGTCGTTGATAATGTGGCTGGCCATTTTAAGGTGTTTATGCTGGTCAAATGAATGTGCTTATGATTATGATGTCACTATTTCTGAATGACTTATTTTTGCAGTTTAGTTTCCAGAAGTAGGGGTGGACTGAGGAGGAATCTTTGCATTGTGAACATTAAAGTATTCGTAAATAGTACTTTAACCTCTATTATTTAAAAATAGTGAGGCCATGATATGGCCCATTTAAATGTCTATCCAAATCTTCCGCTTAACACTGTATACAGGCACTGTTTGGTTTGCCATAATTTGAGTTCTCTTAGTAATATCTGTATTGTCAGTATATGATATGTGGATATAGATTTGTTGTAACTAGTCTGTAATGTGTGTTTTTTTTTTAATTTTTTTTTTTTACCTTTTGTTAAGATGAATCTTTTGGTGTGACTTAAAAGCTTCTTGATTGTTATGCCTAGGACGAAGAATTCGAAAAGACTCGCAGAGAGGGTGTGCATTCTGAACCAGAGAACATGGGACCTGTGTCCTCTCTAACACTGCAAAACTCCAGCCCCTGCAGCCCTCCATGTCAGGAAAGCACATGATAAGCACCCCTCCATCCTGACCACTGATTCCCTCCCAGAGATACCAGCCTGGCATGTTACAAAAACTGACACTGCCAAGATTTGGGGTTCCGAACTTAGTGCACATTCCAATCACATTCCTTCCTAGCCTTGAAGAGCTGTTGGATGTTTGAGTATTTGTAATAGCCTTTCCCCAAAAATCCAAAGAAGACATCTAACTGCAACACCACTGAGTAACCACTGAGTAACCACTGGGTAACATTGCATGGGGTTGTAACTCAAGACTATCCCAGTGTATCATCTGTGAAGTCTCATGCTGACTGTGAACTTTGCTGGGTAACATTTTGATTGCAAAGTCCCAACTTTGTTCAGTCTCGAATTACTTGTACAGTTAGTCATTAGAGGAGGGATTTACACGAGTAAGACAATCAACTAAAATGTTGCATTTACAAATGGTTAGATTGAATTGCTTGTACTCTCGATTCTTTCTACTGTCAATGAAACAAGCAAAAAAGAGAATAACATTGAGAGATCACAAAAGCAATGAGATTCCTGTAGAGTTCTCTAATTATAAGCTCTGATAACTGATGTTTTTTGGGGTTTTTTTTACTTTAACCTCTCAAAGACGATTTGACAAGTCGATTGTCCCACAGCTTGGCTGTTGCATGCAGATCAGAGATATCGTACTCAAGGATACTTGATCTAATGTGGACTTTAGACAGCTTAGAGACTAACCTAAGATCTAACCTAACCAACGTCATATATCATACTGAATGTGTCTGATAGATTACTTTTACCTCTAACATTATGTGATCAAACACTTACAATTCACAAACACAAGCCTATCAATGCAATACTTTTAAAAATCACTTGTTATTGTTGTAAAGAATGGTTGCATATGCTACCTGTAGTGCCTTTTTTAACCTTGACACTAGCCATAAAAGTGAATGATAGTTCATTAATGTGCCAAATATATGAATAGTCTAATAATGCCAGTAATGATTAATATGCAATTTATTTTAGTTTGTATAAGTGTTGTTGAGCTTGTGTGAGTCATAATGTGATCTTTAATTATATACAGTCATGACTTTTATTGACTTGCAGTACCTGGTGTATGTGAAGATTTGTGGTTACACTGCTGTTATGATAAGTTTGAAACCATCTTTATGCTATGTGCCTATAGTTTTGCATTAATCAGTTGAAACCCTGTGCTAAGAAAGTTACAGACTAAGAGTTAAAGGCATAGCTCAACCAAAAATGAACATTCTGTCATTTACTCACCCTCATATTGTTCCTAACCTGGATGACTTTCATTCTTACCTGGAGGACAAAAGCAGATGTTGGGCTGAATGTTAGTATCAGACAACATTTGCTTTTTCATTGTATGGGAAAAAGATGCACTGATAGTGAATGGTGACCGAGTCTAACGTCCTTCTATTCTTATGGCTTTGGAGTGACATGAGGGTGAGTAAATGATGATAGAATTTTCATTTGTGGTTGAACTATCCCTTTTAATGTTTTGAAAGTTAGCAGTGGTCTATGATAATTGTTGGAGACTGTTTGTTTCCAAAGCAAAAGTAACTGGACAAGATGGACATTTGAGCGTCCAAACAAGAATATGTAATTATTTTCAAATGACATGAGAGTTTGGTGTTATTTACAAACTTAATAAAGTGTCAACCACTAATATAGTGCATTTTGCTCTTTTCCTGGCTTCTATTAAAAGACTACTGAGGCATCTGAAATATGTATATTTGCATATGTTGCATAATGCAGAGATGCTCACGTTTACCCTGTCTGCTGTGCGCTACGCTCCAGGAATCGTGGACCCGTCAGTAATTATGAGATTGACTTATGCGATTCGGCAGTAAGCCCATAGATTTTCTGCCTAATGGAGACTCCGCCGTCTTCAATCATCACTTGGTGCCAACTCTGTGCAAAACAACCTCGTGCACGTGCGCCAATGCACGTGAGGTTTAATGCACTCAGACACACAGTATAATGAAGACAACTCACTTATCAAGTATGTTTTGTGTATAGCCAACTTGTGGACTAATCACAAAAGAGCAAATGTGTGATACATGATCACATGCACTTAGAAGTTGGAAAGGTGCGATGCATTTTATGCATGTAAATGAGATCTGGGTGCAGGCAAGGTATAATCAACTGTTTTACTTGTTTATGGGTATTGGAGAACCTGTTTGCATGTAAAAGTTCTACAGCTGTTCTCTCTCTTCCTTGATAATTTGGTTTTCCTGTATATCAAATGGTAGAACATTGGGACTAGTAATACCATTGTTGGGTTGATTCCTAGAGAATGCATGAACAACTGATACAATGAATGGAACAGAATGCAGCGCTTAGCTCAAGTAGACCCTACTTTTGTTTTCTCAACATAAATCCTCTTGTATTTAAAATGGTTTCCTCAATATGAGTGGTACAAGACTTTGTGACATTTCCCAAGGTTGTAAGCTGCACATACAAACAAATTTGGACTTGATTAGAGGAGTATAAGTGGTCGTAAAAAAAGATACACCTTTCAAAATTGACTGACCATGGGAAATGAATGGGAGAGACTCAACATTTTTTTTTTATTATTATTTTATTTTAACGCATACAATCAATAAATCAGCCACAATACCAAATATAAACAAGAAATGAAGAGGTGGGGCTATAAATCATCCAGAGTGCAAAACATACACACACATGAATTGGTGAGACTATAACACAGAGCTTTTATTTTAAATTGAAATGGTCAAATAAAAGCAATAAATCAGCCACAATGAATAACACACACACACACACGTACGCGTGGGGGTGAAACCATAATACACCCACAGTGCAGAACATGCACAAACAACCAAACACACAAACAAATTTAAGTTACAACAGGCGATCTGGCCACACAATCTCTGCAGCCATCGACTGGTTATTATTGTTATGACTTTCCACCAAATGTAAGCAATCCTCCAATGCATGACACATTCTTATATCTTCTTCATGTTTCAACTTAATAGAAGTGTCAGTTTTTACTGAAGAGAAGTTAACCTAAATTAGCTTATTTGCATATGCAAATTAATGGTTTAATTTAAAAAGTGTTCAGGTAAATAACATTTAAATGGCATAAATTACAGAAATGTAAAAAAAAAAAAAACTGATGTGGAGGTGGGATCTTTTGACTTAGACCACAGAGAACACCTTAGTAACCACCTACAGTAGCAATGCTCTGCCAACCACCTGCAATACTCTAGAATTATGGAACTGAGTTTTGCAGAGGTAAGCACAACCCACATTTTCTTGAGAAAATGTACATATTTTGTTTATGAGTTTACTGACTCCTTGTACTTTATGATGGCCTCTTAACTGACACTGCAAGACTAGAGCTCAAAGCCATATTTTGATCACATGGTATATCCCACTTTCCACATTTCCACTTCAAAAATTGCCTGCCCTGCATCTGCACCTCAGTGTTGTCATGGAGAAATGACTTCTGGAATGGCAGCATTGCAGTAGCAGATTGTGACTCACAAGGCTGTTTTGTAGATGGTATGATTCATTCAGCCTTTTCAGGCACCATATATCTTTGTTTCCTGTGGACAAATGGGGTATTATAATGGATGCCCTATGTCTTCTAGAACAGCATGAAAATAATGACTTGATCATGTGTGAGTCAAGAACCTATACAAGATTTCGCCATCAATAAGCTTAGTTTGATTAACATTTGAATGCATGCTAAAGTGTTTATATCTTAAACTTTGTTACTGCTCATATTTGATCACTTTAATGTCCTGCTTAATACATGATAAACTCTTTTAATTAGTCAAATGAGTCTTAAATACATTTGCCTGAAATACTCATTAGCTACAGTGTGTTTAGCAAACTGAACCTGCCATTTCCTTCTGACTACAGAGCCCCACTGATTAATACATTGTGGATACAGGAGACTGGTTGCCCGTTGCTCTGTCTGAGCAGATATTATACGTTTGCAGAAGCGCTAATAAGATAATAAGAGATGTCACAGTTTGGGTGAAAGGTGAGGGATGTGTCTGGATTTTGGAGAGAAAAACTATTAAAGCTGATCTTTTATATAAGCTGTCAAAACTGGGATGGTTCAGTGCCGTGGCACCGCCAGTGACAATGTGGTAATTATACCCGTTTAGGAAAAGAAAAAAGTGTTTGTGTGAAGCAAGCATTAAAAGATAAAGAAAGGCTATTTATGTTCACCTTTTCGTATTTTTTTTTTTATTACAGTGCTTGCAAATCGAGCACTGTATTGAAATCCCTTTAGTTCGTTTTTTCTCCATAATTTTCTACAAATAAGTCTGTGTGAACTACAAAATGGACTCATATTTTCATTCATTTCAGCTTTAGGTGTTCTGTCTGTTTTGTCCTGTCTGTTGAACATTCTTGACAAACATGACACTGCAAAAATGACTCTGCAGAACTGTAATCCTGCACACTTCCTGTATCTTCCACTAGGTGAGGTCTGCTGTAAGCAGTCATCTTATGAGTGCTGTTTAGGAGAAGGTAAAGGACATTTATTTACTGTTTTTTAGCTCCTGTCAGAATGACAGATGAGGTGGCGTAAGTGACCTTTTTGCACCGCTGGAGCTTGCTTATATTTCGCCAGCCTGTTAATTCATTGTCTTGTTTTCCACTGAGAATAGCCGCCAACGTCACCGCTAATAAACGAGTCCGTGAGGAAAAATATGGGTCACAGATTCTGAGTATTTAAAGAGTGTGTGTTATTTTAGATCATCTTTCTGAGTTAAATACAAAGTTCACCAAAACTACTTCTGTGGAACACAAAATGAGATGGTTTGATGTATGTACTGGTCACGCTTTTCCATGCAACTATAATGAATGGGGTCTGGCGATTTGAAACTTAAAAAGGATGCAAAAAACCCCTAAAAAGTATTATAAAAATGGTATATATTACTTGTGTGCTATATTTAAAGTCTTTTTAATCAAATAGCTTTGTGTGAGAAACAGAAATTTTAGTCGTTATTCAGTGAAAATCTTGATATCCGCCCTTGCTCTCCTCGGTGAGTTTATGAGAAAAGTAATGAAGTATGATTCATGAATAAATCATTCTTTAGATTTTTTTTTTAGATCTTTAATGATTTAGTTGATCTGGTTCACAAAACAGGTCTGAATGAGTAATCCAGTTTTTGAGTTAAACTTGCTGACAAAATGATCCTGCCGCAGAGGTCGGATGACTTAAGAAGATTTTAAATATAGTGCACAATCATATATACCGCATTTATGATACTTTCATGGGGCTTTTTCATGCTTTTTGAAGATTGAAAGCTGTAGTCCCCATTCATTGTAATTGCATGGAAAAGAGCAACCAGTATATATTTTTAAATGTCTCCTCCTGTGTTTCACAGCAGAAAGTAAGTAATACAGGTTGGAACAACACCTGAGTGAGTAAATGATGAAATGTGTGTGTGTGTGTGTGTGTGTGTGTGTGTGTGTGTGTGTGTGTGTGTGTGTGTGTGTGAACGTCTTTAAACCTCTCTAAAAGGCACAATTGAGTTTCCAGTACATGCATGGGAAAGAGAACAGTGAGAACAAACAGGTTTGGGTTGATGGTGAATGTGCTTTTGTTCTAGCTACAAGCACAGGACAAATTATATGAAGGGGACAATGGTGCAAAATATGGCTCAGATAGAGACAGAGAGACACACACACCTGATGATACAAACAAATATTCAATTTTGCCATACTGCTACTCTGACTTGACGTTTCTGTCTGGTATTCTCTCTCGTTCTCTCACTCCCCCTCTCATTCACTCATTTCCCTGTCTTTAAAAAGCAATTTGGGTTACAACAGGTAAATGGATCACGGCGCTACAGAAGTCGGATCTCCCTCCAGCTCTGACGCACATGTACACACACTGACACGCTCCTACCCCTTGATCAACTGGCCTCATGGGTGCACGAATTCTTAGAAATAACAAAACCCTCTGGCGTCTGATGACTTTGAGTAGGCAGTGTGAAAAGAGCTCTCGTAATTGCTGACCACAATAAGAACAGAATTCATGAGAGGCGAACAGTTTTTCAGTGTTAACTAATGACCTCTTCCATGAGTGTTGAGCTCAACACACAGCCCATTTATTCAAACCCTTTTACTTTTTTTATTCTTTATTTAGTACAAGTAATTGTACTTCATTTGACTTCTAAGAAAGTTTTTCAAATTTGTAATCTGCCCCAGTTTCTCATTTGCAATTTTCTAATTGGAAGTAAACTACAAATAACATAGTGTTGTCCGCCTTTTCTGTTTAAAGCTCTGACAACAACATCAGTAACATTCTATAAAAAAAAAATATTTTGAACCAACGTCAGTTTGTGTGTGTGTGTGTATTATATGTGTTAAAGTAATATTCCAGCTTCAATAGAAGTTATGCTCAATCCACAGAATTTGTGGCACAAAGTTTATTACAACAAAAATGTATTTCAACGTGTCGCTCCTTTAAAAAAAAGCAAAAATCAGGTTCACAGTGTGGCACTTACAATGGAAGTGAATGGGGCCAATCTGTAAACATTAAAATACTCACTGTTTCAAAAGTAAACTACAAGACATAAACAATATGTGTGTTAACTTGATTTAGTGTGATTACTTTATGACTAACTTTTTCTGTTTAAAGTTATTTCAGATTTCACAACTTTGTTGCAACGATGGTGTAACACTTTAAACCCTAAAACAATGATTGTAGTAACTTTAGATCTCAAATAATAGTTTTTATTTATTTATAACATATTAATACAGAGTTCAAATAATACATACGTTTTAACAGAAGAATTAATGTAAGTGATTTTATCAAATTATAAACTTTTCTGCCTTTAAACCCTCCAGAAATTTGCCCCATTCACTTCCATTGTAAGTGCCTAACTGTATTTTATTTTTTTAGATAAAGTAAAGGAGGGATGAGTCGAAATAATTTTTTGGTAATCAATATTATGCTACAAATGCTGTCAATTGAGCTTAACTTGTATTGAACCCGGAATATTCCTTTAACATGGGACCAGTGTTATTAAAATTGATATGCTACCCTTAAATCAACCCCATTCTGGTATGCACAATATGCACAAGGAGACCAGAAAGCGACTTGATAAAAATCCAGAAATTGCATTGCTAACATACACAGAAGTTCATACCATTTACAAAAGTAGTCACAAAGCTGAAAAGATTATTTAGTAGGCTTGGGATCGATGCTGTTTTCATGCATCGATAATCGTAAGATTTTTCAGATGATTATCGATATATAACAGGATTTTTTCAGATATACAGTAAATTGGGCTGCTCGCTGCACAACAGTCTGTCTTTTCAAACATGTTGCTCAGTACAACTTTGGTAAAGTGTGGCAGCTGGGTTATTTACAAGTATACAAGTGGGTCATGCACCGGACATGCCGTGTTCTAAAAATCGAAACAACTATTTTCTATAAAGGTTCTGCATGCACCATGGGCTCGCCATCTCCGGAGGCTGTCAAAAATTCTGCAGCACCACAGAGCTCAACTCACATAGTTTTCCATTAAATCTGACCCAAATCATTATCAAACCACATAGATTATTTACTTTAGCCATCACAGGATTGTTTATTGTGTATACTGTATGTATCTTTCAGATAGCCTACACAATGTATTTTCAGTTACAAGTGTTTCTTTTTGTGGTTTGACAGCTTGAATGAAAGACCTATTCAATGCTACATACAGGGAAATTGCATAATAAACATTGCCATTTCTAATAGTTTAGTTTGCACAGTTATGTCAGTTTCATACACTAACCTGCAAACTCATCAACATAATTTTGTTAATTCTTGAAGTACAAAAACCTTCGTAACTTTGACCACATAATGTGTGTGTGATATCTGTCTTGTCCATGCCTCAGTATTGCATCAGAAAATGTTATATCGCCCCCTTGTGCTTTCCCTAAGTTATTAAGTCAGACTAGATTGAATGAAATGCAACTGGCAGTTAAGTAAAAGCACACAAATTAGGCTTCTAATTTAAATGTTGGCTGATGTTAACATATTGATGCCTCAATATAATAATCTATATATCAATATTTAATGACATGCCTATGATTTAGACAACTTTACAGTTTAAACAACACACATTTTTGTATCAATGAATTAACGCTGTAGTGCTTTAGCTAATATAGGAGCTCCACATATCTTGCCCCATAGACTTCCATTTCCATGCTTTTTGTTTTATTTTCCAAACTGAGCGAGAAGTCAAAATTGTTGTCTATAGTAATTGATCAGATGTCACACATTATATCCATAGAACTTCATTTCTTTTGAACAAGAGCATTGGGATGCGTTTAGGAACACAGAGAGGGATGTTAAGGATGTCTATATGTAATTTATGTCTATAGGACAGAAAACGGTTTTAACTACTAATCCTCAACTACTAAACGCATTGAGATAAAAATGTTAAGATAATTGCTGCAGGCCAAAAGAGCAATTTATGTGGAAATGTGCTGCACGTTTTCTTTCCCCCAGCTTCAGGATTATCAAAAAAAGTCATTTAATTTTGGAGCCAATGCATCATGTGATAGTTTCATTTAAAACTTTAACATGAATGTAAATGTTAAAATCAATTTCTTTATACTTAGACTGACTCTTGTTGTTTCTCTCTTGCAATTTACTAAGTAATTTCTTTTTGCATTCATTTTTTGGGATAACAAGCAATTCGCTATCTTTTTTTTTTTTTTTTTTTGGTGTCCCTTATAAGAGTTTTGACTGATGTGTGAGCTATATTCTAATGGGGTTGTGTGTGTGTGTGTGTGTCTGTGTCCACATGTATTTGCTCAGTAGTTGCTTGACCCTTTTTAGACCGGCTGTACCTATGTTTTCATGGTTGTCTGTATGCACTCTCTGTTTATATATTGGGTGTACTATTTTTTTTTGCAACCTTGACTCAGTAACCTCTATTGGAAATGAACATGCAGTGTTCAATGCGAAACGTTTCCTTTTGCTTTTTCAAATGAAGAAGATAACTAATTATTTCAGCAACAGCAAAGCGACAGCCTATTGCTCTGATATCTGTTAACATGTGCCGGATCAATGATTGCGGTCACCACTGGAAGACTGTCTGTCAAACCAGACACTAAATGCTAACATTACAAACATTTGTAGATTTATTTCCCTGAACAGTTTAAACAATGCTGTTCAGTGGTGCATTCAAATATGTCTCTGTTTGTGTGAGAGGTTTGACATTTCAAATTCTAGTTCACACATTCAGATTTTTCTAAAAGTGGTTTTCCTTAAAGCATAAAAAATGCTGTTGGTGAGATTCCTCATCGACCTTCAAAGGAAGTGAACTGCTGACAAATTGACTCTTTAGAAAATTGGAAATTGAAGGCAACCGTTGTCCCTCTGACCTGGTATTTGCCTCATTGGTTCCACTGTAAATCCAGTTAATCAAAATGTTCCAGATTAGCCTTCTGCCTCTTGCTGATATCGTGGCTTGTCTTCCTCCCTTAGAAGAAGCTTCACTATAGAGGCATTCTCACCCGTGGAGGGATTTACTGCTAGATTGGACGCTTTGTATTAAAAATTGTTTGGTCCTAAAATGGGCCTGTTGGGGCCAATCACTGAATCATTATTAGCTCTCTCTCTCTCTCTCTCTCTCTCTCTCTCTCTCTCTCTCTCTCTCTCTCTCTCTCTCTCTCATACTCAAACACACACTGGCTCATTTCCACTGTCATTTCTACTCTATTAATCACTCACTTATCTCCATGTGGGTAAACTACAGTGAATAATGTTTTGAAAGTGAGAGCTGTTGACAGATACATAAAGGTTCATATTGACTTGTGCCCCTTTTTTATTACCAATGCACCACAGACGATAAGATTTTATTTAGCTTTATCCAGCCTTGCCATTTTGCATATGATCTCTAATTTTTTTTAACATCCCATTATTCCCCATTAAAGTATAACCAAGTTTTTTTTTTCCATGTCAAATGGTAACGCTATGGTTTTTTGTGATCTATTGATATTTTTACTTATATTTGAATAGACACTAAAATATGCAATATTGACCGCATTTAATACGGAAATGTTTTTACTTACGAACAACTTTAGAGACGTTTGTCGTAAATGTTTTTGAATCCTTATTGAAACCATGAATATTGAATTAATGGAATGAATCGATTGATTTTATTGTATTTATAATCAATGAGATTAATTCAATATTCAGTTTCATCACAGTTATTCAACACAGTTGCCACATTTTAAAAAAAAACACATTTTCAGTTCTGTTTGATTTCTGGTGTTGTATTACACAAGTTTTGAAATGAATAAAAAATCTGTAATAGTTTAATCATTACTTAATTTTTTTTTTTTTTTTTATGTGTTTGCCATTGGGCAAATGCCTGTAGGTTTTATTTTTAATATATATGCCGTGGCTCAAGAAATGACAATAAAATGCATCACAACAAAGACAAAAGTGATGATTACAATTATGAAATTATCATTAAGGTAATCTATTTTATTTGTGTGATATAATCCATGTCTTCAGAAGCCATATGATCATGCTCATTGGCTCTTGCCTGTATTGTAACCGATTATGACGGGACACGTTTTGTTTAACCTTTAAATGCATGGGAATTTCACCAAACACTCTTACATTCCGGGTTTTTAGAGACCTGCCACATGCGTATATACATGTATATACAGTACGTATCTATCAAAAAGGTATCTACAAAATGCCCAGATACTGTCAAATTTTCAAAATATTTTCAAGACAATCAAAAAATAATAAAATATACAGCATTTTGATATATGTTTTCTTTTTCATATATCAAAGAGAATGCAACAAAATAATTTCAAATCTAGAACAGGATTCATTACTTTCACACTGAAATTTCATGAGAGGCAACTGACTGTTCAACACATATTGAGCTACACATAACACGTAAGATACACAAGCTACGCAAGTTACACACACACATTTTCTCAGGCACTTATTGTTCATGTGTTACACTTGCTATAGTTTACTTCCATGTTGTTTCTTCATCAAATACCAATGTCAAATGTAATGCAAGCCAATCACTGAAACAACAGCGCCACCTTGAGGAAGAAATAGCATGTATATTATGTATGTGTACACCCGTTTGGGATATGGGTTATTCTGCATTGTTGCACAGAAAATCAACATGATATAGTATTTATATAGATAGATAGATCATTTTTATTGTCCTCAAAGAGGGAATTTGTTTCCACCATCGGTGCATAGAAAAACATAAACACAACAACACCATACATATTAACCGTCAAGACAATCACAAACATAGAGGGACAAAACAAAACCCACACGAGATCAAACAACAAATGCCAGAGCATACGATGGCATCATAATGGCTGATTACCTAAGCGTTTAAAGCTTGTATAGCCATAGGAACAAAACTCTTACCATAACTGGCTTTTCTGCACATGGGTAGTCTATACCTGTTGCCAGAAGGAAAGAGGATAAAATAGTGAAAAAGTGGATGGTCCGATCATTTAAAATTTGATGTGCCTTCTGAAGTGTATATAAGCATGTATACACTGTCTGATCAATTTGGGGTAGGAACACCAATAATTTTTTTCATAGATTATTTATCTTTAAGAGTTTGTTCTTATTGGTAACTGTTAGCATATGGAAAAAACAAATGGCACCATACATAAGAACTGACTCAATAATACTTCGATACAGAAGAAGCAGAAGACTAGGCTGAACTGACAGTTGTTTAAGTTTACGAATAACTGTAAGTCTCTGTTGGCAGCACTTGTAAATACATGTGTGCTGATTGAAGCTGAGCTGTTTATCTAATGTAGTGCCAAGATACCCTGAAATGTTCCACCCTTTCCACCATCTCTCCATTAATGATAATACTGGAGGGATGGATCAGTGTTTTGAAAGAGTAAAAACCAGTTCCTCAGTCTTTTAAATATTAAGGTAAAGAAAGTTATCATCACACCATGTACAAAAAAATGCTATGGAGTGTAGATAGTCCAAAAAAGAATCATTGTCCTTCTTAAGCAGTGCAAGAATGCCAGTATCATCTGCATATTTAAAGTAATGAGTGGTAGTAACTGGACTCTGACAATCATTTGTATAGAGACTATAAAGAAATGGGCTAAGTACACACCCCTGAGGGGGTCTTACAGTGTTGGAAAAAGCAGTAGGTGATAATGCATTGTCACTGCTTATATGGAATATGACTGCTTTCATGGTTTGAATCAGGAGATTATCAGTGACTAACAACTTAAACTCCCCTCTCTTCCACACAAAAAGTTACTGTATGCCATAAGAGAGCACTTTGAATGCAGCACATCATCGTTTGGATTATATTTTTGTCCTGCTTTTTTCACTTTTGTCAATAAATGATTGTCATTGAATGTATCTGCCTGTTATGTTTATTGTATTGTTAAAAAGTGGTTGTGTTTAGTGCTATGGGTAGGGTTCAGGGATCTTAAATATCTCCTAAATAATAAAAGTGTATCTATAAATAAGGATTCTAAAATATTTGTACATTTCTATAGATGTTAATATGTAAAAAACTTTTCTGTTTTAGATGTTGTCAATAAGGCCATATCATACGTTTTAGTGTCTATACAAACATACAAAAATGTATATACCAAAAATATGTTATGTACATATAATTTTGAGGATCTTGGTATATGAATATGGTAATCATTCAGTATCATGCTATGTATCAAAGTACCATGGTTAATGTATCTGATCACATCACTGTTTTATGGTATCACCACCACAGTAATTTTTTGGGGTGTTTTGTTTTTCAGTTTTTTGTTATGAAAATTGCCTTATAAATGTGTTAGAACACTGTTATAACAGCTCTAAAGGAAGGAAGAGCAAACACATTTTCCTCCATTAAAAATTGAATTTTCTAAATCTTTTTTAGACCCTTGGGTTAACACTGATCCATGCATTTTGATTGAAGCAGGGATTTTGAGTTTCTCTCTCACTTTCTGCCTCTGTCTGTCTCTGTAACTCTCAGCTGTGTGTTTAGACAGTCTGTATGTGTGTGCACATGTCTGTGTTTGTGTATCTAGGGGGACAATGGGAGTGGTAAAACTGCTTGATCTCACTGTATAGGTTAGAACAGCAGCAGGTAGGTGTGCAGCCTAAATCAGGCTGTCGCTCTATTTTTGCAGGTCTAAGAATATTTTTGTGCGCTGTGAAATGTGGTAACTCACCCCTTGTGAAAGTGCGTCACCCTGCGCATCAAGAATCTATAAACAGATCCACTATACATACACACACACACATACACTCAATGCACACCACACACAGTGTGAGCTCCTTTCGAATGGAAACAGCTTTTTATAAAAATACCAAACCATATCTATTCTTAAACAAAAATGGAGCAGACATCATTGTTAACACGCATTGTGTCATAACAAATTTTAACCTGATTCTTTCATGCACATATAATGCATTTGTTATCAGTGCAGATTATGTTTCACAGGAGACTGGTTGGTGTGACTGTTCTTTCTGTGCATTCATTTGACATTTTCCCTTATTTGCTGATCATTTACAATAACTAAGACATAATCATCATTATTCATCTGTATAGCTGCTCTGTCGTCTTCACTCATCTCCTTGCCTTGATTTCAGTGTGAAGAATGATGGAAGAGATTTAATGATAGTAGTTGACAAAAGTGATTTATTATATTGAGTTTGGCTGCAAATGTAGCACAATTGCAAGAAAAAAAGTAGCAATCTGTAACAATTTAAGAACACTAGCCAACATCTTTATAGCCCTTATGCTCTTACATTCTGTCATTCCCAAGACATTTACATTTATTCATTTTGCAGATGCTTAAGCAACAGGAGAAATTCAACAACCTAAGAAAATTATCCGGAGGCAAGAACAAAAGAAAGTGCCACAAGCTAAATGTTGCTTGGAAGGTCATTCCACCATCAAGGTACAATTTATACATTTATAATATTTTCTTGTATAAGTTCCATTCATCTTATATGTCTTACATCATTTTTTGCTTCTCTCTTGTACCTAATATTTGATCAATAACATCATAATATTAATGGTATTAAATGGTATGAAACTAGTTTCTTTTTCAATAAAATTTGAATGTACCATGAAAATATTCTGTAATTTTCAGAATTGAAAACTTCCTCTCCAGTCCAAAAACACCATCTACTGAAACTAAGCTGCAAAATCGTGTTTCATCTAAATGCATTTGTTTGATTTCTGACTTTAGAAATCCAGCACCAATTGTATTGGATTTGAAAGCAAACCTGGAACCCACAGGTAAGCGTTGTTGCATGTTTCACATTCCAATGTGTTATTTATATAGTCAAGCCAATTTAATTTATATAGCAATTTTCACAATTCATACATCTAAAGACATTTGATTGGCTTTGGTGAGAAACAACCTGGAATTTAAGTCATTTTTCAGTGAAAATCCATCCGTCGCACATCCATGAATGGGATGAGAGAACCTTTCCCTCAGTGTTTTGCATAATCACAAGAATACTTTCACGAATTTACAAGTTTTGCACTTAAAAATTACTTAAATTTCATGGGGTTTTTTTTCCCTCCTATCTCCAAATCCTATCATATGCCTTCAGAAGACTTGGAATATGACACGAGTCGCCTGGACTTCTATTATGATAATTGTGGCTCTTTTTTTAAACCTTAAAGTTAGTCACTATCCACTGCCATTGAACTGAAGCAACAGACAGGGATATTCATCTAAACTGAAAAAGGAGCTTCATAGCCAGACCAGTTTGGAATGCAAGAGAAAAGATGGTATACACTAGTGAGCATTAATATACACGATGATGAGCCAAACATTATGGCCACTCAAAACCGAAGCAAACAACATTGATTATCTCCTAACCAGGCCACATGTCAAGGTCTGGGTAGATTAGATGGTAAGCAAGCAATCAGTTCTCGTAGTCAACGTATTGAGTCAACATGTTGAATGCAGGAGAAATGGGCAGGAGTAAAGACTTGAGCGACTGTGACAAGGGCCAAATTGGTACGGCCAGACAACTTTATCAGAGCTTCTTTGAAACTGCAAGGCTTGTGGGGAGCTCCCAATCAGAAGTGGTGAGTACCTACCTACAGTGGTCCGAGTAGGGACAAACCACAAACCGGGGACAGGGTGTTGGGTGCCCAAGGCTCATTGATGCGCGAGGGCAATGAAGGCTATCCTGTCTGGTACAGAAGGTCTACTGTGGCATAAGTCACAGAAAATTGTAATAATGGTTATTGTAGGAACGTGTCACAATACACAGTGCATTGCACCCTATTGAGTATGGGGCTGCATAGCTGCAGACTGGTTAGAGTGCCCATGATGACCCCTGCCCACCTACAATGGGCACACAAGCGTTGGAACTGGACATTGGAGCAGTGAAAGAAGGTCATCTGGTCCGATGAGTCTCCCGTTTTCTTCTACATCATGTGGATGGCCGTTTACCTGGGGAAGTGATGGCACCAGGATACACTGTGGGAAGATGACAAGCCGGTTGAGTGAGTGTGATGCTCTGATCAATGTTCTGCTGGGAAACCCTGGGTCCAGCCATTCAAGTGGATGTCAATTGGACACTTGTCACCTACCTAAACATCATTGCAGACCAGGTACACCCCTTCATGGCAATAGTATTCCCTGATGGCAGTGACCTCTTTCATCAGTATAATGCGCCCTGTCACACTGCACACATTGCTCTGAAATAGTTTGAGGAACATGATGAAGAGTTCAAGGTGTAGATGAAGAGTTGCAGTATCTAATGGATTTTAAGTATATTTTCTTTGAATTTGTGTGCCATCTTCTGAGCTCATCACAGTGCATTCTGGGATTGCTTACATGGGAAGGATACATACGTACGTTGTTACCTTAGAATTTGGAAAAACTAGATATCTTATGAGTCAGAATAAATGAGATACCTATCTTTCGTTACAGCCTTGCATAAGGAGCATGACTTTTGATGTCTTATAGTGTTGCCTTCAGAGGCAGCTCACTAGGTTTAGGATCAGACCCTATAAGTGGAACACAGGGAAAATTGTAATGGGGGGAAACGGGACTTCTTTAGTAAACTCTCATGGTAATGATTTTCTCCTTGATTCTTTCCTTTTTCTCTCTCTCTCTAAACCTCTGTTTATTGTGGTTGTTCCCCAGTCACATATTGTCCTCTTTACACTGCTGTGGCTGGATCTTTCTCTCTCAATCTCCCTGTGGCAGATTGAAGTGGATGTGCCATGCCTGAACTTGTTCAGAGAGAGGGAGCAATTTATTACTGCCAATCCTCCGCTCATCTCCTGCACACAGACTCTGCACTAAATAACCTTCATTTGCTGGTCTGGAGCTCTGAGGTTGCATCTCTAAGTCCAGTTTATTGAAAAGAGGTAATAACAGAGCCTGGGGACTTCAAGGCAGATAGATCAAATCAATGTGTGAGGTTTGTCCTGTCACAGGCTAGACATGTTTTTCTTGAACATTTTAAGTGGGCTGTTCTTTTACTCTTATTTCGTTCAGCATCATTAGTTGGTTTCTATGGAAACTTTTGCGCTGATGCCCCCTATCTTTTAATTAAGAACTAATCAGCACAAACGGTGTCACTCGATATCATTGTGTTAATTATATTTGTTGTGTATGCAAACATTACAGTGCAGAACTGATAATGTCGTCACTTGTTGCACATTCATTGTGGCATTAAGAACAAAGCATAATTCAAAATTTGATCTGTAAAATTTATTACAGGGACAATACCTCTAGAGTAACCTGAGGACAAGTGTTTTGCTCAAGATCAAAACCGTGATAGCAACAGACTGATCATACTGTGAATTCGGCAACAGTAGGTCGAAAGTTCTGCTGCTGAAATTGGTCTGTGCCCCCAGTGGCTGAAGCTGGAAGTGTTGTTGACCAGTTTCTGGGTAAAATGTCCACAGGATGGTGCCAAAGGCAAGTTTTACTTTTAGTTGTAAATGATGTAATACAGTCATCAGGAATGTATATTTTATTAACTCTACCGCCTGACCCAAACCCCATCCTTGAACATAACTCCGTGGAGTAAAAAAGTAATTTTGGAGTGAAAAATGTAACCTCTGAGTCCAACATTCTTTACGTGAACATGATTACATCTTTGTTTCCATAGGACCACAACCCATGTCACTGTAACAACACAGAGAAGGAAAACACATGGAAACAATGTAAAAAAATGTGTTTCCAGTGTGATCATGCTGATGATAGCTAATGTATATAAACCAGTCTGGGGTTAGAACTTACAAACTTGCAGTTAGCAGCTCACATTTGAACCAAGGCACACCAGTGCAAATGCAAATTGGTTTTGCAATAAAGAGAAAAAAGAGAAAATGTGGTGAACTGCATCTGTGGTCAATCAGATTGGACACCTATGTTACTTCTAACGCGACCCACTGAGAGTGAGAATCACACATTATAGTGACCACAAGGAGGTTACCCCATGTGACTTCCCTTCCTAGCGAATGGGCCAATTTGGTTGCTTAGGAGACATGGCTGGAGTCACTCAGCAAGCCCTGGATTCGAATTTGTGACTCCAGGTGTGGTAGTCAGCATCATTGCTCGCTGAGCCACCCAGGCCCCCCGAAACGTGGGATGAGTTCATTAGAAGTAAATGTAAAATTGGCTCAGAACAGTGATGTGAGTTATAAGAATATTTTGTATCAAATGTAATAAAGCGCAACAGTGCACGCCCACTTTTTCAGCCTCCTGTGTTCCGGAATCATTTTTCCCATTCATTTCTTCCATAGACTTCCAAAAATATTAAATTTAAACAGTTTTAAAGCACGAAAATCCTTGGAGATCATGGTAGGTCTGTCTTTAAAGGTCTATGAGTTTGCATTGAAAATCAATTTGTCTATGGAGAAAATGAATGAGATTTTTACTTTAGGAACCAGACTGTTGCACTCTATAACATCCAAACATTTATAAGCGTCACCTAAGTGCCCAAATACTTTTTGGTGCCACTGTAGATGTAAATTGTTTATACTCCTGCTATATATTTTTAGAATTAAAAAGAATTTTAGAATAGAATTGTTAACATTTGTCAATACAAGAACAAAGATAGAGGATGAAGACAGAAGAAGCCCACTAAATCCTGCCCGTTTGGCTGAGAGATGAGTATTGAGTCCAGGTGTTATCTGATTATGGTGGCCTTTGTCAGCATCTTGTCCCCACACTTGTTCTAGGTCACCACAGACACACACAGCATTTGCTGTTCCCGAATGGCTGCAGGGGACAAGAGACACATCCTGCTGTTCTTAATAACATAACACTACAGACCACTCATAAACACACCCACACAACTAGACATGGAAAGAACACTATGATCCAAACTGTCTATGAGCACTCATGTGTGCATCAAAGCTTGTGTGTGTTTTACGAGGATGTGTAAGAGAAATGTTAATTTATCTAGCTGTATGATGGCAGCATTATTTTAATTTAGAATTTATTTTTATTTTCAATTTGTCCTCTCTATTTATTTATTTATTTTTTCATTCTATGTCTGTGCTTACAGAAATTAGAACCAATTCGAATTTTGCTTACAAAAATGCATCGCCCCAGCGGCTGAAGCCAGAAGTGAAGTTAGTGATTAGGCATGTGTGAGCTCAAGTTTCTGGGTGAAATGTCCACAGAGTGGCGCCAAAAGCGTTATTTTTAGTTTAAATGGAATGGAATACAGTCAGTAGGAATACTTATTTTGTTAACCATATGCCTAAACCTAACTGGCAGTGGAGTAAACATTTAATTTTAGAGGGAAAACACAATCTACGAATCACACTCACCATTGTTTATGTGAACCCAATTACTTTATAGTGTCCTTGGGACCAGAGCCTGTGTTTTGCAAGGTTGCTTGTGCAAAACGCTATTATTAGTGCCACAGGAAAAAGTAAACACGTTGTAATTTTTGCCAAAATCTCTGTTGGCAGGTGGCGCTTGTCAGGAACTCAGCAGAATGGGGTCAATTTCAGTGTACCAGAACAATCGGTAGCAACATGACGATTCCCTGTGTGATTATGTCTTAATATCATTTTAGTTTTAGTTATATTTTTATTATTATTTTTGTTTATATTTCAGTTTAAGTATTTAGGGCTGCCAAATTCTTCAGGGCCATCTAATGTTATCACTATCTTGTGTAATTGTCATTTTTAGTACATGACAATGTACGAGTTGTAAAGGTTTTAAACATTTTTAATATAGGCTAATGAGGGTATGAAAAACCATTTTAAATATTTGAAAATAATTCATAGTCTTTTATTGAATTTCAGCTAACTTTGGAGTTATGAAAATGTATTTTATCATAGTTTCATTTTATTCAGTTATGTTTTATGTCAGTTAAAAAAATAAGACTGTCTCTTGGTGTGTTTCTAAGTGTTTATCACATGTGTTAAATCACATGGCAAGCATGAAAAGCCTTGATGACATTGTTAGTGCAGGTATCAGAGTGAATCCAGCTGTATGTTTTTGCCTTAACAAAGTCACAGAGTTTCACTTCAGCTTGAATGAGCACACGAAGGTTTCTAGTTTGTGTAAACAGAGCTCAATAATTCATCTGTCAACATACAGGAGAGCTGCCAGGCTTTCATTCACTCCCAGCGCTCTAGCGAGGTAGCACGTCCATCTCCCTGCCCTGCCTAGCCTCACAAAGTCACATTTAGACAAATGTGCACTGGCCTGTTCCAGCACTCTGCCAGGGACTGGCATTTAACTGATGAGTTAAATTGGGGAAGTAAACAAAAAAAGCAGTGGTTCTAAACTGGTTTTGCTTTAGGACCAATTTACGTTTGCTCCAAGAATTTACATTGGACATCCAGTGGTGACCCAACACAGTAAAAAAAATGTAACCTATATAGCATGCAGCCTGGGCCATATTTGCTTTTTGTCCATGGTTTTCAAGTGTAAGGGCATGTAATAAATGGACATTTATTTTTGTTGTTGATGTCAACAAAAGATACAGGAAGTTTTCTTATATATATATATATATATATATATATATATATATATATACTCCCCCCCACCACCACCACCACCACCCCACAAGATGCCACCCTGGGCAACTACACATGTCACCTATGCCTAAATCCGCCACTGACACTGAGAATTTTAAAGGAAACAAGCCATTTTAGTTCTACGATGTGTATTTCCGAGAAAAAAAAAATAATAGTAAAATATGACTTAAATATTGATCTGTTTCTAACATACACCTATCATATTGCTTCTGAAGATATTGATTTAACCACTGGAGTCATATGGATTACTTTTATGCTGCTTTTATATGGTTTTTGAAACTTAAAATTTCTGGCCACCATTTACTTGCATTGTATGGACCTACAGACCTGAGATATTTTTCTAAAAATCTTCCCTTGTATTCACCAGAAGAAAGTAACTTAAACACATCTGGGATAGAATGAGGGTGAGTAAATTATTCATTTCTGGGTGCACTTTCCCTTTAAGAAGACATAACCATGTTTATTTGAGTCACATTTACTTGCATTATATGACAAATTAACCTGTGAAGACTTGTGAACTATTCCTTTCATTTGATTTGATGTTGACTTAAGGACTGAAGGTGGGTATTTTTTTTAACTGATACAGTTATCAAAGCAGAGAATAACATATTTCATAAAATCTTAATGCAAAAAATTACAATTTAAGTACATTAGTAGCGATCGCCTTTCCTCTCTGTCTGTATCTCACACACCTTTCCACATCCACCTCTTCTTACCACCTTTCTGTTGTTCAATCTCTCTCCCTCCCTCCCCAGTAGGTATCAGCCCACGTGGACTCAGCCAACAGCAGGCAGGGGTGAGAGAGTGTAAAGCAATAATCTCCACACATCATGCATCATTCTCCTACAACCTCACGTCAAGGTGAGATACAGGCAAAGGCCAGCGCTAGTAATCGCACGTGAATCACACTCACACGCATCATTGCCTGTCACCATTCTACAGTGCTCAGCTACTGCGGTATGCACCAAGGTGAAACAAGGAGCTGATAGCCATGAGACTCACGTACTGTACGAGGGCTCCCTCACATTGGTAGGATAATCCGGCAGGCACTAATAATGCCCGTCCTGCCACTGCAGAAGAGAAGTCATTGGAGTTGTTCAGAAGAGGCCATGAGCAACAAAATACTTGGCATGTTCGGAAAATGAATGTTTGACCTTTGGGTCTCTGGCATGATTGACTCTTGTGCTCGTGTGTGCACTATGTGAATGCATGTGGATGTTAACGTGTTCGAGGATGTTTCAAACACTACTAGGGCAAAAGTATCAGGCCACTCACTTCTGATTAAAGGGTTAGTTCACCCAAAAATGAAAGTCCTTGTGACTCCATTTGTGACTCCAGCCAGGTCTCCTAAGTAACCAAATTGGCCCGGTTTCTAGGGAGGGTAGAGTCATATGGGGTAGCCTCCTTGTGGTCGCGATTAGTGGATCTCACTCTCAACGGGGCGCGTGGTAAATTGTGCGTGGATCGCGGAGATTAGCATGAGCCTCCACATGCGGAGCCCCCCGCAGAGTCATGCACAATGAGCCACGTGATAAGATGCCGGATTGACTGTCTCAGAAGCGGAGGCAGTTGAGACTTGTCCTCTGCCACCCGGATTGAGGTGAGTAACCGCGCCACCACAAGGACCTAGCACTGGGAATTGGACATTCCAAATTGGGAGAAAAAAATGACAATCCTGTTCACATTTCTTCACCCTCATATTGTTCCAAACCCCATATGACTTTCTTTCTTCCATGTAACACAAAAGGAGGTGTTAGGCAGAATGTAAGCCTCGTCACCATTCACTTTCATTGCATTATCTTTCCATGCAATGAAGGTGAATGGTGACTGAGGTTAAAAGTTCCAGTAATAGGCTGGGTTTGGGCTTCAATTTAATGTCCATGCAGGCCTCTAAAATTAATGCAATAAAAGCCACAAAGCGAAACAAAGCCACATCAACAAAGTCAAATCAAGCTCAGCAGATGCACCCTGTGGCCTTGGAGAATGAGAACGACTATTTGGTTGAGTGGATTCTCATTTATCTGTGCTAACCTGAAGTTAAAGTCCCATAACTTTTGCAATAATCCTGAGAATGGTTTTGACAAATGGGTCTTTGTAGCTGGGGAGTGTGTGTGTGTGTGTGTGTGTGTGTGTGTTTGTTGTGCATTTGTCAGTCTGGGTAATCCCGATGAAGTTCATTGAATGTGAGACTTTGACCTTTTCTCCAGCAGTCATTGTACTTTTGTCTGAAGGGTTCTTCGGTTTTTGCTCTCTGTCTGGCTCTTAGCAAAAGGGCATAGAGATGTTATAAGCTGTTTGGTAAAGCAAGCAGGACTGTGACCTGTTTACTATGCTTGAACAATGTTTAAAACTAAGTGTGTGTTTTTGCTGTAATGCAACCAGTGGCGTAGAATTGGTGAGCACGGGGGATACATTGCAGTGTCACGTGGTACCTGTTATTTTCTCAGTTCTGGCCAGGATAGGACAAGCACAGTCGTATATTATTACTGGATGAGGAGTATTAAAAATGCTTTTATAGATAATGCTGAGGTGGATTTCCATACACAGGTATGAATCCTTGGAATTATTCGTTTTTATTAAAAAAATCGATCCAGTGTAAAATGTCTCCAAAGGGATATAAAACATTCTGAGATTTCAATGCGGATGCATGGAGGATTCGGTTTTTAGAGCATCAAGAGCCTCCTGAAGGAACAAAACATTGTGTCTCACAAGACACAGTCAGTGGCTGAGAACATGTGCAATTTCGTTAACCTAAAAGCTTTTTTATTCGACATATCCGGTTCCACAGGGCCGACTCATGGGGGAGCCATGTTAGCAACACATGACTATTTGAATATTACACTATTAATCTCAGTAACTGCCCTGTTATTAAACACTTTCATTCATGGGTTAAAATAACCCTGGCCTACTGTGCATAGGGATTTTCTACAATGGCATTGGTAACTTAAAACTACTTTGTTTGAATGATGCAGCATACGGGTGGTCTCAGTGGCCTCAGTCTTTTGAACTTCACTGTAGATAATGAAAAAGGTCGTAATAAGGTGAAAAATCCTATCCCATTAATAACAACAGCACTGTTATTGTTACAATCATACGTCTGTGACAAAAGAGTGTCTGCACTGACAGATTTCGGAGGAGAGATGGGGAGTCTGGGGGTGTGTATATGACTCAAAAATGTAACTGGAGATGCTCTTTAATTACCTGTTTAATGATGTGGACATCCTGTGTTTCTAAATAAAACAACATCGCTGCCTCCACACAGTGGTGTCATTTGGAGGCGGATGATATGTGTGGCTTTTCCTATCACAAAAGAGTCCCCTACTTTACTGTAAGTGAATTATGTTTATAACTATGTTGTAACATTTTGTAAGAGGTTTTACATGCCTGAATAATTTACTGGTTTTATATTTGGGACAATATCTTCTACATCATTAACTTTTCATTAGTGGGAGGTTTGGGGGGTAATGTTGTATCTATAGTGATGTAAACAGACCTCCATCATTGCCCAGAATTGCCAGTGGTTCATAATCTTTCCAAACTCCAGCTGGCCAGCAGTGGCTCCGTCAATGTTTAGCTTGCAAAGCTTTTTCTAGTTGATAGTTTGTTTATACTGTAGCTTCTGATCCTAATTATTATTTGTCATACTTAAGGTTAGGTGTGCTCTGACTCAGGGTTGGGGAGTAACGGAATACATATAACGGGATTACGTATTTAAAACTACTACTAGTATTCCACTACAGTTACAATTTAAATAATTGTAATTAGAATACAGTTACATTCAAAAAGTATTTAGATTACTGAAGAGATTACTTTGCATTTTATTGTCATTTTTTTTATTTAATATTTAGTCCTTTCAAATGGGAAAATGTATATGTATATATGATGCGATCCAAAGTGCATTTGAACAGCGGTGAAACACTTTCTTATGATGTGTTACATTCACACAAGCAGACAGAGAAGTGAGTTTGAAGTAAGTTTGGAGCACATGAAATAGAAATTAACCTTGTGTAAATTGTCAGATTTACGCGGCTAAGCTAAAATGCTATTTCTAGCCATTTTACATGCACATGTTACCAGGCACGATCATATTTTTTATCAAGAAAATTCACGTTGGATCATAATTTTTTATTTTTCTAGCAAGACCTTTGATATTAGGGCAAAAATCATATTCTTGCTAATAATTTTTGTATTGTTTTCCTGTAAAAATATCAAAAAAATCTGATGATTTATCTTGTTTTAGACACAACACTGCATGGCATATTTAGGTTTTTCAGAGAATGTATTTTTAACATATGGATTTTGTACTGTCAGAGTTTATATAGTCAAAACAATTAAAAATCTTCCAGTACTGCAGAAGTAATCCAAAGTATTTAGAATACGTTACTGACCTTGAGTAATCTGAGTAAACAGAATACGTTAAGAATGACATTTTACAGCATATATTCTGTAATCTGTAGTGGAATACATTTCAAAATTATCCCTCCCAACTTTTACTTTCTCAAAGCAGACTTTTTGCCTAGTGGACGGTAAAATAAATAAATAAATAAATCCCATTGAAATGGGTGATTCTAACAAAACCTGTTAACGAAATATCCTGTACCTATTTTACAAAAAAATAAGAATAGGAAAAGTAAAACATCCAGATGTGTTACAGTAATGACAATTTTAGGGTAAAACATGGTTAAGTATCCTGTCACAATGCAAAAAATCTTAATCATCATTAATGTAGGCTTTATTTTCTTGATGCAATATATAATTTCATATATAAACTGATGAGCCAAAACATTATGACCACCCAAAGGTGCGGCAAATATAGTTGATCATCTCCTAACAAGGTCACATGTCAAGGTCTGAATAAATTAGATGGGAAGCAAACAATCATTTCTTGTGTCAATGTGTTGAATACAGGAGAAATGGGCAGGAGTAAATACCTAAGCGACTTTGACAAGGGTAAAATTGTTATGGCCAGACATCTGTATCAGAGCTTCTCTGAAACGTCAAGGCTTGTGGGGTGCTCCCGGTCAACAGTGGTGAGTACCTAGCGACAGTGGTCTGAGGAGGGACAAACCACAAACTGGTGAGAGGATGTTGGGTTCCAATGGCTCATAGATGCACGAGGGCAACAAAGGCTATACTGTCTTGTCTGAACAGACAGAAGGTCTACTGTGGCACAAATCACTGAAATTGTAATGATGTTATGGGAGGAATGTGTCACAACACAGTGCATTGCATCATGCTGCGTATGGGGCTGCGAATCCGCAGACCGGGTAGAGTGCCGGCGATAACCCCTGTCCAACTGCGAAAGCACCTACAAAGGGCATGCAGCGTCGGAACCGGACCTTGGATTAGTGGAAGAAGGTCACCTGGTCCGATGAGTCCCTTTTTCTTTGACATCATGTGGACGGCCGTGTATGTGTGTGCCGTTTACCTGGGGAAGTGATGGCCCTGGGATGTACTGTGGGAAGACTACAAGCTGGCGAAGGGAATGTGATGCGCTGATCAATGTTCTGCTGGGAAACCCTGGGTCTGGCCATTTATGTGAATGTCAGTTTGACACGTGCCATCTACCTGAACATTTATTGCAATTGTATTCCCTGATGGCTGTAGCCTCATTCATCAGGATAATGCGCCCTGCCACACTGCACGCATTGATCAGGAATGGTTGAGGAACATGTTGAAGAGTTATGGGTGTTGCCCTAGCCTTCAAATTCCCCAGATCTTAATCCGATTGAGCATCTGTTGGATGTGCTGGACCAACAAGTCCAATCCACAGCACGTTGAGGACCAACAGCATATTAGGCATAGCCAATGTTTTTCATCCATCCATCTATTCATCTACACATGCTGTAACAAAATACATCCATACATACATACATCTATCCATGCATCCATCATATAACAAAACCCATCCATATCATGGATGGGTGGGCCAGTAAGTAACCAACCCAAAAAATACTCAGAAAACATTCGGTCAAAATAGAGTTGTTTTAAGTTTGCTAGTGTGCTGCTGGCTTTAGCAACCATATTGCAAATCCATGGGAACCATTATTTTTTCAAGAAATTGGCTGAAACAGAAGCTGTGACAAAATGAATACGATCACTTGCCTGTTTTAGCAATGTAATTATCAATTACTGCATTATTCAAATTAAGTTTCAAATTAGGCTAAGTAGCAAAGATGACGGGCTCTAATGCAATTATCTCAACAGGTTTGGAGGATTGCTCTTCTTGCCGTGGGAATTTATGAGATTTCATTAGTATTATGTCATTATTTATTATTATTAGCTGTTTTTTAACCCACAAACACAATGTACTGTACTGTAGTCAGATAGCGGTTCTGGCGGACTATGAACCGGTGGAGTAATGGAAGTGCCAGTTTTTTGGCTGACCTTGTTGGGTTGTTTGTGTTGGACGGCTATTCAGTTGGCAGAACAATGAAAACTGAGAGATGGGATCAGAAGCTCCTCCCTCCAAAAATTAGCCAGATGTGTGTATGAGAGAGAGAGAGGATATTATCTAAAGCACAATAAGGATGAGGACTTCCTTTGTGGCAAGAACATATTGCTTCACCGATCTTCAGCTTCTGGGCAATGTTTGCTTTTGTTGGAAAAGATGCAACATTACTCCTTTGTGTTCCACAGATGAAAGACAGCAATATGTTTGGACAGATTGAGCAGATGAAAATTATGTGACGTGGCACATTTTTTGCTAAATTGCATTATGTGGTTCATAACACGTATTGCAGCAGTTCTTAGGTGAAATGTACACTGTGTAAAAGCAAGTTAAATGTTCTCCCAAACAGATTAGTTTTTTTAGGTTAATGCTCTATCAAGTTTGAAATCAACAAAAGCTACTTCCTAGCCTTTACCTTGAATATAAACCTAGCAGATACTCTCATAAAAGCTCATATAAGATGAAAAAAACAATTTCTAAAGCAACCACATAATTTTATGGTACTTCTTTGAGACTTTTGACCCACGTCTTTTGACCAGTCTTTCACTTTGCTAATTGATCACTCTTGAATAAGCTTGTAAATATTGTTTGTTATGTAATGCAAAAGTTAAAACGGATTGTCTTACAAGTCAGGCACTGTTGTAAAAGTATTTACATGTCATAAGATAGCATTGTGTGAGGAACCGAGAGAAAAGTAAGTGTTTATAAACTGATAATCTGCTCTTTTACCTGTGCACCGCCAGTGTTTTAGTGCAGTGATACGTACAACAAGACACTTAAATATATATTTATCAATATTTAACAAAAATGTAGGTATAGTAATGTGTTTCTATAAAACCAGATTGGGTTTGGAACGACATGATGGTGAGTAAATGATGACAGAACTATAATTTTTGGGTGAGTAATTCCTTTAACTTAAAATTGTCATTCATTGCAGACATTGTAAATTGTCATGGTGTTGCCAGTATTGAACAAGATTTTTTATTTGGTTGGGAAATTAACAGAAATATATCCAATTATGCAGAGGTGGGGGGAAAAGTGGGGAGTTGTTTTTAATAAATACATTTTTCAAATAATTAATCTGTTATGCTAAACTGCTCATGATATGAACATCCACACCAATCTGTGGGGATAATTAACTATTTGTATTTGTACTATGAGTATTGCCAGTACCCGTTCATAGTGCTGCCCCTTCTTAGTGCTGTGTTAGAGAAAGGCCATTTTGCAATTGTTTCATTCCTGGCAGTTCGGCAGTTCCACCATGCATGAGGCTAACTCGTATTATTTTCTTAAAAAAGGGACCCCCCACAGACAAACCCAGAAGCCCTGTAATATATATTGTTCTTCAATCCTTTCCATCTACCTTCTTGTATGACAAAGATAGAAGTGTTTAGCATATGTTTTTGTCTGGTAAAGAACCGCAAAACGCAATGAATGTAAGAAACAGTCATGTTTTTGAAGGGGTCACAAACCTGAGCACATAGTGCCACTGATGTATTTTTGTTTGGGTCTTTTTCCTGCCGATGCACTAAAGCCCTGTCTGTCTGTGCTAGTTTGTCTAGCCATCTTACAGCAGAGGGAAGGCTTGTCTGTCTGCTTTAGTGAGGAAATAGCAGACCATTAACAGGCTGTTATGGAGAGCGGCCACACTGCTGTACTGCTGACGTGTATTAGTGCGCATGTGTGAACTGCATTCCAAATGAGTACTAGTACAGCCATTGTGTCTGAAACACTGAAAAGGTATGAATGCATATGCAAATGTGTGTACGTCACGTGATGCAAGGATTTATATGGATGGATATTGTTACTGGATGAAAAGGTGGATGGATACAGCATGTGTAGATGAATAGATGGATGGATGGAATTTTTTACATGATGGATGGAGGAATTTTGATACATGAAGGATGGATAGATGGATTTTGTCACAGAATGGATGAAAGGAGGGATTTTGTTACATGATGGATGGATAGATATTGTTACAGTATGTGTTGATGAATGGATGGACTGATGGATGGATTTTGTTGCATGATGGATAGATGGATAGATTGATGTTGTTATAGTACAGATGGATGGTTGATAGATGGATGGATTTTGTTACAACATAAATGGATGGATGGATGTTGTTACAGTATGGATGTATGGATTTTGTTATATGATGGATTGATGGGTGGTTGAAAGGATGGATTGATGGATGGATTTTGTTACAGTATGGATAACTAGATTAAAAAGTTTGAGTACAAACTTTAGGTTGGCTTGAGAAAGCCTAGCATAAAGTTTGAAGTAGTTGTAAAAGTTTGAAGATTTACGGTTTCTAGTTTGATGTAATTATAATTAGTAGTTTTCAAAGTTCAAAGTTTAGAGATTATAAAACCATTCTGTCTATCAAATAGATTAGATAGATAGATAGATAGATAGATAGATAGATAGATAGATAGATAGATAGATATTGACCCTCAGATAGATAGATAGATAGATAGATAGAGTCTAACCCATAGATAGATAGATAGATAGATAGATAGATAGATAGAGAGTATGACCATCAGATAGATAGATAGATAGATAGATAGATATTGACCATCAGATAGATAGATCGATAGATAGATAGATAGATAGTTATTGACCATCAGATAGATAGATAGATAGATAGATAGATAGATAGATAGATATTGATCCTCAGATAGATAGATAGATATTGACCCTTAGATAGATAGATAGATAGATAGATAGATAGATAGATAGTCATTGACCCTTAGATAGATAGATAGATATTGACCGTCAGATATATAGATAGATAGTCATTGACCCTGAGATATAGATAGATAGAGTATGACCCACAGATAGATAGATAGATAGTTATTGACCTGCAGATAGTTAGATAGATAGAAATTGACCCTCAGATAGATAGATAGATAGATAGATATTGACCCTCAGAAAGATAAATAGATAGATAGATAGATAGATAGATAGATAGATAGACAGATAGATATATCATTTTTTACTTGGTTGCTAGGGTAACCCAATCTGGTTGCTAGGCAGTTTCCAGGGTGATCCTTATCAAGCCTCCTTTTCATTCTGAGTGAAAAAGTCAACCCGGAAGTCTCTATGATTTTCTGTTGCATAGATATGTGATTTGTTACTTGGTTGCTAGGGTAACCATATCTGGTTGATAGGCAGTTACCAGAGTGATATATATCAAGGCTACTTTCCATCTTGAGTAAAATAAGTCAAACAGGAAGTCTCTACGATTTTCTGGTGAAGAGATATATTATTTGTTACTTGGTTGCTAGGGTAACCCCATCTGGTTGCTATGCAGTTACCAGGGTGATACTTATCAAGCCTCCTTTCCATCCTGAGTGAATTATGTCAACCCGGAAGTCTCTACGATTTTCTGTTGCAGAGATATGTGATTTGTTACTTGGTTGCTAGGGTATCCCTGTCTGGTTGCTATGCAGTTACCAGGGTGATACTTATCAAGCCTCCTTTCCATCCTGAGTGAAATAAGTGAAACAGGAAGTCTCTACGATTTTCTGGTGCAGAGATATGTGATTTGTTAGTTGGTTGCTAGGGTAACCCCATCTGGTTGCTAGGCAGTTACCAAGGTGATACTCATAAGGCTCCTTGCAATCCTGTGTGAAATATGTCAACCCCTAAGTCTCTACGATGTTCTGGTTCAAAGATATGTGATTTGTTACTTGGTTGCTAGGGTAACCGCATCTGGTTGCTAGGCAGTTACCAGAGGGATACATATCAAGGCTACTTTCCATCCTGAGTGAAATAAGTGAAACAGGAAGTCTCTATGATATTCTGGTGCAGAGATATGTGATTTGTTACTTGGTTGCTAGGGTAAACACATCTGGTTGCTAGGGAGTTACAAAAGTGATACTCATAAGGCTCCTTGCATCCTGTGTGAAATATGTCAACCCGGAAGTCTCTACGATGTTCTAGTTCAAAGATATGTGATTTGTTACTTGGTTGCTAAGGTAACCCTGTCTGGTTGCTATGCAGTTACCAGAGTGATACATATCAAGGCTACTTTACATCCTGAGTGAAATAAGTCAACCCGGAAGTCTGTATGAATTTCTGGTGCAGAGATATGTGATTTGTTATTTGGTTGCTAGGGTAACCCTGTCTGGTTGCTATGCAGTTACCAGGGTGATGCATATCAAGGCTACTTTCCATCCTGTGTGAAATATGTCAACTCCTAAGTCTCTACGATGTTCTGGTTCAAAGATATGTGATTTGTTACTTGGTTGCTAGGGTAACCACATCTGGTTGCTAGGCAGTTACCAGAGTGATACATATCAAGCCTCCTTTCCATCCTGAGTGAAATAAGTGAAACAGGAAGTCTCTACGATTTTCTGGTGCAAAGATATGTGATTTGTTACTTGGTTGCTAGGGTAACCCCATCTGGTTGCTAGGCAGTTACCAAGGTGACAGCCAACAGTGCTCCTTGCCATCCTGAGTGAAATAAGTCAACCCGGAAGTCTCTGTGATTTTCTAGTACAGAGATATGTGATTTGTTTCTTGGTTGCTAGGGTAACCCCATCTGGTCGCTAGGCAGTTACCAAGGTGACAGCCAACAATGCTCCTTGCAATCCTGAGTGAAATAAGTCAACCCAGATTTCTCTGTGATTTTCTAGTACAGAGATATGTGATTTGTTTCTTGGTTGCTAGGGTAACCCCATCTGGTTGCTAGGCAGTTACCAAGGTGACAGGCAACAATGCTCCTTGCCATCCTGAGTGAAATAAGTCAACCCGGAAGTCTCTACGTCATTCTGATCCTAAGATACACATCTTAGTGATTTTGAATGGATGTCAATGGTTCTTTGTTGCTAGGGTGCTTTAAATGGTTGCTAGGGCGTGGCTAAGTAGTTGACATGATGAAAGCTGAAGACTGATTACTCACCCAATGAAAACAAAGCAACTATCATGTCTCTAGGACATTCTGATCTGAAGATATCTTACTGTAAATGAAATCAATAAATGTGGTTGCTAGGGTGCTCTAAATTGTTGCTAGGGAGTGGCTTGGCAGCTGCCAATGATGAATCTCCAAAGGCTGCTTGTCAATATGAATGATATAAACCAACTCCCATGCTTCTGTGACATTCAGAATGGAAGATATCTCTCTTTGGATTTTGGTTGCTAAGGTGCTCGAAAATGGTTGCTAGGGAGGGGCTAGGAAGTGTTGAGGGGATTCATGATTGGCTGTTTTACTGCCCCAAGTCAAACGAGACCACCCTCGTGTTTGTATGATAATTCAGTCCGGAGAAATCCCTTTGATCTTTTTCAAAGGAAGTCTATGGGAATTGTTGCTAAGGTGCTGTAAATGGTTGCTAGGGCGTGGCTTGATAGCTTCACAATGATCCTGAGAGACTGATTGGTCGTCTGAGTAAAATGAGCCCGCCCCCTTGTCTGTAAGACACTGTGATCCAGAGTTATGTTCAATACAAAATCTACCATAGACTTAACATTGGGGCAAATTTGGGCAGCTCCTGCCCCCCAGGGGTGCAACTTTTACCCCATTGTGAGGTACGTTCTCACAGAGCCTGTCAGCCTCTTCAAATGAGGTAAATCACAAGTCTCTGCGAAATTCTCGCTCTGAGCTATGACTCGTCAAAATTCGGCTCAATGTTAAGTCAATGGGATTGTTTGCCCAATTTTTTGCCCCTGGGGCAAACACCGTACCCCCGATCGCTTATAAAAGTCATAGCACACCATTCCCAAATAATCCGCACGATTTGACGCCTCATTCGTGGGTCAGCGACCAAAAATTTTTTCAAAAAATTCCATTGACTTACATTGGGGCAATTTTGGGCAGCTCCTGCCCCCCAGGGGTAAAACTTTTACCCCATTGTGAGGTATGTTCTCACAGAGCCTGTCAGCCTCTTCAAATGTGGTAAATCACATGTCTCTGCGAAATCCTCGCTCTGAGCTATGACTTTTCAAAGTTCGGCTCAATGTTAAGTCAATGGGATTTTTTGCCCAATTTTTTGCCCCTGGGGCAAACACCGTACCCCCGATCGCTTAGAAAAGATATAGCACACTATTCGGGATTAGTCTGAAGGTCTGTGCAGAGTTTGGTGCATGTAGCTTAAAAGCTCTAGGAGGAGTTAGATTTAGAAATTTAGTCTCAGAATAATAATAATAACTAGATTAAAAAGTTTGAGTACAAACTTTAGGTTGGCTTGAGAAAGCCTAGCATAAAGTTTGAAGTAGTTGTAAAAGTTTGAAGATTTACGGTTTCTAGTTTGATGTAATTATAATTAGTAGTTTTCAAAGTTCAAAGTTTAGAGATTATAAAACCATTCTGTCTATCAAATAGATTAGATAGATAGATAGATAGATAGATAGATAGATAGATAGATAGATATTGACCCTCAGATAGATAGATAGATAGATAGATAGAGTCTAACCCATAGATAGATAGATAGATAGATAGATAGATAGATAGAGAGTATGACCATCAGATAGATAGATAGATAGATAGATAGATATTGACCATCAGATAGATAGATCGATAGATAGATAGATAGATAGTTATTGACCATCAGATAGATAGATAGATAGATAGATAGATAGATAGATAGATAGATAGATAGATATTGATCCTCAGATAGATAGATAGATATTGACCCTTAGATAGATAGATAGATAGATAGATAGATAGATAGTCATTGACCCTTAGATAGATAGATAGATATTGACCGTCAGATATATAGATAGATAGTCATTGACCCTGAGATATAGATAGATAGAGTATGACCCACAGATAGATAGATAGATAGTTATTGACCTGCAGATAGTTAGATAGATAGAAATTGACCCTCAGATAGATAGATAGATAGATAGATATTGACCCTCAGAAAGATAAATAGATAGATAGATAGATAGATAGATAGATAGACAGATAGATATATCATTTTTTACTTGGTTGCTAGGGTAACCCAATCTGGTTGCTAGGCAGTTTCCAGGGTGATCCTTATCAAGCCTCCTTTTCATTCTGAGTGAAAAAGTCAACCCGGAAGTCTCTATGATTTTCTGTTGCATAGATATGTGATTTGTTACTTGGTTGCTAGGGTAACCATATCTGGTTGATAGGCAGTTACCAGAGTGATATATATCAAGGCTACTTTCCATCTTGAGTAAAATAAGTCAAACAGGAAGTCTCTACGATTTTCTGGTGAAGAGATATATTATTTGTTACTTGGTTGCTAGGGTAACCCCATCTGGTTGCTATGCAGTTACCAGGGTGATACTTATCAAGCCTCCTTTCCATCCTGAGTGAATTATGTCAACCCGGAAGTCTCTACGATTTTCTGTTGCAGAGATATGTGATTTGTTACTTGGTTGCTAGGGTATCCCTGTCTGGTTGCTATGCAGTTACCAGGGTGATACTTATCAAGCCTCCTTTCCATCCTGAGTGAAATAAGTGAAACAGGAAGTCTCTACGATTTTCTGGTGCAGAGATATGTGATTTGTTAGTTGGTTGCTAGGGTAACCCCATCTGGTTGCTAGGCAGTTACCAAGGTGATACTCATAAGGCTCCTTGCAATCCTGTGTGAAATATGTCAACCCCTAAGTCTCTACGATGTTCTGGTTCAAAGATATGTGATTTGTTACTTGGTTGCTAGGGTAACCGCATCTGGTTGCTAGGCAGTTACCAGAGGGATACATATCAAGGCTACTTTCCATCCTGAGTGAAATAAGTGAAACAGGAAGTCTCTATGATATTCTGGTGCAGAGATATGTGATTTGTTACTTGGTTGCTAGGGTAAACACATCTGGTTGCTAGGGAGTTACAAAAGTGATACTCATAAGGCTCCTTGCATCCTGTGTGAAATATGTCAACCCGGAAGTCTCTACGATGTTCTAGTTCAAAGATATGTGATTTGTTACTTGGTTGCTAAGGTAACCCTGTCTGGTTGCTATGCAGTTACCAGAGTGATACATATCAAGGCTACTTTACATCCTGAGTGAAATAAGTCAACCCGGAAGTCTGTATGAATTTCTGGTGCAGAGATATGTGATTTGTTATTTGGTTGCTAGGGTAACCCTGTCTGGTTGCTATGCAGTTACCAGGGTGATGCATATCAAGGCTACTTTCCATCCTGTGTGAAATATGTCAACTCCTAAGTCTCTACGATGTTCTGGTTCAAAGATATGTGATTTGTTACTTGGTTGCTAGGGTAACCACATCTGGTTGCTAGGCAGTTACCAGAGTGATACATATCAAGCCTCCTTTCCATCCTGAGTGAAATAAGTGAAACAGGAAGTCTCTACGATTTTCTGGTGCAAAGATATGTGATTTGTTACTTGGTTGCTAGGGTAACCCCATCTGGTTGCTAGGCAGTTACCAAGGTGACAGCCAACAGTGCTCCTTGCCATCCTGAGTGAAATAAGTCAACCCGGAAGTCTCTGTGATTTTCTAGTACAGAGATATGTGATTTGTTTCTTGGTTGCTAGGGTAACCCCATCTGGTCGCTAGGCAGTTACCAAGGTGACAGCCAACAATGCTCCTTGCAATCCTGAGTGAAATAAGTCAACCCAGATTTCTCTGTGATTTTCTAGTACAGAGATATGTGATTTGTTTCTTGGTTGCTAGGGTAACCCCATCTGGTTGCTAGGCAGTTACCAAGGTGACAGGCAACAATGCTCCTTGCCATCCTGAGTGAAATAAGTCAACCCGGAAGTCTCTACGTCATTCTGATCCTAAGATACACATCTTAGTGATTTTGAATGGATGTCAATGGTTCTTTGTTGCTAGGGTGCTTTAAATGGTTGCTAGGGCGTGGCTAAGTAGTTGACATGATGAAAGCTGAAGACTGATTACTCACCCAATGAAAACAAAGCAACTATCATGTCTCTAGGACATTCTGATCTGAAGATATCTTACTGTAAATGAAATCAATAAATGTGGTTGCTAGGGTGCTCTAAATTGTTGCTAGGGAGTGGCTTGGCAGCTGCCAATGATGAATCTCCAAAGGCTGCTTGTCAATATGAATGATATAAACCAACTCCCATGCTTCTGTGACATTCAGAATGGAAGATATCTCTCTTTGGATTTTGGTTGCTAAGGTGCTCGAAAATGGTTGCTAGGGAGGGGCTAGGAAGTGTTGAGGGGATTCATGATTGGCTGTTTTACTGCCCCAAGTCAAACGAGACCACCCTCGTGTTTGTATGATAATTCAGTCCGGAGAAATCCCTTTGATCTTTTTCAAAGGAAGTCTATGGGAATTGTTGCTAAGGTGCTGTAAATGGTTGCTAGGGCGTGGCTTGATAGCTTCACAATGATCCTGAGAGACTGATTGGTCGTCTGAGTAAAATGAGCCCGCCCCCTTGTCTGTAAGACACTGTGATCCAGAGTTATGTTCAATACAAAATCTACCATAGACTTAACATTGGGGCAAATTTGGGCAGCTCCTGCCCCCCAGGGGTGCAACTTTTACCCCATTGTGAGGTACGTTCTCACAGAGCCTGTCAGCCTCTTCAAATGAGGTAAATCACAAGTCTCTGCGAAATTCTCGCTCTGAGCTATGACTCGTCAAAATTCGGCTCAATGTTAAGTCAATGGGATTGTTTGCCCAATTTTTTGCCCCTGGGGCAAACACCGTACCCCCGATCGCTTATAAAAGTCATAGCACACCATTCCCAAATAATCCGCACGATTTGACGCCTCATTCGTGGGTCAGCGACCAAAAATTTTTTCAAAAAATTCCATTGACTTACATTGGGGCAATTTTGGGCAGCTCCTGCCCCCCAGGGGTAAAACTTTTACCCCATTGTGAGGTATGTTCTCACAGAGCCTGTCAGCCTCTTCAAATGTGGTAAATCACATGTCTCTGCGAAATCCTCGCTCTGAGCTATGACTTTTCAAAGTTCGGCTCAATGTTAAGTCAATGGGATTTTTTGCCCAATTTTTTGCCCCTGGGGCAAACACCGTACCCCCGATCGCTTAGAAAAGATATAGCACACTATTCGGGATTAGTCTGAAGGTCTGTGCAGAGTTTGGTGCATGTAGCTTAAAAGCTCTAGGAGGAGTTAGATTTAGAAATTTAGTCTCAGAATAATAATAATAATAATAATAAGTTTAAATAGGATTTCAGTAAGTTGGCTTTCTCAAGCCAACCTAACTAGATTAAAAAGTTTGAGTACAAACTTTAGGTTGGCTTGAGAAAGCCTAGCATAAAGTTTGAAGTAGCTTTAAAAGTTTGAAGATTTAAGGTTTTTAGTTTGATGTAATTATTAGTAGTTTTCAATGTTCAAAGTTTAGAGATTATAAAACTATTCAGTCTATCAAATAGATTAGATAGATAGATAGATAGATAGATAGATATTGACCCTCAGATAGATAGATAGATAGATAGATAGATAGATAGATAGATAGATAGATAGATAGATAGATAGATAGATAGATAGATAGATATTGACCCTCAGATAGATAGATAGATAGATAGATAGATAGAGTATGATAGATAGATAGATAGATAGATATTGACCATCAGATAGATAGATAGATAGATAGATAGATAGATAGTTATTGACCATCAGATAGATAGATAGATAGATAGATAGATAGATAGATAGATATTGACCATCAGATAGATAGATAGATAGACAGACAGATAGATAGATAGATAGATAGATAGATAGATAGATATTGACCATCAGATAGATAGATAGATAGATAGATAGATAGATAGATAGATAGATAGTTATTGACCCTCAGATAGATAGATAGATAGATATTGACCCTCAGATAGATAGATAGATAGATAGATAGATAGATAGATAGATAGATAGTTATTGACCCTCAGATAGATAGATAGATAGATAGATAGATAGATATTGACCCTCAGATAGATAGATAGATATTGACCCTCAGATAGATAGATAGATAGATAGATAGATAGATAGATAGTTATTGACCCTCAGATAGATAGATAGATAGATAGATAGATAGATAGATAGATAGATAGATAGATATTGACCCTCAGATAGATAGATAGATAGATAGATAGATAGATAGTTATTGACCCTCAGATAGATAGATAGATAGATAGATAGATAGATAGATAGATATTGACCCTCAGATAGATAGATAGAGACCCTTAGATAGATAGATAGATAGGTAGATATTGACCCATAGATAGAGAGATAGATAGATAGATAGATATTAACCCTCAGATAGATAGATAGTTCGAAAGATAGATATAGATAGATTGATAAATAGACAGACAGACATACAGATAGATAGATAGATCCTTGCAACCCTGAGTCCCATGAACAAAACCAGAAGTCTTTATGTTGTTCTGGTGCAGAGATATGTAATTTGTTACTTGGTTGCTAGGGTAACCCTATCTGGTTGCTAGGCAGTTACCAGAGTAATACATATCAAGGCTACTTTCCATCATGAGTGAAATAAGTCAACCTGGAAGTCTCTACGATTTTCTGTTAAATAGATATGTGATTTGTTACTTGGTTGCTAGGCTATCCCCATCTGGTTGCTAGGCAGTTACCAAAGTGTTACTCATAAGGCTCCTTGCAATCCTGAGTGAAATATGTCAACCCCTAAGTCTCTACGATGTTCTGGTTCAAAGATATGTGAATTGTTACTTGGTTGCTAGGGTAACCCTGTCTGGTTGCTATGCAGTTACCAGGGTGATACTTATCAAGCCTCCTTTCCATCTTGAGTGAATAAAGTCAACCCGCAAGTCTGTATGATTTAATGGTGCAGAGATATGTGATTTGTTATTTGGTTGCTAGGGTAACCCTGTCTGGTTGCTATGCAGTTACCAGGGTTATCCTTATCAAGCCTCCTTTCCATCCTGAGTGAATTAAGTCAACCCAGATGTCTCTACGGTTTTCTGGAGCAGAAATATATGATTTGTTACTTGGTTGCTAGGGTAACCCAATCTGGTTGCTAGGCAGTTACCAGAGTGATGCATATCAAGGCTACTTTCCATCCTGAGTGAAATAATTGAAACAGGAAGTCTCTACGATTTTCTGGTGCAGAGATATGTGATTTGTAACTTGGTTGCTAGGGTAACCCCATCTGGTTGCTAGGCAGTTACCAAAGTGATACTCATAAGGCTCCTTGCAATCCTGAGTGAAATATGTCAACCCCAAAGTCTCTACGATGTTCTGGTTCAAAGATATGTGATTTGTTACTTGGTTGCTAGGGTAACCATATCTGGTTGCTATGCAGTAACTAGGGTGATGCATATCAAGCCTCCTTTCCATCCTGAGTGAATAAAGTCAACCCGAAGTCTGTATGAATTTCTGGTGCAGAGATATGTGATTTGTTATTTGGTTGCTAGGGTAACCCTGTCTGGTTGCTATGCAGTTACCAGGGTGATAACTTGTCAAGCCTCCTTTCCATCCTGAGTGAATTAAGTCAACCCGGAAGTCTGTATGAATTTCTGGTGCAGAGATATGTGATTTGTTATTTGGTTGCTAGGGTAACCCTGTCTGGTTGCTATGCAGTTACCAGGGTGATGCATATCAAGGCTACTTTCCATCCTGTGTGAAATATGTCAACCCCTAAGTCTCTACGATGTTCTGGTTCAAAGATATGTGATTTGTTACTTGGTTACTAGGGTAACCACATCTGGTTGCTAGGCAGTTACCAGAGTGATACATATCAAGCCTCCTTTCCATCCTGAGTGAAATAAGTGAAACAGGAAGTCTCTACGATTTTCTGGTGCAAAGATATGTGATTTGATACTTGGTTGCTAGGGTAACCCCATCTGGTTGATAGGCAGTTACCAAGGTGACAGCCAACAGTGCTCCTTGTCATCCTGAGTGAAATAAGTCAACCCGTAAGTCTCTGTGATTTTCTTGTGCAGAGATATGTGATTTGTTACTTGGTTGCTAAGGTAACCCCATCTGGTTGCTAGGCAGTTACCAAGGTGACAGGCAACAATGCTCCTTGCCATCCTGAGTGAAATAAGTCAACCCGGAAGTCTCTACGTCATTCTGATCCTAAGATACACATCTTAGTGATTTTGAATGGATGTCAATGGTTCTTTGTTGCTAGGGTGCTTTAAATGGTTGCTAGGGCGTGGCTAAGTAGTTCACATGATGAAAGCTGAAGACTGATTACTCACCCAATGAAAACAAAGCAACTATCATGTCTCTAGGACATTCTGATCTGAAGATATCTTACTGTAAATGAAATCAATAAATGTGGTTGCTAGGGTGCTCTAAATTGTTGCTAGGGAGTGGCTTTGCAGCTGCCAATGATGAATCTCCAAAGGCTGCTTGTCAATATGAATGATATAAACCAACTCCCATGCTTCTGTGACATTCAGAATGGAAGATATCTCTCTTTGGATTTTGGTTGCTAAGGTGCTCGAAAATGGTTGCTAGGGAGGGGCTAGGAAGTGTTGAGGGGATTCATGATTGGCTGTTTTACTGCCCCAAGTCAAACGAGACCACCCTCGTGTTTCTATGATAATTCAGTCCGGAGAAATCCCTTTGATCTTTTTCAAAGGAAGTCTATGGGAATTGTTGCTAAGGTGCTGTAAATGGTTGCTAGGGCATGGCTTGATAGCTTCACAATGATCCTGAGAGACTGATTGGTCGTCTGAGTAAAATGAGCCCGCCCCCTTGTCTGTAAGACACTGTGATCCAGAGTTATGTTCAATACAAAATCTACCATAGACTTAACATTGGGGCAAATTTGGGCAGCTCCTGCCCCCCAGGGGTGCAACTTTTACCCCATTGTGAGGTACGTTCTCACAGAGCCTGTCAGCCTCTTCAAATGAGGTAAATCACACTTCTCTGCGAAATCCTCACTCTGAGCTATGACTCGTCAAAATTCGGCTCAATGTTAAGTCAATGGGATTGTTTGCCCAATTTTTTGCCCCTGGGGCAAACACCGTACCCCCGATCGCTTATAAAAGTCATAGCACACCATTCCCAAATAATCCGCACGATTTGACGCCTCATTCGTGGGTCAGCGACCAAAAATTTTTGCAAAAAATTCCATTGACTTACATTGGGGCAATTTTGGGCAGCTCCTGCCCCCCAGGGGTAAAACTTTTACCCCATTGTGAGGTATGTTCTCACAGAGCCTGTCAGCCTCTTCAAATGTGGTAAATCACATGTCTCTGCGAAATCCTCGCTCTGAGCTATGACTCGTCAAAGTTCGGCTCAATGTTAAGTCAATGGGATTTTTTGCCCAATTTTTTGCCCCTGGGGCAAACACCGTACCCCCGATCGCTTAGAAAAGATATAGCACACTATTCGGGATTAGTCTGAAGGTCTGTGCAGAGTTTGGTGCATGTAGCTTAAAAGCTCTAGGAGGAGTTAGATTTAGAAATTTAGTCTCAGAATAATAATAATAATAACTAGATTAAAAAGTTTGAGTACAAACTTTAGGTTGGCTTGAGAAAGCCTAGCATAAAGTTTGAAGTAGTTGTAAAAGTTTGAAGATTTACGGTTTCTAGTTTGATGTAATTATAATTAGTAGTTTTCAAAGTTCAAAGTTTAGAGATTATAAAACCATTCTGTCTATCAAATAGATTAGATAGATAGATAGATAGATAGATAGATAGATAGATAGATAGATATTGACCCTCAGATAGATAGATAGATAGATAGATAGAGTCTAACCCATAGATAGATAGATAGATAGATAGATAGATAGAGAGTATGACCATCAGATAGATAGATAGATAGATAGATAGATATTGACCATCAGATAGATAGATCGATAGATAGATAGATAGATAGTTATTGACCATCAGATAGATAGATAGATAGATAGATAGATAGATAGATAGATAGATATTGATCCTCAGATAGATAGATAGATATTGACCCTTAGATAGATAGATAGATAGATAGATAGATAGATAGATAGTCATTGACCCTTAGATAGATAGATAGATATTGACCGTCAGATATATAGATAGATAGTCATTGACCCTGAGATATAGATAGATAGAGTATGACCCACAGATAGATAGATAGATAGTTATTGACCTGCAGATAGTTAGATAGATAGAAATTGACCCTCAGATAGATAGATAGATAGATAGATATTGACCCTCAGAAAGATAAATAGATAGATAGATAGATAGATAGATAGATAGATAGATAGATAGACAGATAGATATATCATTTTTTACTTGGTTGCTAGGGTAACCCAATCTGGTTGCTAGGCAGTTTCCAGGGTGATCCTTATCAAGCCTCCTTTTCATTCTGAGTGAAAAAGTCAACCCGGAAGTCTCTATGATTTTCTGTTGCATAGATATGTGATTTGTTACTTGGTTGCTAGGGTAACCATATCTGGTTGATAGGCAGTTACCAGAGTGATATATATCAAGGCTACTTTCCATCTTGAGTAAAATAAGTCAAACAGGAAGTCTCTACGATTTTCTGGTGAAGAGATATATTATTTGTTACTTGGTTGCTAGGGTAACCCCATCTGGTTGCTATGCAGTTACCAGGGTGATACTTATCAAGCCTCCTTTCCATCCTGAGTGAATTATGTCAACCCGGAAGTCTCTACGATTTTCTGTTGCAGAGATATGTGATTTGTTACTTGGTTGCTAGGGTATCCCTGTCTGGTTGCTATGCAGTTACCAGGGTGATACTTATCAAGCCTCCTTTCCATCCTGAGTGAAATAAGTGAAACAGGAAGTCTCTACGATTTTCTGGTGCAGAGATATGTGATTTGTTAGTTGGTTGCTAGGGTAACCCCATCTGGTTGCTAGGCAGTTACCAAGGTGATACTCATAAGGCTCCTTGCAATCCTGTGTGAAATATGTCAACCCCTAAGTCTCTACGATGTTCTGGTTCAAAGATATGTGATTTGTTACTTGGTTGCTAGGGTAACCGCATCTGGTTGCTAGGCAGTTACCAGAGGGATACATATCAAGGCTACTTTCCATCCTGAGTGAAATAAGTGAAACAGGAAGTCTCTATGATATTCTGGTGCAGAGATATGTGATTTGTTACTTGGTTGCTAGGGTAAACACATCTGGTTGCTAGGGAGTTACAAAAGTGATACTCATAAGGCTCCTTGCATCCTGTGTGAAATATGTCAACCCGGAAGTCTCTACGATGTTCTAGTTCAAAGATATGTGATTTGTTACTTGGTTGCTAAGGTAACCCTGTCTGGTTGCTATGCAGTTACCAGAGTGATACATATCAAGGCTACTTTACATCCTGAGTGAAATAAGTCAACCCGGAAGTCTGTATGAATTTCTGGTGCAGAGATATGTGATTTGTTATTTGGTTGCTAGGGTAACCCTGTCTGGTTGCTATGCAGTTACCAGGGTGATGCATATCAAGGCTACTTTCCATCCTGTGTGAAATATGTCAACTCCTAAGTCTCTACGATGTTCTGGTTCAAAGATATGTGATTTGTTACTTGGTTGCTAGGGTAACCACATCTGGTTGCTAGGCAGTTACCAGAGTGATACATATCAAGCCTCCTTTCCATCCTGAGTGAAATAAGTGAAACAGGAAGTCTCTACGATTTTCTGGTGCAAAGATATGTGATTTGTTACTTGGTTGCTAGGGTAACCCCATCTGGTTGCTAGGCAGTTACCAAGGTGACAGCCAACAGTGCTCCTTGCCATCCTGAGTGAAATAAGTCAACCCGGAAGTCTCTGTGATTTTCTAGTACAGAGATATGTGATTTGTTTCTTGGTTGCTAGGGTAACCCCATCTGGTCGCTAGGCAGTTACCAAGGTGACAGCCAACAATGCTCCTTGCAATCCTGAGTGAAATAAGTCAACCCAGATTTCTCTGTGATTTTCTAGTACAGAGATATGTGATTTGTTTCTTGGTTGCTAGGGTAACCCCATCTGGTTGCTAGGCAGTTACCAAGGTGACAGGCAACAATGCTCCTTGCCATCCTGAGTGAAATAAGTCAACCCGGAAGTCTCTACGTCATTCTGATCCTAAGATACACATCTTAGTGATTTTGAATGGATGTCAATGGTTCTTTGTTGCTAGGGTGCTTTAAATGGTTGCTAGGGCGTGGCTAAGTAGTTGACATGATGAAAGCTGAAGACTGATTACTCACCCAATGAAAACAAAGCAACTATCATGTCTCTAGGACATTCTGATCTGAAGATATCTTACTGTAAATGAAATCAATAAATGTGGTTGCTAGGGTGCTCTAAATTGTTGCTAGGGAGTGGCTTGGCAGCTGCCAATGATGAATCTCCAAAGGCTGCTTGTCAATATGAATGATATAAACCAACTCCCATGCTTCTGTGACATTCAGAATGGAAGATATCTCTCTTTGGATTTTGGTTGCTAAGGTGCTCGAAAATGGTTGCTAGGGAGGGGCTAGGAAGTGTTGAGGGGATTCATGATTGGCTGTTTTACTGCCCCAAGTCAAACGAGACCACCCTCGTGTTTGTATGATAATTCAGTCCGGAGAAATCCCTTTGATCTTTTTCAAAGGAAGTCTATGGGAATTGTTGCTAAGGTGCTGTAAATGGTTGCTAGGGCGTGGCTTGATAGCTTCACAATGATCCTGAGAGACTGATTGGTCGTCTGAGTAAAATGAGCCCGCCCCCTTGTCTGTAAGACACTGTGATCCAGAGTTATGTTCAATACAAAATCTACCATAGACTTAACATTGGGGCAAATTTGGGCAGCTCCTGCCCCCCAGGGGTGCAACTTTTACCCCATTGTGAGGTACGTTCTCACAGAGCCTGTCAGCCTCTTCAAATGAGGTAAATCACAAGTCTCTGCGAAATTCTCGCTCTGAGCTATGACTCGTCAAAATTCGGCTCAATGTTAAGTCAATGGGATTGTTTGCCCAATTTTTTGCCCCTGGGGCAAACACCGTACCCCCGATCGCTTATAAAAGTCATAGCACACCATTCCCAAATAATCCGCACGATTTGACGCCTCATTCGTGGGTCAGCGACCAAAAATTTTTTCAAAAAATTCCATTGACTTACATTGGGGCAATTTTGGGCAGCTCCTGCCCCCCAGGGGTAAAACTTTTACCCCATTGTGAGGTATGTTCTCACAGAGCCTGTCAGCCTCTTCAAATGTGGTAAATCACATGTCTCTGCGAAATCCTCGCTCTGAGCTATGACTTTTCAAAGTTCGGCTCAATGTTAAGTCAATGGGATTTTTTGCCCAATTTTTTGCCCCTGGGGCAAACACCGTACCCCCGATCGCTTAGAAAAGATATAGCACACTATTCGGGATTAGTCTGAAGGTCTGTGCAGAGTTTGGTGCATGTAGCTTAAAAGCTCTAGGAGGAGTTAGATTTAGAAATTTAGTCTCAGAATAATAATAATAATAATAATAAGTTTAAATAGGATTTCAGTAAGTTGGCTTTCTCAAGCCAACCTAATAATAAGTTTAAATAGGATTTCAGTAAGTTGGCTTTCTCAAGCCAACCTAATAATAATAAGTTTAAATAGGATTTCAGTAAGTTGGCTTTCTCAAGCCAACCTAAATAGATGGATGGATTTTGTTACAGTATGGATAAATAGATGGATGGATGTATAGATGGATGGATTTTGTTACAGTATGGATGAAAGGATGGATTTTGTTACAGGATGGATGGATATATTGATGTTGCTATAGTATAGATGGATGGTTGATAGATGGATCGATTTGTTACAGTATGGATGGATGGATGTTGTTACAGTATGGGGGATGAACAGATGGATTGATGGATGGATTTTGTTAAATGATGGATGGATGGATTTTATTACAGTATGGATGGATGACTGGATGGATGGATTTAGTTGCAGAATGGATGTATAGATGGATGGATTTTTTAGAGTATGGATAGAAGGACGGATATTGTTAAATGATGGATAGATGGATGGATATTGTTACAGTATGGGTGAATGAAAGGATGGATTGTTCGATGGATGGAATTTTTACAGGATGGATGGATGGATGGATAGATGGATGTTGTTACAGTAGAGTTGGTTGGTTGATGGATGGATTTTGTTACAGTATGGATGGATGGATTGGTTGAATGTTGTTACAGTATGTATGTATATATGGATGCATTATGTTTCAGTATGGGTGGATGAACAGAAGGATTAATGGAGGAATTTTGTTACATGATGAATGGATGGACGTTGTTACAATATAGATGGATGGTTGAGGGATGGATTTTGTTACAGGATGGATGGATGACAGATAGATGTTGTTATAGTATGGATGTATAGATGGATTAATACTGCTACAGTATGGGTGGATGAAAGGATGGATTTTGTTACATGATGGATTGATGCATTTTGTTACAGTAAAGATGGATGGATACATTTTGCTACATGATGAATAGATGGATGAATGGAAGTGGATGGATGGATGGATTGTGTTACAGTATAAATAGATGGATGGATGGGTTTTTTATAGTATGGATGGCTGGATAGATATTGTTACAGTATAGATGGATGGATGGATGAATTTTGTTACATGATGATGGATGGATGAATGCATGGATAAAAAGAGGATATAATTTATTACAGTATGTATGTATGGATTTATAGAAATAGATGGATTTTACAGGGTGGTTGGATCTTGTCACAGATGGATGGATGGATTGATGGATGTTTTTTGTTACAGTATGGATGGGTGGATGGATGTTGTTACAGTATAGATGGATGGATTTTGTTACAGTATATATCAATAGATGGATGGATGGATTTTGTCACAGTATGTATGGATGAATTTGAAAGATGGATGTTTTTACAGGATGGATGGATGGATGGATGGATTAATGGATTTAGTTACAGAATAGTTGATGGATGGATGGAATGGATGGTTTTGTTACAGTATGGATGGATGTTTTTACAGTATAGATGGATGATAGATGGATGATTTTGTTAAAGTATGTATATGTGGATGGATGGATGGATTAATTTTGTCACAGTTTGTATGAATGGGTTGATAGATGGATGTTGTAACAGGATATATGGATGGATGGATTTTGTTATAGTATAGAATAATAGTATAGATGGATGAATTGATTTTGTTACATGATGATGGATCAATGGATGGATGTTGTTACAGTATAGATCGATGGATGAATTTTGTTACAGTATAGATGGATAGATGGATTTTGCTATAGTATGGATGTATAGAGGGATGGATGGATGGATGGATGGATGAATTTTGTTACATTATAGATTGATGGATGGACAGATGGATGGATTCATTTTTTACAGTATGGATGGATTGATGGATTTTGTTGTAGGATGGTATAGTACAGATACTAACTACATCATGCAACACATCAGATTGTGTGTTATGATATATATATATATATATATATATATATATATATATATATATATATATATATATATATATATATATATATAATTTATCACACTTTTTCTCTAATGCTTTGACATTTGGAATTAGCAATCTGTTTGATAATATTGCTCTGAACAGATACAGTAGGCTGTGCACAGTAAATAATGAAGCGTAGCATTATATATTGATGATCTTCTTCAAAAATTATGATTATGTTTAATGACTTTGTCTAGCATTTTTTTGCCCGTGAAATGCTTGGTATTTCTGCACATCTGCGTGTGTTCTGGTCACTCCCGCTCATTCCCTACCTGACATTTGCGCTAGACCTGCTTCACGCGTGGGTGGAATTAGAGAAGTGGTCGTTCCATATATGGACACACGGGCTTCCTGTCTGGTACCCCCACACCCTCCCACTACCATAAACACTCTCCTAAAGGCAAGATAACCTTTCTTCCTCATATTAATGAAGAGAGAGAGAGAGAAAGAGGAGGGGAGGGATTTGTACGCGCTTGTGTTTTTTCTTACACTAGCTGTCACTGGCAAGAGGAGAGACAGCGGCGCCCTCTGTCCTGCATCACCTCCAGATTGTGCATTAATATATAAACACTTTCATGCAAAAACAGCCGGTTCCCATCATTTTTTCACGCGTTTTCTCTAATGCTTTGACAATTGGAATGTGCTGTTTTCTTGCAAGCGCCGTTTCCATGCCAGCATGGGAACTGCAGTGTCCAAAAGGAAGAATCTGAGAAATGATGCGATTTCTTCGGTGGCAGCCAAAGTTAGGTGAGTGGCCGCTTTTTACCCAGAACTCCGCATGCAGCCCGTTAGCTCAGCTCTGCAATCGTACGTGTGGCTTCACGAGCTCTGCGCGTACTGAAGTTGCAAAACGCGCTCGAGGATGATATTTAACTCGTTCCTGGCTATATGGAAAGGTCAACCGTAATTTTGGTTGAGCAGACCGGTCATTTTGAAGACAAACGTTAGGATAACAAGTGCTTTTTAACGTTACTAATTTATTTATCAATAGCACGTCAAAATTTAGCACCTCGATATTGACAATAAGAAAGGGGAACCACGTTTGCGTCCCGTCTCAGATGCTCCACAAAAAATAAGGTATATAATACATGATTTAAAATATATATATTTATTTACTAACTACTTACATTATTATTAATTGTTTACTTAATGCTTGTTAATATATTTAGACATGTTTTAAATATTATTAATTATTACTATTATTTTTTTAATTATTAATAATTGCAGGCCTCAATATTATTATAAAAATAAAGTAAATATTAAATTCGCCTAATTTAAAAATATAAAAGAATCGTTGTAAACAACAAACAATTATTATTATAAATTATTATTTGTTGTTTTTATTATGTTAATAACATTAATAACGAGGATAATAATAGTAGTAATAATAATAACAGCAGCACATTCATTGTTTATTAATTAATTTTTACTCTCTCCTTGAGTGTAAAAAAAAACTGTTACCTGTTGTTCTGTTTGGAGTCTCACAGCATGCACAGAGTCTGTTTGAAACAGTATTATTGCCCCGGACTGTTTTTAAAATGTGCTGTTATCCTCATTATAACAGAAAACAGTGTTATCGTTTGGAAATTGCAGAAAATCTCAACAGCATACACCAGACTCGCAAGGATTGTGCTTTGAAATTCCTCATAAGGAATTTTGCATATGTCCAGATGAATGAACATATAAATATTTAACATGGTTATTAATTTCATAACTTTTCTAGTATCTAGGATTCATATGTGTTTATTTCGTAAACAGACTGAAAATTATGGATAGATGTGAATGGTTTAACAAGCCTGTTATGAGCTTGTGTAGGCAGGAGATGATGGAATTGATCAAGGCATTGACAGTCATCCTTCAACACTTGTGTATTGGCAAAAGGCGAGCATGTATGCGACTCAATCTGTCAATCAGCCCTGATTGACGTGTGATGCCCTTGGTGATCCCGTGTCATGATTAATTATGACCAAGAAAATTATATAGACACCATAGAACATATATATCTTGTCTTGGCTGTGCGATTAAACTTTTAAACCAACATGTTATTCTAAAACAGCACGCTATTTGGGAAGAAAAAGTCCTGGTCTCTGTTTTCACAACTGATTGGTGCTTACATAACTACTGCCTGTCTACAGTAGCTTCCATGTGTGCCACATCTGTCATAATTTATAATATAGCAAGTGGCTCATCTTATCGTCTAGCCCCTGTTGCCTTTGGGATACCGATATAGGTTTTGAAGAATTAATAGGTGCATTTGAGCAGATAAACTTTGGCACAGTCATTCTAGTATATAGAAGTCATCAAAATGACCTTGTCAACTCAATGTTGCTGTAGAGTTGCAGATTGAAGTGGCTTTTTCATTAATAAAAATGCAATGCATTCCTTTACTTCTGTGTGTTTGCATGAGTGTGCCATAAGAGTGAATTAGAGAAGCTGTTAAGTATGCAGGTCAGGTATATCAGGCTACGCAGCTCTGCATGTGAAGTAGAAATGACCGATCTAACAGGGAATGACAAACAAAATCCAAAGTAGTCACAGCACATTTATGCCATAGACACACTCTCAAAAATTCAGTATTGACTTCAGGGCTGCAACCCCCAATTTTAAGATTGGTGGATGATCATTATGGGGTTTTGGTATATCTTTAAAGGGATAGTTCACTGAAAAACATAAAATCTGTCATGTTTTTCCAAATTTGTATGATTTTCTTTCCTCTATGAAACACAAAAAGAGATGTTAGGCAAGATGTTAGCTGCAGTCACCATTCACTTTCATTGTATGGATAAAAGATGCAAGAAAATTGAATGGGGACTGAGGGTAACATTCTGCCTAACATCTCTTTTGTGTTCCATGGAAGAAAGAGAGTATAACGGGTTTGGAACAAAATGAGGGTGAATAAATAATGACAGACAATTTGTACCCACTTTATATAAGGTGGCCTTAACTACTATGTACTTAACCATTTGCTACAATGTTCTGATTATGTACATACATGTTGGTACATTGTAATTACATTTAAAGTACTTGAATTTAATTACATTTGTAGTTACAACACTCTTAACTTTTACCCTAACCTAACCCTTGCCCCAAAACCTAACTCTAACCCCTGATCCTAACCCTAACCCTACACATACCTCAACCTCAGTAGCAGCAAATGTGGGAATTCTGAATAATTAATGGGAATGACTAATGTGGCACGGTGGAGGGCGGGACCGGCGTGTGATTGCGCACGCCCGGTCCCGTATCGGGCTGATTGAGCCGGCAAGAGGGTTAAAAGGCCACTCGCAGACGGCGATCGGGAGAGAGAGCTTAATCAGCAGACGTTCTCCCGCTCCAGGCGGTCGGCGGCGAGCCCCTCCCCGCACGCGGTCGGCAGTCTCCAACCCCGCCGCGTTCCAGCGGCCAGTAGGGAACTCCCCCGCCCCTGGCAGCGGCCCTAACCGCTCCAGGCGGTCGGCCAGGAGCCCCTCCTCCCCTCGCGGTCGGCGGCCGTTCCTCCGCGTCCAGGCGGCTGGGCTCCTCCGTCCCCCGGCAGATGGCCGCGGCTGCTCCATTGAGAAGTGGCGAGAACTCCGCTACGGCGCATCCCTCTTCCTTCCCGGGTTTCGGCACCAATGTAACACAGTTCAAGTTCATGGGCAAGGAAGAGGCGAGAAACCGGCTTGTCAACATAAATAATAATTTAATTAAGAACTTAAAACAAACATTTAGGACAGCAGACGTCTGCTGATTAAGCTCTCTCTCCCGATCGCCGTCTGCGAGTGGCCTTTTAACCCTCTTGCCGGCTCAATCAGCCCGATACGGGACCGGGCGTGCGCAATCACGCGCCGGTCCCGCCCTCCACCGTGCCACAACTAATTAATTTTAAGAAGCACTGTAGGAGTCTGTCACTGTATCAACATAAACAAAGTTGCTTCCGGGAAGTAGTCATGCTCTCTACTTCTCATCTCATAGATTCTTAAATTGTTCTCAGCTAGGCCTCAACCCTTGACATATTGTACATATTTATACATGTGGAGTGTTCTTTCTTGTTAACCCTTCAAAAAGAGGAAGAAAGCATAGATCTGTGGGGGCTTTGTAGCTTTGTTGTTTATATATTGGTGCTAGTTACTGAAAGCAGGTTTGAACCCCTCAAATGTGACTATTTGAACTTACACCACCTTTTAGTAAGGCACTCTGGGGGACTATCCATAACAGGATTAGCTCATCCATGTCATTCCAGCCCCTTATGCTACTCTGGAAAGCCCATATGACCACCTGATCAAGCTCCAAAAAGGATGAAAAACACCATAAAAGCACCAAAAAGTCCACATTCCATCTGAAACGCAAATCGCTGCACCCAGTGGCCAAAGCTAGAAGTGTTATTGAACATTCAGTATGGGGATGTGTGAGAACCAGCATCCGGGTGAAATGTCCACAGAGTGGCGCAAAAAGCGAGTGATATTTTTAGTTGAAAATTAAGTTATGTGTTCAACTGGAATGCATATTTTATTAACTCTACCCTCAAACCAAACCCCAACCCTGAACGTCAGTGGAGTAAAAATCTAATTTTAGAGGGAAAATGCAACTTGCGAATTGCACTGACCTTTGTTAATGTGAACGTGATTACTTCCTGTTTCCCATGGAGCCAGAACACAACGCAAAGCAGCATGTCGATGTCCTGTGTGAGCACATTGCAACTTCTGTGTTCCACAGAAAATATAACAGCATGCATGTGTGGAACAATATCAGTAAATAATGACTATAATGAATAATGAATAAGTAACAATTCTCTTAAAGTTGTGCGAAAGTCATGGATATCCATTTCTATTGGTTTCAGTTGTGTGCTAACAGGTAAAGATTCTGTTCTTCTTAGAACTGCTTCACATGGATTATACAATGAGTTGTTTCTCATAGCCTGTTGTTTCATTTTTTGGATTTGAGGCTTTCGGGGGCAGTGGGTTAGCATGGAGGGCCTGGTCTGAAAAGCGTTTGCATGCTAATCATGAAGGATCTGTAGAGTTCCATTTGATGCTTATCCACTCAGATTTATGAGTCACCAGCTATGCTTCTATCACACAGGCTCATCACACTCATATATATTTATATTGTGAAAACCTTTAGTATTTTGGTAAAGGTTTAACTTTGATTGGCTTTGTTAATTCCTGTAGTTCAACTGGTAGAGAATGCCATCACGTTGCATAAACTTGTGTAAGTATTTTTATCTTGTTATCCAGTAAAAAATATCTTAAGATCTTTAAAACAAGATATATTTACCTGAAAAGTAAAAGTTCATCAGATATTTACATTATTTTACAAAAAAAGAAACATTATGTTGAATGAGCCAAATTTTCCATGCAACAGTGACTAAACGTTTTTTTTTTCTGGTTTCAAGCATAAATCGAACAATTTATTGGGGTTTATGAATACAATAACAACAAGAAAAAAATATTTTGCCAGTGGTGGGAAAAAAATAAACTTTGAATTCAAGTCTTAATATCTTACACAATTTTGTTTTCTAATTTATCTTGTTTTATGGATGTATAGATAATTTTACGGGAAAGTAAGAAAAATACAGATTGTTTTTTGCAGTATAGTGATCTCAATTTCACAGGTTTGATCCCAGTGAACACACAGGCAACTAATAAAAAGTATACCTTGAATACACTTCATGTTGGTTTAAAGTGTCTGCCAAATGCATAAATGTAAGTGATGCAGAAATCCATTTATCATTCCTTTGTTATACTCTTATAAGTTTGTTCGGACTGCCTGCAGGTTCTAACATCAAGATGAAAAATTGGTTCAGCAGAATTAGAGGGAGATGCTATTTGGGGAAAATAAGTCAGATGTATCTCGTGCTGACTTCAGATGCACCTGGGAAGCTTCTATTTCCGAGCTGGGCGTGCGTTATTCCGATTTATCATTCTGATTTATCACCTAAGCAAGAAGAGCAAATCCTATATAATACCCCCGAGTTTGCTAAACGGTTTAATTTTTATTCTTAGAGTTTTAACAGTATTACTATAATTGTAAACCAACTTTAGGAGACTCCACTTATTATACACTTATTATACTCTTGTGGTACAGTACATCTCCCCCTTCACTTCCTGCTCTATTTATTATCTGGTGGCAGAGATAAGGGCATGTCCTGTAATTAATCTGACCGAGTGAGATAATGCAGATCTCAGGATGATGCCGACTCTCTGCCATTACGCTTTTGACATTGTTGTTTCTGCTGTTATGTGTGTGTGAGAGAGAGAGAGAGAGAGAGAGAGAGAGAGAGAGAGAGAGAGAGAGAGAGAGAGAGAGAGAGAAGATGGGAATAGTGAAGGTTTTGAACATAATTAAGCTAAACTCTGAAGGTTTTGAGGGAGGAGGATGATATTTTAATCTGTGGTCTGTGCAGACCCATATGCTGTGCGAACAAGTCAAGTCAAGTCAATTTTATTTGTATAGCGCCTTTCACAACACACATCGTTTCAAAGCAGCTTTACAGAAGTTCAGCATTAACAGACGATAAAAATGTAATGTCTATAAAGTCGATAAATCATCATCATTGTGCAGGGCTCCAAACTGTGACTAAAAATGGTCGCATTTGCGACCAAATAAATTTATTTGCGAGTGTAATTTCTGTCAAGGTCGCCATTGGCGACAGTAAAAATTTACTCCCTTTGATTTTAAAATTTGCATTACATTTCCCGAGATACATTACAAAAGTTTATGTCAAAGAAATAGCGGGGAAAACGGAGTTCATTGCAGGAACTAACCATTTCAAAAAAGAGACTGTTAGAAAACACGGTGACAGTAACAAGCATAAAAAATGCACGTGATCACATAATTGCGAAGAATGCTCCACAGACTACACTGTTAGCACGTGCAGTTTTTCTTGCATGCGAGCTGCGGGACGAAAAGGAATGGAAGGTGTTAAAAATGAAAATATTTGGCACCTGTTTTTCCCCCTATAGGAGCCAATCGCTCCTTAATTGATTTTTTGTTTGGAGCCTTGTTGTGGAATTAGATAAGATATGATTCTTTATAGTGTTTAAAAATAATTAAATAATAATTGTATTAATAACCCCAGTGAGCAAGCCGAAGGCGACTGTGGCAAGGAACACAAAACTCCAAAAGATGATGGTTAATGGAGAAAAATAACCTTGGGAGAAACCAGACTCACTGTGGGGGGCCAGTTCCCCTCTGGCTAACATCATGAATAATGTAAATAAGAATTATTTATAGTTAAAAAACATGATTTAAAAAATTATTAAACTTATTAAGTGCTAAGGGTCAGTATTTAGACAGTGATTGTGTTTGAACTGCAAGATTAGTGACCAGTGTCTTTGAAGTCCATCCTTGATTAAATTCCAGAAGTTCACTTAGATGCAATTGTCCTTGTTTGGCTGATGAAGGCTTTTGTTGGCAATAGTTAGTCTATGTATCCCATTTCAAGATCGTAGTCCATGGTGATGGGGCATCTGAAGTCTCCGTGAGAGGCTGGATACAAACTGGAGCTGACGAACGCTATTTACCTCGGGACTGGCGTCCCAAGATAACAGCAGAAAAGCAGATGGAAAATAATTAGCATAGCTGATGTTCATAATATTAATGCATTATAACTGATTCAGCAACATGCCATATTAGAACATGCCATTCTATTAGGGGTTCTGGAATCTAAGTTGGGGTTCTGGAATCTTTTAAAACAGTGATTATTTTTGCAGTTCCATTTGGTGATGCTAGTGGCACAGACACTAGACACTTTAACTTTGATTATTATGTTAATTAATTAAAAACTAATTAATCACAGTGATGTTTTTTTCAATACAAAATCTTTGTTTAAACACTGGCCCTTTACATTTACACAGTTTAATAATTTGAAACCATGACCTGCACTGGACATAAATAACTAATATTGGCATTATATTCATGCTGTTTAACTAGAGTGGAACTGGCCCCCACATTGAGTCTGGTTTATCCCAAGATTATTTTTCTTTATTAATCAACATCTTATGGAGTTTTGTGTTCCTTGCCACAGTCACCTTCAGCTTGCTCACAGGGTTTCTAAATACAGTTATTATTTAATTACTTATTTTTATACACAATAGACAATCATATTTAATCAAATGACACAATGATCACTCTAAGACTTTATAGATATTACAGTTGAATTTTTTGTTAATGCATGATTTTCTGTAAAGCTCCTTTGAAACGATGTGATCAAGTCAATAACTTGACTTGACTAGGTTGCATTAAGATCTCTGTGGGTGAATTTCTCAAAGCCTGTCATGATCATATTTGTGTGTGTCATATTTAATTTAATACATTTTTATTCGATTTTTTTTGTAGGTATGTGATATGTACAGTATGTGACCAGGACCAAGTTTTTGGTAAATTCACCCTTGTCCTTATTTATTAGGTTCGTTTATAATGGTAATATTTGTTTTAAGTGGTGTTTCTCCAACTGGATCAGAAGTGTTCCTATATCGTCTCTGGCCATATTTGACATGCTTTCATATTTCATGTCCCTCTCACCTCTCTTCCTCATCTTTATCAGTCACATGTCTGAGAACATGCTGTCTCCGTTTTAGTCCTTCATCTTTACTGTGAACATCTCTCTCTTTCTTTACCGCCCCCCCCCCCCAAACCTCAATATTTTTATCTCAATTTTTTTTCTTTCTTCCTTTGCTTCTTCTTCCCTTCTCTCCATCTCTGATATTTTATTTAAATAATAATTCCCCCGGCTTGGAACGCCTAGCTGATGTTAATCAAAGCTCAGTAGAACTAACAGAAAATGAAACAGTGTCACATTTTAGTGCATTTGATTGGATAGATAATAACTTTTACTTACAGTCCCACCAGCCGTAAGGAGCAAGCGAAAGAGAGACAGAATTACTGTATGTTCTGTTTCAGAACTTGGTGACTTGGCTCTGGGGCATTATTGGCACACTAAAGACATGAAGGCATGAAGGTTCTAGGCCTTCATAATCTCTGTGCCTTCTAAGTTTTATCCAACTTCTAATCGGAGTGACTATTTGCACTAGGCGCAAATAGCACCTGCTAGGAGTGAGCGATATGACCAAATTCATGGTATGAATAATATTATATCACAATAACAATATATATCACAATATAGTCATTTTATATTAAATAAACATATAAACATTTATGCAAAAACAAATATGACCGAATTAATGCAGTGCACATCTTTTGGCTTTAATATTATTCATTTGCGTGCTTCATTTGAGGATGTAAAACAAATTGCTTGCAATACGAGTGATTGTCGTAGTGTGACACAGTTTGCAGATTGTATAGTACTGTTCTGTGTTGGTTTTTGTGAACCCACACCACAGATATTGCACCTGTTTTTTGGGGGGGGTTTTCTCCCCTTATTGCCCCAATTTGGAATGCCCAATTCCCTATGCAATCCAAGTCCTCATGGTGGTGTAGTGACTTGCCTCAATCCGGGTGGCGGAGGACGAATCTCAGTTGCCTCCGCATCTGAAACAGTCAATCTGCACATTTTGTCATGTGGCTTGTTGAGTGCATTACCACTGAGACCTAGATTCTCCGTGTCATCCAAGCACAACTCGCCACACACCCCAACGAGAGCAAGAACCACATCATAGCGACCACAAGGAGGTTAATCCAAAGTGACACTACACCCTTGCAACTGGGCCAATTGGTTGCTTGGGAGACCTGGCTGGAGTCACTCAGTACACCCTGGATTCAAACTTGCGACTTTACTTGTTGAGCTACAGAGGCCCCCCTAGCACCTGTATTAATAACAAGCTTCCCTTCTCATCTGTGGTGATGTTTTTTCAGGGTTTTTCCAGGGTCAAAAATGATTGAGATGCACAAGTGATCCCACTCTGCGCTCGCCTGTAAATTTTGGGAAGCCTACTGGACTCCCAGTTGAGAGAAATGTTTGGTCCATGTAAAATTTTCCACCAAACTATTACGTTTCCCATGCAAAGTGCTATTTGTTTGGCATGGAGTGTTGCTGCCGAGAGCTTTCCAATTGGACACTTATGAGGTTCCATGACGGAACAACACCGACCCCAAAATAACGCCAACCCCAGGGACGTTGCTAGACATAAAGCTCTACTGGGGCACAGGCCCCCCGTTACTCATATAGCTTTTTTTCTTTCTTGAATGCCTGCTGCATGCAAGAAGTGCACAACACAATGCACTATACAAACTTCCCTTGCTTAACCCACTATTCCTACACTGCAACAATTACTGGAAAAGTTAAACATGTTGAGATATTAATCTTTATGAAAATATTTATTTATCTTCAACATACTGTACATGAAAATTCTCAACATGTTTTACGGCATAAAATGCATACACTGTATATGCAAATAATAAAACCGGAGAAATGTTTCTTGCACATTGCATTCTTCTATATCACACATTGCACATCAGGAAAACCTCTGTCAAGTCTATGGAATTGCATTTTTCAACATAAGGCTAACGGCAGTTTATCAGAATGAGCAGAAAATTGGTTGCTAGGTAAGCGTTGGTCACTAGGCTGAGTTGGCAGCTAAACTGTCTGAGTATGGTTGCTAGCTTACGAAACTGAAAAAAAAATTTATTCATTTTAATATCTTATATATTTCTTAAATGTTGACACTTGACACCAGACAACGCACCCTGAAAACTGCACTGTTTGAACTGTTTTATGCTGAAGAGCCGCTTAAAAGTATGTTTTTTTTTCTCTTGTAAATGTAAACGAGTGTAAATGCCAACATCATATTTGTCGAAATGATTGATGACTATCATGCAAAACATGAGCACATTGATGTCATTAAATGAGTCTGCTTTTTTATTCCAACCATTACTCCTGGTCAGAGGCTTCCGTAAATATTTAGTTAATACGTTGGGTTACGTTCTAAGTTTAAATGTGCAACGCTCAAATATTAAGTACTGCGTAAGTTGTGACTTAGTGCCCATTTATGCAACAACTAGGCTAAGTTGTAACATACGTATAGCTGGTGAAACTGGACCCTGGACTTGTGTGTGCGGCTGCGTGCTGCAGTGGCTTTGATTATAGCAAGCGCACAGGTGCGCGCCGCACAGACATGGATTTCTGCGCGCATGAACCAGATTTGTATTTTAGATAAAACAGCGTTGCATTTACAAGTGTGGATTGGGTGGATTACTGCGTTGCATTTAGATAGATCCATTTCTTTTTTTCCAGGATTATCAATCTAAATGAATGCACTGACAAATAAAGTAAATTGTTAAAACTCAAACTTGAGATTTTACTGGGGCACAGCAGATTTATACTAGGGCACGTGCCACAGTAAAAGGGGTCTAGTGACACTCCTGGCCAACCCGAATCTCAGACATGTTATTTTTCTTACCACAATTGTACAGAGCGGTTATCATAAGAGTTATTGTAGACTTTGTCAGTTTGAACCAGTCTTGCCATTCTCTGTTGACCTCTCTCATCAACAAGGCATTTCTGTCATAGGACTGCCGCTCACTGGATGTTTTGGCACCATTCTGAGTAAATTCGAGAGACCGTTCTGTGTGAAAATCCCAGGAGATCAGCAGTTTCAGAAATACTCAAACCAGCCCATCTGGCACCAACAATCATGCCAATCATCACTGAGATGACATTTTTTTCCCCATTCTGATGGTTGATGTGAACATTAACTGAAGCTCCTGGCCCATATCTGCATGATTTTATGCACTGCACTGTTGCCACATGATTAGATAATCACATGTTGGTGCCAGATGGGCTGGTTTGAGTATTGATGCCATTATTGATTGAGTACATAAACAATCAGCGTACAAGCCTATTGTGTCATTACATCATGTCTGCACACACAGCAAAGAAGTGCAGCCTGTCTCATGTTCCGGCAGGAGAACTACGCTGCTCAGCTCAATTCATTAACACTCACACAGTTCAGGACAGCATCGTTGCAGACTAGATGGATGTTTATCTGTTAGCCTTTTGGCAAAGTTGTTTACCTGCTATATTGATTGCTTTGATATGTTGTCTGGTAGGGCTGTTGAAGCTTAAATTGCTTGTCATGCTTTTATAAATTGAACATTACTTGTGTATTAAAGTGATCGCAATTCCGGTTTAAGTTATTGTGATATGTTTAATATGGATGACTTCTGAAATTGACTTCTTGTAATTGTTATATTGCATATTTAAACATATTATTTGTATGGTTAATAAAGTGTATTTTATCCCCATAATTATTGAATCCTCTTTTTAAGTTTAAGGTTTTCTGTTTCATTGTGTGCATTGCATAGACATTCTATTGTGGTAATTGAGGCTGGACAATATAGTGTAAAAAATAATAAAGTCTTCTATTGAACTCGTATCAGCCATATCTAGAGTTGAATCTCTTAAATTGAAAATTGTATTACAATTCAAACCTTATTAGTAGATTAAACACTTGAATAATCATATTAAGATATATTGGTGGTGACTGAGGAGAGTCCCATGTTCTTTATTAAAAAGTGCTTTTAGTGAAGTGTCTCTGTATGACTCTGGCTCCAGTCATGATAACAAATAGGCGATGTCCAGGTGGCTCAAATTGGGAGATTCATCTGCACGAATAGCGGTGCCAGAACACGACTGACGTAATGTATTCTTCTGCAAATTGCAATTTTAAGTTTCAACCACAGATGTCGCTAGAGAGCACAAAGTTACGTAGTGCAGCTTTAAGCTTAGTCGACAGCTAAGTCACTTACAATGGAAGTGTTTGGGGTGAGTCCATAAACATTTAAATACACACTGTTTTATAAGTATAGTAACAAGACAAACATTATCAGTTAACTTGATTTTAGTGTGATGAAATGTCTGTTCTAAATGATTTTATTGTGATCAAATTTATTGAAAGGTACGATGCGATGCGTTACATCCTCATGGGAATGAATTTGTAATATTGGATATATTTTACACAGATAAGGTTAGTAAGAGATTTTATCACACAAAAATCACGTTAACTTGTATAATGTTTATTGATATTCTTTTAAAACAGCGTGTATTTGAATGTTTTTGGACTGGCCCCATTCAATTCCATTTCTGCCAAGAGCCTTACTGTAACAGTGATTTTTGCTTCTTTTTTTCTTTCTTTTTAAATAAACCAGGTATGAGTCTATTTTTAGATGAAGTCATTATGCTACAAATGCTGTCGATTGATCTTAACTGGTACTGAAACCAGAACATTCCTTTCAGACCAAGTAGAAACCACAGCCTACCTGTTGCATCGACAGTCAGTTTAATGAGCGAACATGCAATAGTTAAGCAGTAATCCAAATATGGATAGTTATGCCTACTTAATTGCTTTTCCACAAATCAGTTACTTAAGGCTATAACTGCTATTAGTCAATTTCAATTACTAGGCGAACATTATGCTACCTAATTACTATTCATAAGCCAGGCTGATAATGTGTTTCCCCTACTGTTTATAGATTGTTCATAAGTCCCTGCTTAGAAGTCTTGTCACTAGGTATTGGAACCAAAGTTATCTCTAATGACATGCAACACATAAAGCAAATTAAAGCGGAGGTGATGGTTACGACAGAAGCACTGTCATTAGCTATTTAAATGCAGAAATTTAAAGTATCATTTGCCCTTGCCCGTTTCTGCAACCCCCCACTCACCACAAGTGTCTTCAGCTGGATTGTGTGGCTCTTCAGACTTAACTGGCACTCTTGCGTTGGAGGATTCTTGTTACGATATGAGCAAAAATGACCTGCTTTGACACGACCTGTGTGTGTATAGTGAAACCAAATAATGTAAAGTGCTGCTACTGGAAGCCACCAGGGATTCCTATGGAACAATCCCAAGGCAAGTGACAGCTTTTGTGGAGGAGGTTGCAATATTGAGATTGGAGTGTTTTTTGTTTTTTTTCTTCATGAGTTGTGCGTGTGGGGCATTAATGTATTGTGTAGAAACAGGTTTGTTAATTTAATTCAAGGGATGAGTGCTATGTGTTGGTGTGTGCAAATATTTGTTTGTGTGGCGAAAACAGGTTTAGCCAAAGCACATTATGGCCTCATCTGTCATGTCTCCTACAAGATTGAATTGGCTTCCTGAAAAGCAATGACTCACCCGGAGATTTACACAGTTCTTTGTGCCAAAGCTGCCATATGCATAACAGAATAAACTGTTGTACATTTATTATCGAGGCTCCAATGTATACACACTTGTAGAGCAAACAACTCTTTTGTAGTAACGCCTGGGTAGCTCAGCAAGTAAAGACGCTGACTACCACACCTGGAGTCGCAAGTTCGAATCCAGGGCTTGCGGAGTGTCTCCAGTCAGGATTTCTAAGTAACCAATTGTCCCAGTTTGCTTGGGTGGGTCACTTTGGGTTAACCTCCTCATGGTCAATATAATGTGGTTCTCGATCTCGGTGGGGCAGGTGGTGCGTGGATGCCACAGAGAATAGGGTGAGCCTCCTCTCACTGTAGGTCTCTGCGGTAACTTGCTCAACAAGCCACAAGATAAAATGCATGGATTGACTGTCTCAGATGTGGAGGCAACTGAGATTTGTCCTCCGGATTGAGGTGAGTCACTACGTCACCACGAGAACCTATAGCACATTAGGAATTGGGCATGCCAAATTGGGGAGAAAATCCCCCCCAAATTTTTATTTGATACTTTGTAAGTATCCCTTAAAATATTAAATATTTCGGGGGGGCTTGGGTAGCTCCGTGAGTAAAGACACAGACTACCACCCCTGGAGTCATGAGTTCGAATCCAGGGTGTGCTGAGTGACTCCAGCCAGGCCTCTTAAGCAACCAAATTGGCCTGGTTGCTAGGGAGGGTATAGTCACATGGGGTAACCTCCTCGTGGTCACTATAATGGGGTTCTCGCTCTCAGTGGGACACGTGGTGAGTTGTGCGTGGATGCCACGGAGAATAGTGTGAAGCCTCCACACATGCTATATCTCCGCGGTAACATGGCTCAACAAGCCACGTGATAAGATGCGTGGATAGACGATCTCAGACACGGAGGCAACCGAGATTCGTCTTCCATCACCCGGATTGAGGCGAGTCACTACGCCACCAAGAGGACCTTTCAATTTAGAATTGGGTATTCCAAATTGGGGAGAAAATGGGAGGGGAAAAAAACAACCAGTAAAGAGAAGATGGGAAGAATTGCAAAGAAAAAGCCACTTTTGAAACAGAAAAACAAAAAGAAAAGTTTAGAGTGGGCAAAGAAACACAGACATTGGACAACAGATAATTGGAAAATAGTGTTATGATCTAAACCCCATTGAACTTTTGTGGGATCAGCTAGCCAGTAAGGTGCGTGTGAATTGCCTGACAAGACACATCTATGGCAAGTGCTACATGAAGCGTGAGGTGAAATGTCACCTGAGTATCTGAACAAACTCACAGCTAGAATGCCAAGGATCTGCAAAGCTGTCATTGTGGAGCTATCGTGGAGTATTTTATGATGAGAACTCTTTTGTAGTTTAAGAAGTTCTGAATTTTTTTTTAAAAATTGTAATACCAGTTGATCACAATATTAATGTCCTGACTATACATTGTGATCAGTTGAATGCCACTTTGGTGAATAAAAGTACCAATTTATTTCCATAAGAGTAAAATCTGTACATTATTCCAAACTTTTGGCCACCGGTGTATTTGTATATATATATATATATATATATATATATATATATATATATAGTACATTTGTATTGTGCATCTGGAGTTGAATTGCGTGTTTTCTCTGATGCTTTCTCTTTACAGCTACTGGTGAATTAAGTATCAAATTAGTGGTTATTTTGATGTTTTGTGGGTCTCTTGAGGTTATCAAGCTGAAGATTTGAATCACTTATTCATGACTCTTTAATTTGAGGTGATTAAACTCAGTGCATCAACTAATGGAGATATTTCCATGACATTAAATATAATCTCTCTATAACTCTTACACATACAGACATTTTATGTATGGGTGTAGCTGAAATTAAATCTGTTAAAAAACAGATGTTCATTTATTCTTGTTCCTATAGTTTAACTGGTATAGCACAGCGCTAACAATGCAAAGGTCATAGGTTCAATTCCTAGTTAACCTTCATATTGATCAAATGTATAGCTTAAATACACTGTAAGTCCCTTTGGAATAAATTGTCTGGCAAATGCATAAATATTTTGGCAATTCCATTTGGTAAAGCTAGTGGTGCAGAAATGACACACTTCAGCTTTAACTGAGAAACAACATTAAGATTAAGATTCAACTTTATTGTCATTGTGCAATGTATAGGTACAGAGCCAATGAAATGCAGTTGTTTTCTGGAGGAGATAGGGTCAAGGACCTTGTTCAAGCGCCCAACAGTGGTTTCTTGATGTTTAAGTTCATGGACATATGTGGTTATGTCTCACCTTTTCTACCTCCTGCTTTCCTGCTGTGCTCTCTCATCTTTCTTTCTTCTGAGAAACCCCGACCTTTCGGTCAGTAAACCAGAACATTAACCACTGCGCCACCACTTGGACTATTAAGTAAAGAAATGTTTAAGGTGATAAAAAATGGTGACTAGTCATAATACCTCAAATATTCACTTTTTCTTATACATACAGTACATTTATATACATAAATATTGATGTTTAAGTTCATGGACATATGTGGTTCTGTCTCACCTTTTCTACCTCCTGCTTTCCTGCTTTGCTCTCTCATCTTTCTTTCTTCTGTATCTCTGTTTGTTTCTGTGTTTCTGTTTGTCCCTCCCCTTTGCACCCTCTAAATCCACCACTCTCCCACATTCTCCCTCTTGGACTGCTAAGATAAAAATGCTACATCTAAATCTGTGGGTGGCACGGAAATACAAAGCAACCAGTTACATTTACATGGCGTGCATCTCTCTTCCTCCTTCCCTTCTCTCATTTTCCTTCCTTTCTTTCTGCCATATGCCCTCTTTTTCACAGTCACATGCCATTCCACATGCCTGCCCCTCATTTCAGCATTCACACTGCAGAGGCTGAGCCACATTCTCCAGTTTGAGGAGTCCAGCATTCAAAGCTCCCAATGCAGACTGCTGCTGCATGCAGAGTATTACTCATATCCCTGTGAAAGCCCTTTATACCCCAGGCTGGTGTCAGCTTAGCTGCTGACATTAAGTGGCTAAAAGTAGACCGCACTGGGCCTGTCATTTCTAAATAGAAAAAGATGTGAGTGAAACTGACACTGAGATCTGTAAGAAGGAAGACTTAAGCTGAAGTATGTAATTTCTGTGACAACGAATGGAAATGCAAAAATAAACAATGTTTTCAAAACAGCTATCTGAATATGCCCCATTGTCTGCTGTTGTTGTAACAGCATTGGTTGAGTAATGTTGTTGGGTGGGATCAAAGCGGGTCGCTCAGAACAAACACAGGAATTTTTATACTGTCACAGAGACACAATGTTTTCAGTTTTCAAGATAATTAATCCATGAATGGCTTACCAATAGATCTGTCTCTGCATATTAAACTGGGATTGAAGAAAGTTTTTTAACACTGAAAAATGTGCATACTTCAGTTTTAAGGACATACTGTATAAGGAACCACCGTCAAGCTAGAGAGAGAGAGAGAGTGTGTGTGTCTGTGTGTGTACACCGTATATGTGTGAAAATGTGTATTTAGTTGTTGATTTTAAAGTCAACATGAAATCAAGTTACCTTTTTACTAGTTACCTTCTCCTTTGTCCTTGGCGCAAGAGTCCATGTATGGCATTGGCCTCTCTTACAATGCTAGCCCAGTCTTCTGCATGTTTTCTCCATCTTTCTGAATTCATATTCCACGTCATCCAACCATCTTTTACGTGGTCTTCCCTTCAAACTTTTACCATCAGAATTTCCTCTGTAGACCTTCCTGGCAACTCAATCTGTTGCTTTTTATTTTGGCAACAAGATTAGTATGATCGTAGAGTTCCTCCAGGTTATTGTATTCTCCACTGTCCCCCTTTTTCATCACACCAAAAATTATCTTAGTATCTTTCTCCACCACCTTTTAAGAAGTTGTTCTTCTGCTGAGGTCATTGTCCATGTTACTGAACCATAGATGACCACTGGTCTTATACTGTTCGGTAAATCGTTAGCTTCAAATTCCTACTGAGGCTGTGTGATTTGAACACCTTCAACAGGGTAGCTCCTGTTGCCTGCTGCATTTCGTAAGCCTGCCAAAATTCCACAATTCCTGATGTATGTCCACATCATATTTGTAGCATTTCTCCATAATTTGTTTTACTGTGAAGATCTGGTCTGTGGTCGACCTGCCCAGTCAGAGAAGTATAGGGACTGCAGAACAATAATATTGCAATAAAACAATATTTCCTAATCTGTGGGTGTTTTCAAACCCAGATTGGCATTTCTAAATTATTCAATAAAAGTAGGGAATCTCAATGTATTAATCAGTGGGCGTTTCCAAACCAGGATGGTCATTTCTAAACTATCCAATGAAAGTAGGGAATCTCAATTTAGGAGGAAAATTGTGTAAAGCGGTTGAAAAATGCCCATCCTGGTTTAAAAATGCTCACTGATTGGGAAAAGCCCATTTTTGTTCTGCAGAGACATAAGTCTCCTGTCAGAAGCCACACTGATAGTCTCCAAGAATCTGCTCAACTAGTGGGGGGTGCCTCATAACCTGAATTTTGGCTAAAACCTTATAAAGATTTACCTTGATAATTTTCACCGCTGGCCTTATCCTTCTTCTTGTGAATTTCAGCTGAAAAAATTGTCACTTCCTGGGGTCTTATTATACTTCAGATACTTTATGGCTTACTTCCTCTATAGATGGCATTGGTACTGGTGTTGGATCCGTGTTTGGGTCCTGGTATGGTTGTCCTTGCACTTCCTCATCGACAATTCAGGTTTCATGATCTCTGCAGAGGGATTCAGTAGTTCACTGAAATATCCAGCCCATCAGTCTAGTATCTGTTCCTCCAAATGTATAATCCATTGTCTCTGACTCTCTTTTCTTCTTCTACACAGCTTGTCTGGCACCATTCTTTTCTCCCTAAACTTCTGTACGCTTTCTCTTGTTTATTATTAATAAATGTTCCTAGTCTTCTTAAACTTTAATCAAAATGTAATGGCATACTCCACCTCTAAAACAAATTTCCTATTTGGCTGACATAACCTTGGTTGTGTGGGCTTTTGGTTTACATATATCAATATCCAAATAGCTATTTAGGCATTGTTTGACTGTTTTATTTAATACAGCATATAAAAATACTTGGCAATAGCAAAGTAATTTAATGCAGGTTGAAGTTAATGATGTAAAGGTTGCAGCAACAATTGCAAATAACAATAGATTTGTAAAAGAAGTGTTATTATTATGATACAACATTCATCGTCCACGTTGCAGTCATAAAACCTCCTCAAAAGTGAAGTAAACTTGCATTCAGATGGAATTAAACTTGGCTCCATTCAGATATGAAATGCCTACTTTTCAAGATTAAACCAATTGCTGATGAATAAAATCAAGTCCCATCCAAAATGTTTGCCTCATTGATTATCCCATTTCATCATATACAGTTGCTAAAGCTGTTTCATGTTCTCCTTAAAATGTGTTTTTCTAACTTTTATTGTTGCATTTAAGCTCTTTTTATGTCTTTAAAAAGGGGCCATTCGCATCAAACACGTTTTTGCATCTGTCCATGCTGTTTTTTTTATTGTTTTCCTTTGCGTTACATTGACGTACTCTTCATTGACATCTTTGACTGTTGCGCCACGTCTCGCTGTTTTTTTCAGAGTCTCGTGCAGAAGCGCCATGTTTTTTGTTGAAAATAACTCCAGCTGTTAAAAAAGTGTCTTCAGACACCTGCATTCTGTTCTATTTGTGGCACTGCATCTTGTTTTTATAAACACAAGGCTGCGTTTGGTGTGATCGGCCTGTAGTACATTAAAGAAAATTACAAGCTTAAAGATAAATGGAAATATCATTATCTTCTGACAGGGTAACTGGAATAAACAGTGCTGTCATGCTTCTGTGGTTCTGTGGCCCAATGACCAATGTGTGTTGATCAATGTGTCTTTGCAGAGCAGCTCGTGCATTTGGAGATTACTTTCACACTCACCCTGAGAACCGCAACGGATCAGGTCAGACATCCTTATACCCGATTCGTCTTTTCCTTCTGCTGTTTTTCTTTGCTCCTTTTCTTTCTAGTCTATTTCCTTAGTGCCACTAAGTATGAGTTAATAAGACTCCTGGCATGTTCATGTTTCTTGAAGAACTGTGCAGCTTCTTAACGTAGCATGTGTTACCTCATCTGTCTTTTTTTCTGTTGGGCGAATTCACTAAACAATATTTTGCATTATAGTCCTGCGCAAAAACCTGCATCTTATTCACTAACCACCCACAATCTAGTTTAAACACTAAATGCACTGAAATAGTTTACATTAATTAATTGTCATTCTTTTCAGCACAAGCATGACTTCTTTTTATTTAAAATATTTTCTTTAGATTTTGCCTTATAAAAAAAAACCCCTCTCTGCTATTTGTCTGTAGCAACTGACATTGCACTATCACTGCCCACAGGAAGCAGGCGGGAAAATTGAATATTCTAAAATACAATTTTTTCTAGTGATCATGGCAATAGTATTTCATTAATTGATGTGAAAGAGTAAAGATAAGAAGGAACATTTCCAATTTCGTAATTTTAAAGAGCCAGTTTAGGTGCTTTGATCACATTGGTGGAGAATTGCTTAACAGTTCCTGTAAAGTATGCCAGGTCATGGTAGTCTGCTGCATCCTCAAAAGCCAAGCACTCATAATTGGTCTGCAAGCTGGGAATTGCTTTCAGTACTGATTTTTTGGGAGTGTACATGCAAATAAATGGTGTTATTACTAAATATCAGAGTTGAACATTTAAAAATGTGCAGCAAATCAACAATTAATTTGACCCATTAAACAATTCATTTGATTTTCATATCTGCATTTCCACACTCCACATTCAACCAATCAGACAACCAATCAACTTCCACGAGAGTAAGACCAAGTTTGAAGATGGCACAGGCAAAATTATACCAATACCATTTGGATATAAAGAATACAATATCGAAGACAACAAAGGGATTGCAACATGTTGAACCTGTGGTTCAAAAATTACAGACACTATCAACAACGTCCAATTTTGTGACGCATCTGAAAACCCACAGTCAGAGGTATGTTGGGATTTTTAACTTTTACATGTTAGCTGGGTTAGCTAGCTAGCTACTGGGGATGCGACAATATATCAAATTTTGATATATCACAAACCAAAAAAATGACAAACCATATCGAGGCAAAACTCGACATTTCGAAATACACTGTTTACAGGGTTCACGCAAGGTCCTTAAAGTGCTTAAAAGTTAGCTTTTAGAAATGTAAGTACTTGAATACCTGGACAATTGCCTTTTTTGTTGAGATTAAAACAAAACATTTCTTTTGTGTAGTGTGTCCATCAAAGATGAGATCCCGTACTTAAAAAACTTAAAAGAAAATCAATTAATGTTATCACAAATTGCATGGATGTGCTAAAAGAGAGACTTTGCTCTCATTAATAAACCGGGGCACCTGCGCGAGTCTGTGAGATGCCCGTTGCTTGTTAAAGTGACAGTGTCATTGTTGCGCTTGTTAAAGGAATATTCCAGGTCAAAAACAAGTTGATCTCAATAGTCAGCATTTTCTGGCATTATACTGATTCAAATCAAATCAGATCTTTTCTGGCAGACTGTCCGCACTATTAATCGCAAGTGATCAAATCATATTTGCGTGTTCAGACATAACCAACCTATCTGCATTGGTTGCTTTGGTAATGACATAAACAGATGTGAGAAAAATGGAGGTCCATCATCTTGCTCTTCAAATAAGTGCCCTATCCAGTCACGGTGCAGAACTCCTCCGCTGCACAATAAAAAGTCAGAGATGGAGGAGACAATATTGTGATGTTCTGTGCTGCAGTCACCAATTTTGGCATCATCGTTATGTGTCGCATTAACAGTGATGGAAAATAATTGAATTGAGCAGCCAGAGCATCTGGACTGAGACGTATCTGAAAAAAATCCTGATGTGGTTTGAATCAGATTTCATGTGTTTTTTTTGCTGTCCAGACTATCAAAAACTCACCTGGATACAATCTGGATATGCAAAAAATCTGATTTTTAGTAGCAGTCTGAACAAGTCCTTACAATGGAAGTGAATGGCGTCCAATTATTGAACGCTGCAATACTTACTTTAGCAATATGCATGTAAACGATTTTAGTGTGATAAAATTGTTTACTAACCTTTTGGGTGTAAAGTTATAGACAATTTTACAAGTTCGTGGCCATGACGATGTAATGTCAACAAACCCTAAAACCCTAGTGTGGCAGACCTCTGTCTCCCCTACTAAGGATGAAGGGGAGCCGGGTAGGACAGTACATGGAAGACTTTTAATTAGAAACAGTTCACTCAGACACAACATACAAAGTGCTCTCTAGCACACACGTGCCAGCAGACACACACACAGCTCCGTGTGACGCTCACACTATTGACCTTCCTGGCCCAACACAGAATGCACCAGTTTGTGAGCTGTGTGCAACTCTCTCTCTCTCTCTCTCTCTCTCTCTCTCTCTCTTTCTCTCTCTCTCACTGGCATAAACAGCTCCTCTTTATCCCTCTCCTGGCTGATTGGGGTAACTCAACACCAGTCACCCATCCTTACGGCCCAGCCACACCCTCCTCCACTCCTAACATGACTGTAAAAATTAGCATTTAAACAACTTTACAGCTCAAATAATACACAAGTTTTAATAGAAGAATTAATATAAGTGCTTTTATAAAATTATAAGCTTGATTTTTCTGTGTTTAAACCCTTCAAAAATTGACTCCCTTTCCATTGTAAGTTCCTCACTGTAACCTCAATTTTTCCTTTTTTTAAAGAAATGGAGGGACGAGTCGAAATACATTTTTGTGGTAATCAATTGACATTATGCCACAAATGCCGTCGACTAAGCTTAAAGGAATATTCCGGGTTCAATACAAGTTAAGTTCAATCAACAGCATTTGTGACATAATATTGATTACCACCAAAATTAATTTTGACTTGCTCAAACCCAAATGAAAATTTGGGTTATGGTGAGGCATTTACAATGGAAGTGAATGGGAGCCAATTTTTGAACATCGCAATACTAACTTTTTCAAAAGTACAGCCACAATACATAAACAATATGTATGTAAACATAATTTTAGTGTGATAAAATCACTTACTAACCTTTTCTGTGTGAAGTTATATGTGAATGTAATGTCAACAAATCCTAAAACCCTATAATGATTGCAAAAAGTTCCATCTAAACAACTTTACAGCTCAAACAATACACGTGTTTTTACAGAAGAATTATTGTGTGCTTTTATAAAGTTATAAGGTTAAAATTTCTGCCTTTTAAACCTTTCAAAAATTGGCTACATTCACTTCCATTGTGAGTGCCTCACTGTAACCTCAATTTTGGCTTTTATTTGCATTTTTTTTTAAGAAATGGAGGTTGTCAAAATACATTTTTGTGGTAATCAACATTATACCACAAATGCTGTTGATTGAGCTTAACTTGTATTGACCCCGGAATATTCTTTTAAGACACACTTGTAACTTTCAAGCACATCCCTCAGCAGACAAATTGAGCTGAGACTGATTGATTACCTTAGTGAAAATATACAGTATATCTCACATGAAATTGAACTGGGAAGTGATGAACTTTAAAAGACTTCCTGATATAAATTAATATACACCAATCAGCCACAACATTAAAACCACCTGCCTAATATTGTGTAGCTCCCCCTCATGCCACCAAAACAGTGCCAACCTACTTCTCAGACCAGCATTCTGACGTGTTATTCTTCTCACCACAATTGTACAAAGCGGTTATCTGAGTAACTGTAGACTTTATCAGTTCTAACCAGTCTGATCTCATCAACAAGGCATTTAAAAAAAAAAATTGTCACCATTCTGAGTAAATTCTAGAGACTGTTGTACGTGGAAATCCCAGGAGATCAGCAGTTACAGAAATACTCAAACCAGCCCATCTGGCACCAACAATCATCCATGCAATTATCTAATCAGCCAATCGTGTGGCAGCATTGCAGTGCACAAATCATGCAGATACTGGTCATGAGCTTCAGTTAATGTTCACATCAACCATCAGAATGTGGGAAAAAAAAATTATTTCAGTGGCATGATTGTTGGTGTCCGATGGGCTGGTTTGAATATTTCTGTTACTGCGCTTGGGATTTTCATGCAGTCAGTCTCTAGAATTTACCCCGAATGGTGCCAAAAAAATACAATAAATTACATCCAGTGAGTGACAGTTTTGTGGATGAAAATGCCTCATTGAAGAGAGAGGTCAATAGAGAATGGCCAGACTTGTTTGAACTGAAATGTCTTTGGTAACTCAGATAACCTCTTTGTACAATTGTGTTGTGAAGAATAACATGTCAGAATGCTATTCTGAAATGCAGGTTGGCACTGTTATGGCAGCACGAGGGGGGCCTACACAATATTAGGTAGGTGGTTTTAATGTTGTGGCTGATTGTTGTATATTTAATATAGTAATTAATACTCAGACACTAATTTGGGCAAAGAGCACTAATAACTAGTGACTTGATTGAGGACTTGTGACTTGACTTAGACTAGCCTCTCTTGACTTGGGAATTGACTTGAGACTTGAACGCAAAGACTTGAGACTAAAACAATGACTTGGTCCCACCTCTGCTACCCGCATGCATACCAAAAGAATGTACTGTTTTACCAGACGAGAAGTTTGTCCTTCATCAAATACAGTACATTATCTGACGCAGAGAAAGACTGAGTACTTATCACCTTTCATGACATCATGAACTACAATACCACAAACATTGGAAAGGATGGAATCTAAAAATTATGGAAAAATATCTCATTATAAAAGGAAAGAACTGTCTCCTAAAGTAGAGAAACTTTAAGATAAATATATTTAAATTTTATTGCAAAATATTCAGATATTTGCAAATATACAAGTAGTTTGAGAGTGTAGGGAGACTATTGCATCATTCAATGTACGCCATTGGAGTGGGTGGTCACTGCAACTTGGCCCTTTGTTTGCTGCAATTCTCCAATTGGTTGATTGTTTCCTTTTAATGAGTAGTGTAGTTTTTTGAGTCGTTTAATGAATATAAAATAACTCACCGACTTATGGCTTCAACAGAAGCACAAACCATCAAATTACAACAATGCTGCTCATGGTAGGTCTGTCTTTCAGGGTTTATTACTTATCATTAAAAATAAATTCTCCTTTGGAAAACTGAATGGGATTTTTACTTCCAGAACACTTAGTGAATTCCGCCCTCTCTCTTCCCGTTTCTCACTCATTTTCTCTCTCTCTCTCTCTTTCTCTCTCTTTCTTTGTCCCAATGTTTGATTAAAGATTACTTACTCTCTGACAACCTCGTTGGCCACGACTCTGACTCCCCAGACAACCTGTGTGCTCAGAACAACAACCTCCACAGCTACACCCTCCAGGGCTCCAAGGTCAACACCAACCCCAGCCTGATCAACCCCACCCTGGGCCTTCTGGAACCTCCTCATCCTACAACATCCTCCAAGAGTCGCCTGTCCCTAGAACGCAGCTTCTCGACCGAAGAGGACAAGCAGAAGTGTGTGGAGTGTGCTTTGCAACCTGCTTGGGTCTACACCATCACTGGAGAGAGCGGCATGCTTGGAACCAGCCGGGGAAGCAAGGAGAACCTCGAACTTGAGGTCTTGAAAGGGGCGCGGGAGGTGTGTCACGCCCAAGCGCTCGCCCAACCCTCCACCTCCTCTAATTCGTCGTCTCCAACTCAGCACCACCGCCACCATGGAAGTGGAAGTGGCAACCATCACCACGGCAACCATCATCATGGCAACCACCATCAAAGCAACACCAGCAGCAGTGGCGCAGGTGGAAGTGGCGGAATCAACCATCACCAGCACATCACCAGTGGGGGAAGCGGACCAGGAATGTCACATCATCACCATGGAGAAGCTCATCACCACCATCACCTTTCCCAGCCGCTACAGAGCTCTGTCAGTGCGCACAACATTCGTGGCTGGGGTGAAGGCAAGGAATGTGGCCTGGCGTGCGAGACCTGTCCCGGGACGCCGTCACGCAGCCAGGGGTCCCTGGACCTGGAGAGCAGTAACCGAGAGGCAGGCAAGCAGCACCAGCCACCACTAGAGCAGATGTGCAGTGTTGACCGGGTGACTGGTCAGGAGCGAGGTGAGAGGGGGAGAGCAGGATGGGGGGTAGAGAGGCTCTTGGCCAAAGGGAAGGGATGGGGTTCAGGGGGCGTCGATTTGTTCGATGTGCCGTGGTCTGTATTTCTCCTGTCTCTCTCTCCTCTCTCCTGTGTGTCTGTTTTGTGCTCTCTCCCACTGTGGAGTGAACTTGTATGTGTGTAGTCTCTATGAAGTGGATCTGTGTTCAGCAGTGTTGGGTGCAATCAAAAAGCAATACAAATGAATTAGTTACAGAAATCTAATGAATTTTTAAAGTCAGAAAGCAGTTAGTGTAATTTTTAATTCTTATAATTATATTACAGTTACTGACTTTCAATTACGTTTATTTTAAGTACATTATTTGTAAGTATTATTTGGGTCACACATATTTAAAAAATACATTATATATATATAAAACACTTTTAAAACCTTAAGTTAATATGTCTGACATTTGCGTTTTTATGACAGCTGAATGGTGTGTGCGCCCCCTAACTAGTCATTGTGTATGCCATGTGTGTTTGACAGTAAAAAAATGTTTTGACAGAGATTTTAATTGGTTAAGCCATGAAACAAAAACAATTCTGTGAGAAGTGTTTTAGAAAGTAACTTGAAAGTAAAGTAATTAGTAATGTGATTAATTTTGTAATTATGTAATCATCTTGGTGTAGTAATTTTAATTTGCTGTGGATTACTTTATTTGAGTAATTTAACCAACACTGACATTTTGTGGTCCCCAAAAGTATTTGGACACTTAAACCACACTTAAAAGTGCACGACTGGCAATACATTAAATAAGAAAATATCAAACCAAGTGGCATTTATTTTCAAAAAAGATAGAACCAGCAGTGGCGTCCCCACAATAGGGGAAGGCCACCAGATGTGGCGCTGTTGTGCAAAATGCATGGCATGCTTAATCATACATTAATTTAAAGAAATAATATATTTTAAACTCATTTTATATCCATTATACAATACAACATTATATATTATTTTAGAAATTCTATAATTTTTAAGGTCTGTTGCATTAAAGTCATTTAATCGATCTCATTTGCTGTGTGTGGGACTAGACCACTGTAAATTACGGACCATTTTTGGTTAACGCAATTCCTGAATTGGGTTAAGGGATAGTTCACCCAAAAAAGAAGAGACGTTCACCTTCTCTCATCGTTTACTGACCCTCATCCCAACCCAGATGTGTATGACTTTTTTTCTTCTGCACAACACAAACAAAGATTTTTAGAAGAATATTTCAGCTCTGTAGATCCTTTCAATGCAAGTGAATGGTGACCAGACCTTTCAAGCTCCAAAAAGCACATAAAGGCAGCATAAAAGTAATCCATATGACTCCAGTGGTTAAATACATATCTTCTGAAGCGATGCAATTGCTTTGGGTGAGAAACTGTTCAAGATTAAAATAATTTTTTTACTATAAATCTCCACTTTCACATTTTGAAAGTTAAAGTGGAGATTTATTGTAAAATATCACCTAAATATTGATCTGTTTCTTACCCTCACATATCATATAGCTTCTGAAGATATAGATTTAACTACTGGAGTCATACGGATTACTTTTATGATGCTTTTATGTGCTTTTTGGAGCTTGAAAGATCTGGTCACCATTCACTTGCAAAGGATCTACAGAGCTGAAATATTCTTCAAAAAATCTTTGTTTGTTCTCAGAAGAAAGAAAGTCGTACACATCTGTGATGGCATGAGGGTGAGTTAATTATGAAAATTTTCATTTTTGGGTGAACTATCCCTTTAAATTAATGTGTGTGTGTCACACCAGAAATAATGAGCCTGAGATGCCACTGAGAACCAGCAAACTTTTTTTAAGCAAAAATTTTAAAAGCTGGTTTGGTCAATAAATATTCTGTTCTAAATTAAGACAAAACATATTTGGGCACTTTCTGTAACTCACTCTAAAGTAATTTTCTACGTTAGACTTTATACTTCATTCATTATCATTTATACGCATACAAACACGGGTGCACGGAAGCAAGTTGATTTATACAAGTTTTGCTTTTGCTTTGTATCAAAGTTTGATGAACTCTGACCTGTGAATTCATATAGTGAAAAGACGTTTGACCAATCTAAATGTCAGCCTGACCTCAGACTTACTCAATACAAATAATGCAATTAAATTCAAAGTTTAAGTGTGGTCTATGTTTTTGGGGGCTACTGTATACATTATGTGTTTAAACGTTTGTCACAATATATATTAGAATGCACAGATTTTCATCATTACAACTGTACTAATGTGTGCCCTTATGCCTATTTCTTGCCAGATGACAACAATTGGTGCCCTAAAGAGAACATGTTCAGCTTTCAGACTGCTACCACAACCATGCAGGCGTGAGTAACCACTTCATCACATGCACGCACACACACTGAAGTTTGAAGCCTACAGCCATGGCCAAAAGTATTGGCAGTGACATAAATTTTGTGTTTTGCAAAGTTTGCTGCGTCAGTATTTATAGATTATTTTTTCAAAAGTTTCTATGATACACTAAAAAACAATGAGAAGCATTTCATAAGTTTTAAAGGCTTTTATTGACAAAAACATTCAATATATGCAAAGAGTCAATATTTACAGTGTTGACCTTTGTTCTTCATAACCTCTGCAATTCGCTCTGGCATGCTGGATATCAGCTTTTGGACAAATCCTGACTGATGGCGTTGATGAATTAGTGTAGAGTTGATCACAATTTGTGGGATTCTGCTTCTCCACTCGCCTTTTGAGGACTGACCACAGGTTCTCAATGGGATTAATATCCGGGGAGTTGCCTGCCCAAGGATCCAAAACTTCAATGTAATGATCTCCGAGCCACTTCATTATCACTCTTGCCTTGTGACATGGTGATCCATCATGCTGGAAAATGCACGGATCATCAACAAATTGCTCCTGGATTGTTGGGAGAAGTTGCTCTTGCAGGATGTTTTGATACCATTCTTTATTCATGGCAGTTTTTGGGCAGAATTGTGAGAGAGCCCACTCCCTTGGATGAAAAGAAACCCCACACATGGATGGTCTTAGGATGCTTCACTCACATGAATGCACTCACACCAACCTGCTGCCAATATTGAGCAAGCTCTACACTGGTGGTGACACGATTCTGTAGCTGACTCCTCAGGAGGAGATAGTCCTGGTGCTTTCTAGACACTCTGGGATGTTCTGAAGCCTTCTTCACAGCAGTTGAACCTCTCTCCTTGAAGTTCTTGATGATCCAGTAAATGGTTCTTTTAGGTTCAATATTCTTTGCAGCAATTTCCTTGCACGTGAGGCCATTTTGATGCAAAGCGATGATGGCTGCACGTCTTTCTTTAGAGGTAACCATTGCTAACAAGAACACAATTGGAAGCACTTCTTCCCTCCTTTTGTAGCAATCAGTCTGCTCTTATAATCCATTCAGAATGATAGAGTGATTTGTTAGCTGGTCATTTTGTGCCAGGGCCAAAAAACAGCGAAATTTGTGTTTTTGTGATAAAGTAAACTTTTTGGTCAATGAAGCTTTTTGTAATTATTTAAAATGCATCTGATCACTCTGCACAATAATCTAGAAACAATGTGAATCAACACCACAGCAACTGAAGCAAAAAACTTCACGAAACACAAAATTTATGTCACTGCCAATATTTTTGGCCACGACTGTATAGTGACCTCAAGTACAGATGGCACAGCAGGTGTCTTGCCAGTGACACATATTCATTTTTGTGAGATTTACTGTCAAACTGACTCAGAGAGCCAACAAGTACACAGTGACTTCTCCCAAACATGGTTGTTATCTAAGCTTTTCTTTATCTCTTTTTTTGACTGCCTCACCTCTGAACTCTCCAGGATTTCGTGAGTATCACTTTAGTACCCTTTAAATGTCACCGAATGACAGTGTGTGATGTCAAACGCTAGCATCCCTTTAGTAACATGTGTTTGAATCTATCTCTAACTATCTATCTGTCTGTCTGTCTGTCTGTCTGTCTCTACCTCTCTATCTCTCTACCTACCTATCTTTCTACCTACCTATATGTCTACCTACATATCTATATGTCTGTCTATCTAAAAATATTGATGCTGTTGCGCTAACTGTGGATAATGTAGTGATATTTTTTGATTCAGGAAATGGTTAAGAGGAACATTTGATAGGCCTGTCTCCCCTGGATAGTTCTGATTACCTTAGCCAGAGGCACAGATGGTTTAGAAATGCTGGCAGATGCTGATGTCTTGCATTTTTTAAATTTTAGTTGATTATCTTGAAACATTAAGTATCTTGCAGTATAATTTGTCAGACTTAGAATCAGAATCAGAATGAGCTTTATTGCCAAATATGCTTACACGTATAATGAATTTGTCTTGGTGACAGAAGCTTCCAGTGCACAAACAATACAAGACAGAGATAATAAAAAAGAAGAATAAAAATAAAAAGTTAATAGAAAATATATGTATATATAGAAATACACAATGAGACAAAAAAAATATATATATATATATATATATATATATATATATATATGTGTGTGTGTGTGTGTGTGTACAAATACAAATCTGTTATATATGACTCCACTGCTGCCACAGTGCAGTTCAGAATGGTGAGCAGGGTCAATGTTGTGGCGTTACTCTTAAAATTCATTAACCAGGTTGTTTTGACTGCATTAGACAGCCAGGATGTCAGGATGAGGCCGATGACATTAGTGTTATCTGCAAACTTCAGGAGTTTGACAGAGTGGTCCTTGGCGGTGCAGTTGTAGGTGTACAGGGAGAAGAGTAGTGGGGAGAGCACACATTCCTGGGGGGCACCAGTGCTAATCGTACAGGTGCTGGAAGTGAATTTCCCCAGTCTCACTATCTGATGCCTGTCCGTAAGAAAGCTGGTGATCCACTGACAGATAGCGGTGGGAACAGAGACATGGTTTAATTTAGTCCGGAGAATAGCTGGGATGATGTTGAAAGCCAAACCGAATTCCACAGAAAGGATCCTTGCATATGTCCCTTGTCTGTCCAGATGTTGCAGTATATGATGGAATTTCATGTTGACTGCAATGTTCACAGACCTGTTTGCTTGATAAGCAAATTGAAGGGGATCCAGTGATGTCCTTCAGGTGGGCCAACACCAGTATCTCAAATGACTTTATGACCACTGATATAAAAACATGAAAACTTGTTTTTCAGCGTCTCAGAGTAGCTTCTTTTAGACACTAAAATCTATTTTGTCATTGTGTTTCTGGCCTGACTGTACAAGATTTTATCCCCACTTCTGTATGCATCCTCTTTGGCCTGATGAAGCTGCCTGAGTTTTGCTGTAAACCATGGTTTGTCGTTGTTGAAATTTAAATAAGTCCTAGTAGGAATGCACTTATCCTCACAGAAACTGATAAGATGTTTCAGTATCTGTGAGCTCCTCCAGATTGGTGGACCAGTAAAGTAAAAGCAGGCTTGTAGTTCCAGCTCTGCTTCATTGGTCCATCACTTTACAGTCCTTCTACAGGTTTAGCTGATTTTAGTTTCTGCCAGTAGGTCGGAAGAAGATGAACCAGACAGTGATCAGAGATTCCCAAAGCTGCTCTAGGGACAGATTGATATGCATCATTTAATGTTGTTTAGCAGTGATCCAGTATATTTCTCTGGTGGGGCATGTAATGTGCTGTCTGTATTTTGGCAGTTCATGGGTGAGGTTGGCTTTGCTAAAATCACGTAATTGGGTATTTTTTTCCATGTCTGTGATCTGATCAGCCAGCTGTTGCTGCGTTGCGCTCATACACACTTGTGGAGGAATATAAACACACAGCAGAATAAACTAGAAAAATTTCCACAGTGAATAGAAAGGCTTACAGTTGATAAAGAGCGCTTCCAAATCTTTAACGTTGTTACTTCTGTACACCATCTTTCATTGATGTAAAAGCCGTTTCTACCCCCTCTAGTTTTCCTCATTAAATCTGCAAAGTGATCCGCTCTGAATAGCTGAAAGCCCGTCAGATGTAATTTGCTGTCTGGAATGGTTTCACTCAGCAAGGTTTCTGTCAAGCACAAGGCAGCAGAGTTTGAAAAGTCCTTGTTTGTATGGGTGAGGAGATGTAGTTCGTCCGTTTCGTTAGGAAGAGAGTGGAGATTCGCTAGATGAATACTCGGCAGTGTAGTTCAAAAGCCACACTGGTCAAGCCGGCTCGCTTCTCTTAATTGCACCTCATAACACGGTTGAACAACACAGCTGCGCCTCAGAATAAAATGTCCAGCAAAATTTCGGAATAGTCAAAAACCGGGAAAAGATTATCTGGTATGTGCTGCCGAATGTTCAGCAGTTCATCCCAGGTAAAACTGATTGGAAAAAAATAACTAAACATAGGACAAACAAAAACCGCAATCGCCATGTTGAATTGATGAAGTGTATCCAATGGCAAAAGGAGTCTTGAGTATTGTGTCTTCTCTGACAATGGCAGAAAAAATATTTTTATTTAAGATTTATTGAACTTTAGGGCGTGCTGATTGAATCCAGTCAATCTAGATTGGGTAGAGTCACTAAAGTTGGTTTAAACTCCTTGTAGTCACTATAATATGGTTCTCGCTCTCGGTGGGGTGCGCTAGGTCACCTCGGTAACACGCTCAACAAGCCACGTGATAAGATGCACCGATTGACTGTCTCAGACGCGGAGGCAACTGAGATTCCAACTGGATTGAGGCGAGTTACTACGCCACCACAAGGACTTAGAGCGCATTGGGTATTGGGCATTCCAAATTGAGGAGAAAAGGGGAGAAGTTCCAAAAAAACAAAACAAACAAAAAAGATTAATTGAATTTAAGAGTAAATGGAAACTCTGAATGGTGGGAAAAATAATTAGTATGAATAAATCATAAATCATAGGTCATGTTGTCAGGTCAAAAACCTTTTAGAGCAGTTCCAATACAATCAGATATCTTGCGATTTTTTTTTTTTTTTTTTTTTTTTCCCCCCCCCCAAAATATTGCATCCATACTTTATTTATGTATTTATTTATTGATGTGTGCCTTCATATCATTTCATACAGTTCCATTTATGAAGAAGTAAAAAGTCTGAAATTAGCATTTCTTAATGCAGAGCTTCAATTGCAATCTAATAAGGATGCCATGGCAATTTAATTGTATTGAATTATGACATGTATTATATTGTAATTTATAGTCACATCAGCCAGATCTCGTGAAAATCATGTGACTGGGGCAACTGGAGCTACCACGCAATTTAATTGCACTTGAACAAGCTTAAAATTTAGCTGGTTATGTATATGTAAGATGTATTGCCTTTCAAGTCATGCACTATAGTAAAAGTGTGTAGATGTCATAACATTGTATGAGAAACAGGGTGAAAATTAACTATAATCTGCCGTTTTACACAGGATTTGTATGAAAGGGAATAAAAGTAATTGTTGTTGTAGCACATCTAGTCTCATGATATGTACAATGAGCCACAGAAAAAAATATTTTACAAAAATTAATAGGTATAGTAATGTATAGCAATGTGATTCGATGAGAGCAGGTCGATTCATATCGATTCGTCATCAATATCTCACAAGGCATTTGGTTAATGCTTTAAATTCAGTTTCTAAATAATAAATGCCAAACTGTTTGTATTTGCACATTGCATTCTCTCATTATTGATTTCAAAGCTGGATACTAAAAACTAATCCGATTCCTAATTTAAAAAAAAAAAAATGTTAATTAAAAATACAAGCATATTCTTGTTGTCTACTATCTTGAGTAATATTAATTTGTATGGCCCTTTACGCACTTTTACGTTAAAACTGTATACGTTAAAAATGTATTATTAGATTTTCATCAAAATATGCAATGGTCATACAAAAGTAGTCAGGTTAGATTACCTAAATAGTGTATCTAAAAGATTGTATAATGGATTACTATTTAAATTGTGTATTTTGTAATCAGTACCAGATTACATTTCAGAAGTAATCTACAATACTGTTTAATCCATTTCAAAACTTTGCTAGTGGATAAACCTTGAACTCAGAATGAGATCCTCCTGCCTAACCTCAGGATAACCGTGCCCCATCATGAGCATTTCTCTTACCTCTGAAGCTAACTGCATTTCAGTGGACTTTTCGAAGTTATACAGCACTAGAAAGTTACATGACTGTAATCGGCAAGATGAGAGAGAAAATCCAGTCGAATTTTGTCTGGCCTTTTTTTGAATGCACTATATAAATTATTGAAAATTGTAGGGGAATAAATGGTATATCAGTTGTCAACCGGTCACACGTAGAGCTGTTTACATAGGACACGTTCCTGCATTCACAAAAACAGCTTCTGTAAAAAGAGCACAACAGCATGGAACAGAATGCAGATTTCAAGACGCTTTTAAAAGTGTCTCCTGACGCGGGCAAATACTTATTGTGTAACTACATATTGTTCTGCAACATGATTCACATTTGCTGCTACTGAGGTTGGTTTAGGAGAAGGGTTAGGGCTTAGATTAAAGTTATAGGGTAAAGGAAGTAGGGTTAGGTTTAGCATTAGGGATAAAGTTTACAGAGTAACTACAGAAGTAATTTAATGCAGGTACTTTAAATATAAGTACAATGCAACAACACGTACATGTATGTACATATTAAGTATGCTGTATCAAATGCTTAAGTACATAGTAGTTAAAAACACCAAATGTAAAGTGGGTCCCCACTTTTTAATGTAATGTCTATTCTACCTTTACACATATGCCACAATAACTTTTTTTTATTTATCTTAATTTGGTGGCTTTTTGGGGGCAAATATTGATATATGCGTAAATGTGTAAATGTTTTTTACTCAAGTAGTGGAATACAGTTACAAGTATTTTGTTACTCCCCAACACTGTATATATGTATATATACACACACACTTTCTGTAACAGTTCAGAAATTCATAATTCAAACAGTATCAGATAAAAGCAATAGATGATTTGGGAGTGTATTGTTGGACAATGATTGTGTCTCTGGAATGTCTACCCTCTGAGAACAAATTATACACTGCAAATACACTATCAGGGGAGGAGGTAAGGACGGAAGGCAAGGCAGAGAGACAGAGAGAATCTGAATGAGCGAGAAAGAGAAGACAAGCAGACGATTACGTAATCAGAGTTGTTCCTGTGGGTGCGGACGGATGGGAACAGCAGAGGTTATATTGGACAGCAGCAGCAGAAGTCTGGAGCAGTACAGCCAGATGTCTCTTACAATGCACAGCTGCTGTAGGAAAAGACAGTATGGTTTAGAAAAACACCTGATTAATGGCTGAAAGTTGTGGTGAGTCTGAAAAAGAAAAAGAAAGTTTTGTCATTATTTACTCATCCTAATGTTGTTCCAAACCAGCATGACTTTCTTTCGTCAAAAGTATTTTGCAGAGTGTTTTTTCCATACAAAGTGAATGGGGATTGGTGCTTATAGTCTTCAAAAATAAAATAAAAACCCCTATAAAAGGTCTATATAATTAGTCCATGTGCATTTCTTCACCGTAAACCATAGATATACCTTTTATAATAACTTTTATTAATATTAACAAACATTATTAGCCTGCATTATATCATGTTTTAAAAATGATTAAAACTGCATCGTTGCTCATATTCACCATTGAAATCTACTGCTCAAAAGATCATTTCCAAGTCTTCTAAAGCCATAACTTGAATTACCACATTTTATGGTGCTTATTTTGGTCATTTTTGGAGCTTGACAGCCCTATCCCCGCTCACTTTTTTGGTCAGAACAAATATCTGTATCAATCGCTCATAAAACCAATCTTATTTCAATTGTTCCTTTCAAGTCAGTGGGAGAATTTATGTAAGAATAGATTTGTAAATGATTTACACATCGTTCTGCTCATGTTTCATAAAGGCCCATTTTGTGGAAACAAGAGACCGATCTCATGAAAATTACCTGGACTGTGGCGACATTTTTACAAAATGATATTACACATATCGGGGCAGTTTTAAGGTGAAATGTCCACTAAGTGCCACAAAGAGCGGGCTAATTATTTTCTCAGACAGATGAGGTTTTTAAAGTTAATGCTTGTACCCTGGTCCTTAGCATCACAAGCGTTGAGTTATCGGTGGAGCCACAACACTTTTTGATAGTGTTGGAACAAGCTTATTCATGTATTTGGTTATACGTTAAAATATATCGCCTAACAACTCATGCGCAATAGTGAACATTTCGATTTCAGAAGATAGCATTGTATGAATTTGCCCTTTTACTTGTGATTTGTGTGAAAGGAAATACAAGTCATTGTTGTCATAGTGCCTCTAGTGTTCATTTCACCAATGAATTACCGCGATAAGTACAACAAGCCAAGTAAAAGTAATTTATAAAGCATTTAGGTACCGTAACGTGATTCTATGAGACCAGGTAGGAGGAAAAGCAGTCTGGATATGCATTTAAGACATTTCTTTTTGTGTTCCACAGAAGAAAGAATAGTTGGTTTGGAATGACATGAGGGTGAGTAAATGATGATGGAATTTCCATTTTGGGTGAACTATTCCTTTAATGAAAAAAGAAAAGGGAAAAGATTAAGCAAATAGTATCATTAAGCAGAAAGTGTGAGTGAAGGTGATGAAATTATAGAGGCCAATTGAGAAGCAAAGATTGCAGACATGGGAAAAAGAGAGAGACAGAGAACAAGAAAGAGAAAGCCTCTGACTCATCCTCAGCTGGCTGTGGGGGCGAGGGAGGTTTCTCTCTCTCGCGCTCTCTCTCTCTCTCTCTCGCGCTCTCTCTCTCTCTCTCTCTTGCAATCTCTCTTGCAAGTGGGCGTAAGTAAGCATTAAGACGGACAGATAAAGGAGATTTTTTTTCTCCCTCCTCTCACAGGTGGGCACAGAAGTCACATGTGTAAACAGAGCCCTTGTCACTCAGCCTTCCTTTCTCTGCCTCTCTCTTCCTGTCTCCACATTAATGCCCTTCTAATTAGTTACACTCACACTTCAAAAACACAGTAGAGTGTTAATTAAATTTTCATAAGCATCCCCATTGTGTTAACAATGTGTAACGTCACATTCTACTGAGACATGTTTCTGTGAGAAACAAGGACAATAACAATCTGTACTTACCAGCCGTGGCGCGACCAAAGAGTTTTTGTCTGAAGCAGCCAAAATAGCGACGCGCACTGAGCAACAGGGCAAGAATTCCAGTTGCTTTGTTTCTATTTCTGTCCACCCATACTCGCTAATATAACTTTATATTAAACGTCAAATATGTTTCAGTGTTTCAGACAGATTAATTTTTGCAAGTAATAGGCTACTCTACAGAGTACAAGAACACAAACACTTTAGCTTAAAATATGACGTCTTTACGCGCGCAAGTTTCAGTGCAAGTAGGCTTCACATTTTCTGAATTGCCACAAGGGGCGCTACACACTGTCAAAAAAAATCATGTTAAATGTATGTTTAAAAATTGGCAGCTGGTTGCCAGATATTCACCGTAAAAAATACGGTAATTAGGTTTTAGGCTTTACGGGATGTAATTTTGATGCCCGTATATTTTACGATGTATTACTGTCGTTTATATTATTAAATAATAATCTTGATATATTTACCTTCTTAAAATGTACAAATCTGCTTTTCACTTTATAATGTATTGTTAATCACAGCAGTAACTACAGAAGGTCACATGATGACATGAAGTTCATCAATAGAGGCCCTTCCTGGAGCAATAACCAATAAACTTGTAGAGACAGTGCTCAGTGTCACTCACACAAACACTAAACACCATCAGTGTAACACATGTGAGATTTGAATAATATAATAAACATTAACTAAATACAGAACGCCCCAAAGTACATAACTGATATTATTAAAGATAAAATAGAAACATAACTATTCCCATAAAATATAATGAAATGAACTTCGGGCATTCCCAGGGAATTCTGGGAATGCCCGATAATTGTTTTTTATTGTAATTTTAACAATAATTTACTTTAACCGTTACATGTTGTCTCTTTTTAAACATAATATACATTTTTACTGTTAATTATACAGAAAATTGCACTTTTTACATACATATATTTTTCAAAATTTTACGATAAAACTACATACAGTTAGGTCCATATGTATTTGGACACAGGCACACATTTTGATTTTTTGAGGTTTTTACCAAAACATATTCAAGCTATAGTTATATAATGGATATGGGCTGACAGTGCACACTCTCAGGTTTAATTTGAGGGTATTTACATCCAAATTGGAAGAAGGGTTAAGGAATTACAGCTCTTGTAATTCCCCCCCCCCCCCCCCCCCCCCCCCCCCCACAATTGAATCAAAAGCTGTTTCATGGACAGGTGTGGGCTATTCCTTCGTTATTTCTTTATCAATTAAGCAGGTAAAAGGTCTGGAGTTGATTCTAAGTGCGGTATTTGTATTTTGAATCTATTGCTGTGAACCTTCATCATGCGTTCAAAGGAGCTCTCCATGCAAGTCAAACAGGCCATCATTAGGCTTCAAAAACAAAACAAATCCATCCGAGAGATAGCAGGAACATTAGGAGTGGCCAAATCAACAGTTTGGTACATTCTGAGAAAAAAAGAATGCACTGGTGAGCTCAGCAACATAAAAAGGCTTGGACGTCCACGGAAGACAACAGTGGTAGATGATCGTAGGATCCTCTCCATGGTAAAGAAAGACCCATTCACAACATCCAGCCAAGTTAAGGAGACTCTCCAGGAGGTAGGCGTGTCATTGTCAAAGTCTACAATCAAGAGAAGACTTCATGAGAGCAAATATAGAGGGTTCACCACAAGGTGCAAACCATTCATAAGCATCAAGAATAGAAAGGCCAGATTAGACTTTGCCAAAAACCATCTAAAAAAGCCTGACCAGTTCTGGAAAAGCATTCTTTGGACGGATGAAACTAAGATCAACTTGTACCAAAATGACGGGAAGAAAAAAGTATGGAGAAGGCTTGGAACAGCTCATGATCCAAAGCATACTATGTCATCTGTAAAACATGGTGGAGGCAGTGTGATGGCATGGGCATGCATGGCTTCCAGTGGCACTGGATCACTGGTGTTTATTGATGATGTGACAGAAGACGGAAGCAGCCGGATGGATTCTGAAGTGTATAGGAATATACTATCTGCCCAGATTAAGCCGAATGCAGCAAAGTTGATTGGACGGCGCTTCACGGTACAGATGGACAATGATCCAAAAGACACTGCAAAAGCAACTCAAGAGTTTTTTAAGGAAAAGAAGTGGAATATTCTGCAATGGCCGAGTCAATCACCCGATCTCAACCCGATCGAGCATGCATGTCACTTGCTGAAGGCAAAACTAAAGGCAGAAAGACCCACGAACAAACAACAACTGAAGACAGCTGCAGTTAAGGCCTGGCAAAGCATCACAAAGCAGGAAACCCAGTCTTTGGTGATGTCCATGGGTTCCAGAATTCAGGCAGTCATTACCTGCAAAGGATTCTCAACAAAATATTAAAAATTAACATTTTATTTATGATTATATTAATTTGTCCAATTACATTTGAGCCCCTGAAAATGGGGGGACTGTGTATACAAATGGTTGCAGTTCCTAAAACGTTTACTTGATATTTGTGTTCAACCCCTTGAATTAAAGCTGAAAGTCTGCACTTCAAATTCATCTTAATTGTTTAATTTTAATTTATTGTGGTGGCATACAGAGCCAGAGGTATGAAAATTGTGCCTGTGTCCAAATATATATGGACCTAACTGTGTATTGTCTTTTTAAATATGTTAAAAAAAATTGTAACTTATATTTAAACTTTTTTTTACTATAGTATTTTTACAGTCTTATACCGTAAAAATTACAAACATTATTTACAGAGTAGCGGGCAATGCATAAAATATATTTTTCTATGGTCAGTTTTCTTTTCAGTTTATCTGTGTAATTTAAAGAGAATCTTGCTGAGCAAGTTAGTTAAAGTTAGCTAAACTGTGGACATGATAATAGCTAGCTGGCTGAATAATAATCTGGTGAGACTGACAATGTGAATTTGTCAACAGTCGAAGATTTTGCTGCTGAAATCGGTCTGTTCTTGCTGAAATTTTAATTATTATCCCCAGTGGCTGAAACTGGAAGTGTTCTTGTAATTATGAGCACATGTGAGTTCCAGTTTCCAGGAGAATGTCCACAAATGGCACTTTTCCACTGCACGTTATGGTTCGACTCCCCTCTACTCGCTTTATTTTTCTGAGCTTGCATTTCCACTGCAGTTTAGTGCCGCATCAACGTGGGTGGGATTATAGGCTGATCGTCATAGTTGCGCCGCCACTACTGCCGTGACATCATCTTAAACATGACACAAACTGACCAAAAACAATAACACGACCGTTAGCTGTTAGCCACTAGCTCATTGTGCTGCATAAAGCAGTTGTTGCAGGGTGATTTTACACAAGTGTAAAGGTTAAATTGGCCTGGTTGTTTTAGAAACAAGCTTCCAGTAGCTGGTCAACTAAATAAAGTGAAGCTTTCAAGCAGAGTATAGAGCTAACATAACAAAACATACCATCCTCCATCGTGGATCAACACCAGTCCAGGGCACTCTCCCTCCCAATGCTCTCCGGTTTAGATAGCGTCCATTTGGTCGAACCACTTCCACTTTTCCTTGATGGTTCTATAGTCACTTTAAACACTTTTTTTACTTTTCCCTACACTGTTGGTATGTCTGTTGGTAGCCATGTGCGGCCAACAACTGAGACACTTCCTGAAAGACTTTATCGCATTGCTAACGAGTGGACCATCAGCATCTCGTTTATTGACCATGTCGTGGTTTTGCGCACAGCCATTTATTTTTTCACAAATCGAAATTCACGTGAACAAATGATACTGCTATCGCTGTTGTTAACTAGCGGGTTGATGTCGCGTGTCGGAAATCCAGTGACACTGGTAGTGACGATTCTCCCTGACCAATCAGTGATCTGCAGGATTTTGATGTCATGTTTAGTATCGGCTCGACTTGCTTGGAACCTCGACCGAGGTGGTACTAAAAAAAAGTAGCAGTACCAGGTACTATCCACAGTGAAAAAACCCAAAAAAGCAAGTAGAATTGAGTTGAGTCGAGTTGTACTGTGAAGTGGAAAGCCTCAAAAGCTATTGTTTTTTTTATTTATTTATTTTTTATTGTAAATGGTGTAATAGTCAACAGGAATGCATATTTTATTAAATCTACACTCAAATCCAAACCCCAACCCTAAACTTAATCATCAGTGGAGTAAAAATGTAATACTTGATCGAAAATGTAACCTAAGTCATGCTCACTATTGTTTATGTAAACATGTCTTAGAGGTAGGGCATATTAGTAGTGCTAGAGGGTAAGATGAACACATTTGAAGTGTTGCAAAAAATGTATTATGGGGTTGTGTTGATATATGTGATATGATATATGTGTTGAGTAAGAGAAATGTTTGGAGGTGTGGGACAGACTGTACTGCAGTGGCATTTTCTCTGTCTATTTGCTTGCAGCTGGAAACATGCCAAATGGCTCCAAGAACTCACACACACTCTGGTTCAATACTGCACATGAGTGAACACAAGCAAGGACGTCTTTTTGTGTCGGTCTACGTGGCGCAAATATTGAGTAGTTTACTTCTAGAAACACCTTTGTTTATCCAAGGGAAATCTATTTATGTCTTCAAGCACTTGATATGAACATTATTGACAGAATTGCTTGCATGCATTTGCATTAAAAAGCAGAGACAAGGGGTTTGATTTGTATGGCTTCACACACACAGTGTCCAAGAGTCTAAATGTTTGAGACCACTAGTGAAAATGGTTTTATTTTGGATTTCTAATTAATTACAAATAAATATATATTTACACCAATCAGCCACAACATTAAAACCACCTGCCTAATATTGTGTAGGTCCCCTCGTGCCACCAAAACAGCGCCAATCTGCATTTCAGAATAGCATTCTAAGATGTTATTCTTCTCACCACAATTGCACAGAGCAGTTATCTGAGTTACTGTAGACTTTGTCAGTTCTAATCGGTCTGGCCATTCTCTGTTGACCTCTCGCTTCAACAAGGAGTTTTCGTTCACACACAGAACTGCTGCTGACTGGATGTTTTTTGTTTTTGGCACCATTCTGAGTAAATTCTCGAGACTGTTGTGTGTGAAAGTCCCAGGAGATCAGCAGTAACAGAAATACTCAAACCAGTCCTGCATCAACAATCATGCCACGGCAGCAACAATCATGCCACGGTCAAAACCACTGAGATAAAAAATGTCTCCATTCTGATGGTTGATATGAACATTGAAGCTCACAACCTGTATCTGCATGATTTTATGCACTGCACAGCAGGCACATGATTGGCTGATTAGATAATTGCATGGATGATTGTTGGTGCCAGACAGGCTGGTTTGAGTATTTCTGTAACTGCTGATCTGATCTTGATTTTCACACACAACAGTTTAGAATTTACTCAGAATGGTGCCAAAACATCCAGTGAGTGTCAGTTCTGTGAACGAAAATGCCTTGACTGGTTTGAACTTAAAAAGTCTACAGTAACTCTTTATATAGAGGGTTGCGGGGTTGGTAAAATAAAAAAATAAAACAAAAATAATTAACATTTTTATTTTTATTTTATTATTTATATTTATATTACTATTACAATTTTTATTTTTATTATTTATTTTAATAAATTAAAAACATACGTTCTAACAAGTTTTTGCAAAACCTGATAATTGAAGAATGCCCCTAAGAGCATCTTGTGTGCTTTAATGGAAACAAGGAAATCAGAATTTTTGTACAAATGAGTTAACAGTTACGCATTTATGTTTTTGATTATTGACTTAGAAATAGTGCAGATTCTTAAATATGTATTATTTATTTTTTTATGTCATAACGTTTCTGTCTTTTAAATGTTTAGAAATCTTAAAAATATCTTATTTCCAGGTTTAAATAAGATTGTGTATCCCTGATTTTCAATGTGGACTCTTGAGACATTTGAACATCACTGTAACTGTTTTCTTGTTGTTTTCTCCAAAAAACTCTAGAAGTGACTTAATAACCCCTCTCTCTCTCTCTCTCTCTCTCTCTCTCTCTCTCTCTCTCTCTCTCTCTCTCTTTCTTTCTTTCTCTCTCTCCTCTGCCACATTCCCCTATATTTCAAGAAATTTCCGAAAGCACTTAAGAATGGTGGGCAGCAGAAGAATGAAAGCACAAAGTGAGTTCTTGAGTGTGTATGTGTGTGTGTCACTGAACAGCTCCATTTGTGTTTGTGTTTTATCAGTATTTTGTGCATTTTTGTTTGTCCCTGTGATGCATAACATTGTGTTTGTATGTCAGCATGTGCATGTGTATTCTGAGAATGTTTGCAGGCATGGTTAGGTGTGTGTGTGTGTGTGTGTGTGTGTGTGTGTGTGTGTGTGTGTGTGTGTGTGTGTGTGCGTGTGTGTGTGTGCGTGTGTTTAAAGGATGCTGGACAGGTTTGCGTCATTGTGACAATAAAAGTGATTCAGTGTGAGCGTTTGTCTTCCTGTTGTATGTTTGTGGTTTTTGTGTGACTGTGCAGCAAAGTACAACTGAGAAAATGGACATTGGAGGACATAAGAAATGTGTGTGTGCCTTGTCTTGTGGTTGTCTGTGCAACAGTTGCAGTACATTACAAGTTTTCAGGAGGTAGAGGGTGTTTAAGTGTGTGTTTGTGAGCAGTTTTTGACAGCCGTGAAGCAGCCCACAGTCTGGGACTCGTGGAAGGTTGCAAGTGTGTGAGCGTGTGTGTGATCATTTCTCCACTTCAATAGCATTTGCAGAGCGCAGGGCGAAGAGTTTCAACCGATCCTGGAGCGATCCGACCCCTGTCAAACAAGACTCTATTCACGACTCAAAAGACAGTGAGTCCACCTGTACACTCACACACTAATAAATGCAAACACATCCTTCTGGCCACTTTGACACACATAAACATTTGCATATATCCAAATACAAATGTGGAATGCATCTAAAAATTATTATTATGTAATATATATGCATTATAAATTCAAAACAATAATATTTTGTTAAAATAAACAGTAAATACTTGTATGACTATAATAGTGTTATTACATATTATTACCTAAACAAATCAGCGAACTTCTCTTCACACACTCTTATACACACACAAACATAGTCTAGCGGTGACTTTCCTTCTCTGCTCTTGATGCTGATGCTTTTTGTCTGTCTCCCTGAGCGTGGTTCTGTCCCGAATATGTGCTCCTCTTTATCTCTCTCTGTGAGTATCTGTCCTGCCTGGAGCGTGTGGACTCTGAAGACGTTGTGTGTGTGAGTGTGTTTATCGTGTGCACACTTTAGATTTCTGTGTCAGCATGTTTCCTCCTTTTGTGTTGTGTGTTTTTGTGTAATTTATTTTTGTCACCATGTCTGTCCTTGCCACATGTTGAAAGAATATGTGTTTTTGGGGAGCCTGTTTAACGATTGTGAATATGTAATTGAGTCATTTTATGTGTATGTTGCTTTTCTCTGTCGTTTTATTCTCTCTTTATGGCTGCCTGATAATTTGTGGCAAAATTATGTAAAGATTTATACTGTCTGGTTACTCTCTCACACTACAGTACATTTATAACACTAGCTAGTTGTAACCGCAATATTCTAAAAAGATGGCAGTGTACATATACTGTATATATACAAAGGTTTGGAATAATGTACAGATTTTGCTCTTATGGAAAGAAATTGGTCCATTCCACTGATCTCAATGTATAGTCAGGACATCAATAACATGAAAAATTACTATTACAATTTGAAAATGAAAATTCTGAACTTTTTAAACTACTTCAAAGAGTTCTCATCAAAAACATTGACTTATAACATGCCAGTCTATTGCATATTGTGGCAACTCAAAAATGAACACAAAGACAATGTTAAGCTTTATTTAACTAACCAAATAGCTTTCAACTGTGTTTGACATAATGGCAAGTGATTTTCTAGCACCAAATTAGCAATTTAACATGATTACTCAAGGATAAGGTGTTGAGGTGCATGAAAATGGGGCCTGTCTAGATTTTATCGAAAATGACTTTTTTCATATAGTGATGGTGCTGTTTTACATAAGTAATGTCCTGACTATATGTTGTGATCAGTTGAATGCCACTTTGGTGAATTAAAGTACCAATTTCCTTCCGAAACAGCAAAATCTGTATATTATTTCAAACTTTTGGTCGCCAGTATAAACAGGTATATATATATATATATATATATATATATATATATATATATATATATATATATATATATATATATATATATATATATATATATATATCCTCTCTTTCTTCTTTCTCTTGTTTTCTCTTTTTCCAATGCTGAATTGTCTATCTCTGTTGTGTTGTGTGTTGCTGCAGGTGGAGAGCTGCAGACCACCTGTTGCACTCCAGATGAAGGTGGATGTGAAGACCTGGACTGGGAGGAGGAGAGAGAAATGGAGAGACTGGCATGTGATGGGGATGACTTTATACCCCCTAAAATTATGGTCAGTTTCACCACACTGATCTCACAGTGATATCGGAAACAGTATAGGTTGGCTTTATTTTTTAGCTAAAATCTGTCTGTGCCAACTGAAATTTGAAACACTGCCCCCAGTGGTCAAAGCAATGAGTGTTGTTGGGCATATGGGCACGTGTAAGCTAAATTTTCTGGGAGAAATGTCCACGGAGGGGCACCAAAAGCGAGTTGTTTTCAGCTGTACAGGATGTGATACAGTGAAGAGGAATGCTTTATAAACTGTACCCCCCAGCCCAACCCCCAAAGCTAAACCTAACAATTAGTGGAGTAAATATGTAATGTTAGAGGGAATAATGGAACCACCGAATCGTGCTCGTTACTGATTATGCAAGCGTGATTACTTCCTGGTTTCAACTCGGGAGCCAAACCTGGGTCTCCCACGCTGCTGACGCAACATGCTTCCCGTTGCGCCACAGGCGAAGGTAGACACACTGGAGTCGATGCAAAAATATCGGCTAGGAAATGGCGCTTATTGGTGAGTCTGTATAATGTGGCCGATCCTAGAGTAGCGGAACTCTCAGAAACAACATACAGACTTCCCGTGTGATGTTAGTTTCACTGTATTCAGTTTAATTCGATTAATTTCAGTTCAGTTTCAATTTCAAATGTTCAATTATTAATCATTTCTTTCTCTGTGATTGTTGCATCTTTTAGCTGATATCATCTAAAGTCCCCAAAGCAGAGTATGTCCCCAACATCATTCGAAGGAACGATCCTTCTATTATACCTATACTCTACGTAAGTTAACCATGTCTTTACTCTTCATTACTCTTTAGTACATCACTTAGTATGACATCATCTAGATGTCCTATGCTATAGTATACTGTAGTTTCTGTATCAAGCACTCATAGTACAGGTAGTGGATGTAGGGCTCTCTGTTGAACTGCATTTAAACATTTCTTAGAACATCACATATGGATTCTCTGCTATAATAGACAATTACTAATACATCAGGGCGCAACAGTAAGAATGGCCCACTGGTTCAGTTTCGGGCTAGTTGACAGAACTACCACTTGCCCTATTGGGCCAATGATGCCTAGTCGTTTAATTTTAGGATTTCTATGATCTATTGAACATTGTACATTTTGAACACTGTTGTACATTTATATCACCAATGTAACATTATCTAACTGGCTAACACTAATAGGGCTGGGTATTGGATTTCCCGAATTGATTGGATTCTGATTCATAAGCTCTCGATTCGATTCAGTACTGGATCTCCAATATCAATATTATGTTATTCAGTTCTTATTAATTTGGGTATGTTTCAGTTTAAATGCCCATTACAAAACACATGTTACAAAATGAAAATATAACATTTTAAAATCAACAACAGCACCCAAACTATGCTGTTCAATTGCTATTTATTTAACAGATATACTTAATAATCAACGCAACCAAAACTAAGGTTAACTTTAAAATAAAAGTAAAAGATACATTTTCAGATTTTAAGAATTGATAATCGTTCAAATAAAGATTGTGATTAATCTGAAAATCGATATTTCTACTCGGCCATAAACACTGATGAGGTTTTGTCAAAATTGCAAGCCTTGGAAGCATCTGTTGAAATGGATTGAAAAATACAAACCAATAATGTTTTGCATTGTCTGGCATAGTTTTTCAGCAAAGCAATATATATATATATATATATATATATATATATATATATATGATATAGTAGTACTTGTGGCACAAATACATACAAAAATACTTTGCTAAAGGTAACATTTCTAATTTTGTGTTGGGGCCAGTGAAAATGTTTAAAATAAAAACTTGGGAACTACCGGCTCAACTGGGCCAGCACAAAAAATCCTAACTGTTGCTTGCCCTGTACACATTATCTACTCCATGCTAAGCTTGTTGTCTAAAAAAATCACTGGACATCCGTTGCATAGGTTAAACATTTTCTTAGAACAGACCACAGGAACTAGTGTTGGTGAAGACATAAAGTAACACTTTTTCAGTACTACATTTACAATTTTGAGCTATTATAAAATGAGCTATTTTTTCAGAAAAGTACCAGTGTAGCAAAACAGTACATTGCTGTTCTTTATGTCACATTTTTTTGCACATACAACTTTATAACTGAACAAGCAGAATGAATAATGAGAAGCTCTCCAAGAATGTCTTTCGAGTAGTTAAATTAAGCTAACAGTTCATTTGTTTTGGTTTATTTCAATAAACTCGTTCATTGGAGTGTGTTCAGTGCAATTCTACAGTATGTGTTCAAGTTTAATTCTGTCACATTAATAGAGATATTTCATTGTTTTTGTGCCAATTAAATAGGCTGCTACTCTGACGTTTCAGTAGAATTTTACAATCTGAAAGTTTGTAAATACAACATTTAATTCAGTTCCTTTCAGTTATGGAAATCTTGAGATTTCTTATTAACATACAACAAAGTCTGATCCTGCATTACGTTCTTTTTAACAATTTTTAATGGCAGAGTAAAAATAAAGAAAGTATCTGGCCATGATATAGATACATTTGTCAATATTAACTTGCATTTTAACTATTTTTTATAGTAACGTGTAGCTAACTACTTTTTCAAAAGGGTAGCTTGCCTGTTACAAGATACAGTACTTAACAAGATACAATGTCAAAGTACAATTTGAAGAGCTTTTTCCTGCACAGTCGAGCCAAGGCCGCTGCGTGGGATCAAATACGACCAGGAATTTCTTATATTATGATGAAAAGTGATGACCAAATTGATAGCATGCACAATAGCAAATGACAACATGTCCTCGGTAACACAAAGGCAGTAATGTTATCTGGACTGTACGAGAGTGTGCCAGAGATTCGATTTTTTTCTTCAGAATTAGCCTTGCAATTTCATTCAGTCCTATCTGTGTGTTTCTATTGATTGCTTTTATCATTTGTTATCTCCAGGATCATGAGCATGCTACGTTTGACGATATTTTGGGTATGTATCTCTGTGTGTGTTGTCTGTTGTGTGTTTGCCAATTGCCTTGTGTTTGTGAGACTGTTTGAGCACTTTGTCCATTGCCTGATTATTTCAGTGTGGAATGATGGTGGGCTTTGTATTGATTTTTGGACCAGCCAGCATGAGGAACACAAAAACAAATGGATTCCTGATATATGACGCTGGATCAGAGCATCTGCTATATTTTCGAAAGCAGTAAAAAGTAGCATTATAAATAAGATTTATCTGTGGATGCCATGATGATTAAGTTAAAAATGTATTTTGCCCCACTGTGCTTTGATGTCATAAATTAAACCACTTGCATTAATGAGTTTTAGTTAGCTTTTCTTCCTTCTTTTTAACATCAAGAATTGATTACTTCCTGGTTTCAACTGAATGATAAAGTGCATGTTTATCTGATAACTACCAAAAATCAGCTTATTAAAAAAATCTGTGTTTACAGTAAATGAGAGTTGAAATCATTGGATCTTTCTCTGCTTTTGATGTTAAAATGTAAACAGGCATGCACACAACACTTGAGCACAAGCTGAAAAAGAACGCTGGTAGAGGTGTTTACATGCAAAGCGAAATCCGGGTAATGGGGTGTTTAGACAGTTTATGACTTAACCTTGACAAAAGAACACAGTTCAATGCATTGACATGACCTTAAGCAACTTTTTTTCTCCCCAATTTGGTATGTCTAATTCCCTATGCGCTCTAAGTCCTTGTGGTGGCGTTGTGACTCGCCTCAATCCAGTTGGCTGAGGACGAATCTCAGTTGCCTCCACGTCTGAGACCGTCAATCTGTGCATCTTATCACATGGCTTGTTGAGTGCATTACCGAAGAGACATGGCGTGTGTGGAGGCTTCACGCTATTCTCCGCGGCATCCACGCACAACTCACCATGTGCCCCACTGAGAGCGAGAACCACATTGTGGACACTATCTCCCTAGCAACCGGGCCAATTTGGTTGATTAGGAGACCTGTCTGGAGTCACTCAGCATGCCCTGGATTCAAACTTGCGACTCTAGGCACCCTGCACAACTTTTTAAGCATTTGATATTATTTGCATTGCTGGTTGTCTTGACAGTATGTGTGTTATGTGTGCAGAGGAGATTGAAAAGAGATTGACGGCCTATAGAAGAGGCTCCAAGATCTGGCGCATGCTGATCTTCTGTCAGGTGAGTGTTACAGCACGGAGAAATACTATGACAGAACATACGGGTGAACACACACACACACAAGGACCAGCAGTGAGACTGTGAGAGCATCAGAGTGAATTAGCGGTGTCTGTACAACAAAGAACGGTAATACTGGACCACCAGGGCTTGGGTTGGAAGGTTTGGCTTTGATGTTGGGTAATGGTTGCGTGATTACATGTGTGCATATGTGTGTGTATGTGAACATGACTTCACAGTCTCTCTGGTCTCTCTGTCTCAGTTCAGAGGGCACTAATACTGCACTCCTGGCTCTTGAGTGTGATGAGTTGGGTTTGATGTTACTTAATGGTTAAAATGTCTGTGTGTGTCTGTGTTTGTGGACATTATTTTTATTCTCTCAGGGTGGCCCAGGGCACTTGTACCTGCTGAAAAACAAAGTAGCCACTTTTGCCAAGGTTGAAAAAGAGGAAGACATGAGCCAGTGAGTGTGATAAACTGTTCTCTGCTTCATTTCTTTCAATGTATTTTGTTTTTCTTTTAAATGGGTCAATTATCTTTAGCCACTTCCTAGCATCTTAAAAACATGATCTCATAGAATCACATTACTACACACACACATTTTTGCAAAATTATTTTTATGTTGCTTGTTCATATCATGGCATTTTCCTGGTGAAATGAACACTAGAGCTTCTACTACAACAATGAGTTTTATTCCCTTTCACACAAATCACGAGTGAAAGGGAAGAACATCAGTTTAACACCTAGTTCCTCAAACAATGCTATCGTCTATACTACCTATCCTGCTTTCTCCTATATTTGCAGCTCAGTTTATATAAATAAAAAATACACTCACTTAGCACTTTATTAGGAGCACTATAGTCCTAATAAAATACCCAACATGGTCTTCTGCTGTTGTAGCCCATCCGCCTCAAGTTTTGACGTGTTGTGCATTATGAGTTGTGATTCTGCTCACTACAATTGTACAGAGAGGTTACCTGAGTTACTATAGCCTTTCCATCAGTCTGGTCATTCTCTGTTGACCTCTCTCATCAACAAAGGTGTTTCTGTCAGCAGAACTGCCACTCACAGAATTTTTTTATTTTTTGACACCATTCTGAGTAAACTCTAGAGACTGTTGTGCATGAAAATTCTAGGAGAACAGAGTTACAGAAATACTCAAACCAGCCCATCTGGCACCAACAATCATGCCACGGTTGAAATCACTGAGATCACATTTTTCCCCATTCTGATGGTTGATGTGAACATTAACTGAAGCTCCTGACCTGTATCTGCATGACTTTATGCATTGAACTGCTGCCACACAATTGTCTGATTAGATAATCCCATGAATAAGTAGGTGTACAGGTGTTCCTAATGAAGTGCTCAGTGAGTGTAAATTAATAAATGTTCTTTTTGGACTTAGGAGGAAGTTTTGAGTTCTGAAATTTACTGCATGTTTTCATAATACATCAAGCTCTTGTTTCTGAAAAGGTCACGTAAGATTTGATTGCTCGTGATATGAAACCTTTAAAAGTTTTTGAAAAGCACATTTGCAAGATGAAGCTGTTTTCTGAGTAGCTTCAATGTGTGTGCTTGTGTTTTTGCTTCTTTTTTGATAATATATATTCTATGTGTGGTGCATTTGTAGGTTTTGGAAAAGACTAAGCCGGTTTATGAGCAAAATGAACCCAGAGCCAAACTTGATTCACATCATGGGCTGCTACGTCCTGGGCAATCCGAATGGAGAAAAGGTACGTCAAATACTGAAGCAGCCAGGCCTTGGATTGTCTGTATTTACTCAATGCTTAAACCTTGAGTTTCAGTGTTATATTTAGAAAAAGGTCCTCTGGGGCTTGCAGTGGCCATGTTCAGTTTTCATCTCTTTAGACACAGACATGCACGAACTCCATTTCTCCATTTTTCTATATCACACCTCTCTGTCTATCACCATCATGCCTGACAGGCTTTGCTCCCGGTTATGTAACTTAGAATAACTCTTTCCATTACTGTTCTCCTTACTTTGGAGTTATATAGCCTGAGGAAAATGCTGTTGCTCAGATGTTGCTCTTTTATAGGTAATTTATTTAATAGCATTCTCAATTGTGTTTGCTTTATCAACTTTGTTTTAGATGTTTCTCTACAAATGACTTAGGATAAATAAAAGTAGATAGAAATAAGACAAATGTTGACATATAGTAAGTATAAAGCTATAAAATTATTTGGAAAGCATATTGCAAAACTCATATTCATGCTGTACATTTTACAGAGTGCATGCATTCCTTGGGAATTGATCCCATGACTTTGACACTGCTAGCTCCATGGATGATCAGTTATGCTATAGGAACACAAATCATCAAACTCTGACCTTTGTAATTTATTATACCATGTAATTGTTAGACTTGATACTTTTAAAAGGCAGATCAGCGACCATCTTCTTAGGTTAGCCTTGACTTTCGGCTCATCACATCTGTTTTGTAGCTAGCTCCCTTGATATGACAAGTGTTATTTGACAGAGCCCTACAGACACTGAGTTCCAGTGTTTTGCCCTGAGAACACATTGATAGTGCCATTGGAATCAAATCTGTTTCTATGGTGACTGGTTTGGCGTAAATCACATTCACTGTGTGTCATAACCCAAGAGGTGCCACCGTTCCCGAGAAGTCCATTTGTGTGATTGACACCTGGAGGATAACAGACTTGTATAAGTCCACATTGAAAATCTGGGATTTCAAATCTTATTTAAACCTGTAATAAACAGAAAGGGTTCAACTTTATATTAGGTGTCTATAACTATTTGTACTAACATTAAAATACATACAATACAATGTACTTATTGTGTAACTACATGTTGCTAAATTCCCACAAGATTTACATTTGCTGATACCGAGGTTGAGGTACTGGTAGGTTTAGGGCAGTGGTGTCAAACTCATTTGGGTCACAGGCTAGATTGGACCAAGCGACATTGCTTGGGGGCCAAAGTTTATATTTATAAATGATAGGCTATATACTGTACATGTAGTGTGTGTATATATATATATATATATATATATATACACACACACACACACACACACACACACACACACTGGCGCCCAAAAATGTGGAACAATGTACAGATATTTATTTTATGGAAAGAAATTGATACTTTTATTCACCAAAGTGGCATTCAACTGATCTCAATGTATAGTCTGGACATTCATTTTTGAAATTTCATTAAAAATTACTATTACAATTATTATTATTATGAAAACAATTTCAGAACTTCTTAAAATACTTCAAAGAGTTCTCATCAAAAAAATCCTCTACATGAAGCAATGACAGCTTTGCAGATTCTTGACATTCTAACTGTCAGTTTGTCCAGATAATCAGGTGACATTTCACCCCACGCTTCCTGTAACACTTGCCATAGATGTGGCTGTCTTGTTGGGCACTTTTCACTCACCTTACAGTCTAGCTGATCCCACAAAAGCTCAATGGGGTTAAGATCCATAACACTCTTTTCCAATTATCTGTTGTCCAATGTCTGTGTTTCGTTGCCCACTCTAACATTTTCTTTTAGATTTCTGTTTCAAAAGTGGCTTTTTCTTTGCAATTCTTCCCATAAGGCACCCCTGAGTCTTCTCTTTACTGTTGTACATGAAACTGGTGTTGAGCAGGTAGAATTCAATGAAGCTGTCAGCTGAGGACATGTGAGGCATCTATTTCTCAAACTAGAGACTCTGATGTACTTCTCCTCTTGTTTAGTTGTACATCTGGCCTTCCAAATCTCTTTCTGTCCATGTTAGAGCCAGTTGTCCTTTGTCTTTGAAGACTGTACTGTACTGTACAGCTTTGTATGAAATCTTTTTAAGGAATTTCAAGCATTGTATAGTCTTCATTCCTCAAAACAATGATTAACTAATGAGTTTCTATAGAAAGCAGTTTTTTTTTTTTTTGCCTTTTTTTTTACCTAATATTGGCCTTAAGACATGCCAGTATATTGCATACTGTGGCAACTCATTTATTCAAAAATAACTTTTTTCAAATAGTGATGGTGCTGATGGATTCGTCAAACTAATTCAAAACGAGAACTCATGACCTGGTGAATCACTATTTTAAAAGTACCAGCTCATAAGGGTAATTTATTCATGAATCGGACTAAACCAGTCACCGTGTTTGTTGTTGAGTACAGCCAGCAAACACAATGGAATAGAATATAATAGCACTGTTTTGGTGATATTTCATGGTGCATGCTTTTTTTATGTCACCACATTCCATGTAGAACGCAGTCTCGTAACTTGGGTAAAATATATTTTCTTTTGTGACGCTGATAGTGCAGTGGTGGAGCAAAGGAAAATTGGAGCAGGAAAATAAAAAAAATGCTGTTTTCATAGCTAACATTGGGGTCAAAATTTTTGCCTACCTGCCACAGTGGCTGTGAATGCCCAATTTCACAATAGCGCCACTGACTACACAGCAAATCAGATACGCGCATCAATGGCTTTTCTTTCATTCTTCTTCAAAATATAATCAAGTGTGTTTCTTTAAACACACGTCTTTCTGTCTGACAGCATTTCTTATCACGTCACTCCAAGATTTATTATAAGTTGCCCGCCACAGAAATAACCCACCACTGCGCATAAAATATCCACATTTGGCTGCTTGTTGGGTGCTAATTCTCTGAACTCTGAAACAAATTTACTAATTTCATTAGCCAGAAGTTACAGCACAAATACACACAAAATTAGTTGAAGGGAATCAAGCAATAACATTTACAAGAAAAAGAGAGAACCGCTCACTCTTTGGCTGGAGCTTTAGCCTCAATCAACCTAACTAAAACCGAACATAAGCACCAAGCAAAAGGAACCTGCTTAAAATTAACAATAGATCAGTGGGACGGAAACAGTGCAACAGTTATTACATATAATATCCTTGGACCTGTCCATGTTGTCATTATTTCTGGGAGAGAAACTTCACTATGGGAACGTGTTGCCATGGAACTTGTGTCACCTTCAGACACGTGTGGCGTTCACTGATACACGTGACACCGCGAGTGCTGAATGTCCCTCATAATTAAAAGAAATTCCACTGATCATGCAAGCTATAACATGTATGCAATACCACAAATTTAAATGTATCTGTATCTTTATCTGTTCTGCCATTGCTAATAAAATATGAGTATGAACACATCTTACCCAAGTTATAGGCTAAATCAAGTGAATGATTTTAAACATTAACTTACTTATTTTTTCCACAAATCATCCCACGGGCCAGAGATGACTCCTTGGTGAGCCGGATCCGGCCCACAGGCCATATGTTTGACACCCTTGGGTAAGGGTTGGGCTAGGGTTAGGTTTAGGTTTAGTGGTGAGGTTAACAGTGTAATTACAGATGTAATTAAAGTAATGTACTTTAAATGTAAGTACAATGTAACAACATGCATTTACATAATAAGTAGGCCTGCATTGTATTAAATGCTTAAGTACATAGTATTTAAAGACACCTAATATAAAATGGGTCCACAAAAAGCTTTTGGATTCTGACAAAATTAAAACAAAACAACATTGTGTTGTAAAATGAATAAGAAATATTTATTAAAATAAATAAATAAATAACAGAGCTAATTTTGTGACCATGTTGACTCCTTTGTACGAAAGGTGAGATTTCATTGCTTCCATTGAAACACACAAGAATGTTTTTTAAAACATCTGGTTTTGCACTTATGCCAGCTCGAGTGCATGATGTCATTAAAACAAATGGGGGGCATTTGAATACTAAGAAATTCTGACATTTTCTAAATTCAACTTCTCACACAAAAAAAAATGTTATGCTAATAATATGATTTGTAAAAAAAAAAAAAAAAAAAAAAAAAGATTAAATGAAAAGAATGCTAAATTGAAGCGTTTTCAAGTGGAATAGTAATGCCAAGGACATGGATTCAGTTTCTAGTGAATGATAACATTTATAGCTTAATGGGAAGTACTTTTGTGTTCCATGGAAGAAATAAAGTCATACTGGTTTGAAACGACATCAGCGTGAGTAAATGAAAATAGAATAAAACATTTTGGGTGAACTATCATTTTAAGCTCAAAGCTGTGGTCTATGAATAATGCAGCATTTGTATAATACAGAGCTCCTCCAGTCCAGACTTTGCCCTGCAGTCCTCAGCGTTGTGGTCACGTTTACGTACTTATCGTTATTCACATGGGAAGGCAGTTGTGGTCACGTTCTCACATGCTCTTATCATTATTCATGTGGGAAAGCAGTTGTCTTCCTTTCCAGATTGAACTGGAAAAGAAAATGTGTGGTGTGCACTGCCTCTAAATCACTCTTTAATCTCTCTCTCTCTCTCTCTCTCTCTCTCTCTCTCTCTCTCTCTCTCTCTGGGTTCTAAAGCCATTCAAAGCAGAGTATGGGTGGGATCTTAATTGGGTTCCTTTGAAGGCTTTTGTTTGCTCTCCCTGTCACCCATCTTAGACCCGGTTTCCACCTTGTATTAAGATGCATTTTTGGTGATCCGATCACTAGTGGTTCTAAACAGGTTCTAAAAGGTTTTGTGATTGGATCACTAAAACTACAAAGGGGAGGTAGTCAAAAACGCATGTGACCTCATTACACTCTAGGTGTGAATTGCTAATCCATCCTGAATGTATCCTGGACAGCAGCGAGGCACCACCCCTCACCTGTCAAAAACAAGAGTTTTAAACAAGAGTTTAAACTTTGTCATTCTGTAAGACTTTAAAAGTCTAATAAAAAAATGTTAAAAAGCAAATACGTATAGAAGCTTAAGAACTCAAGTGTCCCTGATATCAACATGCAATGACACAGACCAGAGGCACGCACATCTGAAGCTCAGTTAACACAGGAACTCAAAAAAAGTTAAAAAAAAATTAAATAACGTTTGATTCTGCTAGAAATGTTGCGTTTGTGCTTAGATCATATTTCAACTGCTTCTGGCAAAAACAATGTGCCGTGTTTTTTATCATGCAGTAACACACTGACATAGTGATTAATGCATGTCCTCATGAAATTAGAGACCTTCCCGTTGAAATTCTATCCCATGTGGTCACAGGAGATGCATTTGAGTTTCATAGTAATACCAGGTGTAAACAGCGATGTGTTTCGGCTGACCACATGTTATCGGATCGGCAAAATTCTTAATACCAGGTGGAGACAGGGCCTGAGATGAAAATGGAGTGAGATTTGTTAAGAGCCACAAAGACTGCAGTTATCCCTAACTAACTTCCTCAAGTCAAAGATAGAGAGAGAGAGAGAGAGAGAGAGAGAGAGAGAGAGAGAGAGAGAGAGAGGGGTGAGAGGGATTATTAATGTCTCAGCTTATCATGTGCCAACAGCTGTTCCAGAAACTGAAGAACCTGATGAGGCCTTATTCTGTCACATTTGAGTCACCGCTGGAACTCTCCTCTCAGGGTGAGACAGTCTGCATTAAACTGCGGAAATGTGCTCAAACGCCTCCACACAAATATGTAAACATACACACTCTTGCTTGGTGTTAAATATGGGAATGGTTGTCAATGGAGGAAATATACCATTATACTGACACACACTGCATGACTTGAAGGTGAATCTCATGACACCTGTCAATAACATGTGATCATATTTCACTTCAGAATCAAAATAAGAAAATGAGCCTATTTTAGGGCCATTAAGGGGTGGTCACACTAAACTTCACTCTTCATACACTCCCATTCATACGCATCCGAATGCAGCAGACCAGACAAGCAAGCTCATGCGAAGAAATTTCGTACTACAAAGCGTACCAAATGTTCAGCTTTGCGATCTCTGAACAGTGAATTCGTACGACAAGAGGATGCGTGACCAAAAGGAGATTGAAACATCACACGCTGACTCTTGGCTCTTGGCTTAATTCAAAAGATACTAATTTTAAAAATGTAATAATTATTGTTCCAGGAAAGTGAGTAGACAGTATATTTGAAAATTTTGAATAAAATTTTTTTTTGTTATTTTTTTTATTTATTATTTACCAAAAAAATAAAAAAAAGTGTGTACTGGCCCTTTAAGCTTGTATGCATTGTTACAGTATTATAATAAAAAATATGCACATTCTCCTTCCAAAATTATTACTGTATTAAATAAATAAGTACAAATTGTTGGGGACCACTTTAAAATACAAAATCATTGTATCATTTTATTTTATTAAATAAATAAATATAAATTACAATTTTTCAGTAATGAGAATCTAATGACAATGTTCATTATTACAAAAATCCCAAAAAGTAAAACATCTGGATGCATCATGGAAATTTTGGGGGGACTGTAGTCAATAGTCATGACAATGTAATAATGCTACAATTTTAATGATCCTAAAGTGTATTTCTTTAACACTATTTAAAAGATTTCTTTATGCAAAACATAAATGTGACCTAGACATTTTCATGAGATTCACCTATTAATACGTTTTTTTTTGCTTGTCTTCAGATCTACTTTTAAATATTTTCTGTTGATAAAGTGTTGTTGTTTTTTTTACCTGTCCTGAGCCAATAATCCACCCCACCACTCTCGCCCTATTTCTCTCTCTTTCCTTCACTCTTGTTTCTCTTCACTCTCTATCATTTCTTTCTCATCTCTCTTTTTCTGTATTGTCTCTTGTCAGTTTTTTTTTTAATACAGCTTCAGGAAATCTATGTAGAAGTGTGAGATTGACAGACATGGGCATAGAAGGAGTTGATCACCTGGTGTTGTCCAGAATCATATTTCTCCCTCTCTCTCTTTCTTTCTTTCTTTCTTTCTTTCTTTCTTTCTTTCTTTCTTTCTCTTTTAGGCAAAGAGATGATTGAAATGTACTTTGACTTTCGTCTGTTCCGACTTTGGAAAACTCGGCAGCACTCAAAACTCGACTATGAAGATCTGGTGTGACCCAGTGCAGATCAGAGTGTAGCATTGCGGGCAGGACGTCCCACTGTAAAACTCCATCAAACCAGCTTTCATTTCAGTGGACAGGAACAGGGGGGAGGACATCGAGAGGAGACAAACAGCCATTTCGCTGACATTGCTGTGTCCCAACTATTGTTTATCAACTCTCTGTGCCGGAGTTAGACCACTTTCAAACGGTAACACACAAGAGACGCGTACAAACAAATACAACAGCTGGCAAATGGACCAAAACAAAAGTGAAGACAAAAAAAGAGGATATGTTGATGTTTCTCTTCTATAAAAGAGTGAAGTTGTTTCTTGTTGGAGAATATTGTTGTGTGTTGTTGTTGTCCACTTTTGCCATTTTTAGTAACATATCATTCACCGTGATCACTAGCTGTCGATCACTAGCAAAGACCGTCATGTTTACGAAAGAGTCATGCGTGCAATATCAGGTCGTCTTTTACAGAACTTATCAGAAAACACTGAAATGGTCATGTATGAAATATTAGATCGGTATGCATACAGGATATTCATCTCATGAGGATATAGAGTAGCTATAGTCATGCAAATAATCTAAATGTCAACAGTACACAATTTACTTTTTCAATGATTATTGTTGTGGTCTTTCTAATGAACTATTTTGAAAAACTCAGGTTTTAGCCTTTATGAATATATTAATTATTCCCCTAACCAGATGTGTTTGGAGGTTGTCACTCAACATTTTAGAAAGAATGTACATTTAGCTGACATACGTATATGTGATAAATTTATTGCAATTTGATTTTGGCTTACCTCGTGTCTCTTGCATTATATGCCTTTTTTTGACCCCCATTGATAACATAGACCCATATTGTAACACATAATCGCACACAGTCCCCGAACACAGAAATAGTGACTTCCAGTCATATAATAATAAATAAACTGACCTCAATATAGCCACACAGCTGCGGAAGGTGCATCTGAAGTATTAGCAGTAACATGGCATTACAGGGAGATATTACAATATGTTTAAATATGTGTCCTTTTGTTAGTCAACGTGTTCATAACAGTTTGACTGTTTTCACTCTTGGATTTGCGCAATTTCTTGGTTGGAACCTGTTAGATTTGGTGGTAAACCGTAGGAAATGACTCAAGGAGAAGGCTTCAAAAATGGAAATTGTTGTTGATGTAATTTTTTTTTACTCATGCTTTGTCCATTTGGTTTTAAAACCAAAAATTAACACGCACAAAATGGCATTTGCATTCTGGGTTGCAAAAGATACATGAAATGTGAGCTTTATACTAGAAAAGATAATAAGTCAATAATAGTAGTTCACTTCTGCAAAATAGACCAGATTGCTTTCATACCAATTCTGGACTCATTGTACCATACCTGAAACCACGATTTTCAAGGGCATTCCTCTTCCATAAATTCGAAAAACAGCTTTCATACTCTAACGTCAAATGTATTTGGTTCCTCACTTGAAGTTCTAGTATAAATCACCCTTACTTTTCCATAGGTATCCATTTCATTTCAGGCCAATGGTGTGGTGGGTCATGAGCAGGCATTATTGTAAAGGTCACTTTTGCCTTATGGGGCATAATGGTATTTGATGTCCATACAAGGATAATAGAATGAAGTGTTACATTTTATGGCAGCATGCAAGTGTAAACTCTATGCATTCCTCTTCTTCCATTAGTAGCTTTTAAAGGTTTTGAGCAACTAGCATTTTTTATGTCTATGGTTATGAATGTTATAATGTGCTCAGCTAATAAGCCATACACTCTTTAGCTACTGCAGCAAGCTGCTTAGACTGAGGGGGTCTTTGATATTGATGACTTCAGGCATTCATGAAGAAGCTGAACTTCAATCTAGTTAAATTATAGATTTTTTTAATGTTAAAATGTCTTGTTTTATACACACCCATGATGCTAATTGGCTAATCCTTTGGTGTTGTTCGGGCAACATTAAACTTAATTGACAAATTGGAGTCTTAGACCCACTATTTAACTCGACCAGTCCGGTATGTTTTCGAGACGTTAGTGGAAGAACATATCGTCTAGAAGGCATTCAATTCCTATGAGCAGCATCCCAGATATTCTAATTTCAAGCATCAGTTTGGTCTGTTCCTCACGCAAAGCTATATTATGGCTTCAGACGTCTTGGAATATAACCCACAAGTCTTTTATGATACTTTTGAGTCATTTGTGGGCTTGACAGCATCACTCAGTCCCTGCTCTTAATGAAATGGAAAAGAACAGGCAGGATAATCCTCAAAAATGCTCTTTTTGTGTTCCAAGGAAGAGAGAAAGTCACAAGGGTTTGGAATAACATGAGGGTAAATAAATGATAATAGAATAACCATTTTTGGTAGAACTGTTCCTTTCAAATGAGAAGATTCACATCAATTCTTAATCAAAAATGTTGCAAAAACATCTGCTGAATGTCGTTCTAACATCCCAAAGGGAACATGCACGCATCAAAAAGATGTATTCGCAACATACAGTACTTGCTCTATCAAGGTCAATACTAGTCATTTCATGTCCCTTTATACCCTCATTTGAAAGGTAAAAGAAGGTTACAGAGTGATTTTACTGTATATAGCGGACATACTCAAAAGTGTAATATGGTTGTATCAAAGGTGGTCTTTGAATAGTCTTTTTGACAGCAAAGTTCCCATAACTGTGTGGTGCTTGGATTAAGTATCTGTGAGGTCAAATGAGTGTACAGCTATCCACCTCTGTCCCTAAAGGGCCGCACCCCAGTCAGAAAATAGGCTACAAATTAATTGGACTGATCCTAGAGCAATTTCAATCATTATGGGCCATCTGTGAATCGCAGTAGGTGTCAGAGATCCTGATATGTCAGAGGCAGAGAGAGAGAGAGAGAGAGAGAGAGAGAGAGAGAGAGAGAGAGAGAGAGAAAGAGAACATTTATAGAAAGAGAATCCATATACTGCAGATGGCAGAATCACACTAGCAGGAACATTTGTTGGTGAGAGTGTAAGCGTGTTACCTCGGGACATCCAATATGTACAGTAGGCAGAAAATGGAGGCTAGTTAGACAGTTCAGTTCATATATCATTCATTCATTACTCATATTGCATTTTATAGCCTTTCTGTAAGAAGGGGGGTCATGGAATGAGTGTTTGTTTATATATTTGCTTTTTAACTTGATTTACCAAGTTAGAGTTTTAAAGCCCTTTGTCAATGTAGCAGTATATGTACTGTAACTCCTTTAATTATTTATAATATAAATGTTAATGCTTTGATATTTTTTCCTATTTATTATAGAATTTATTTATGCTATTTATTTTGTTCTTGTTCCAAACAGAAATGGCTGTTGTGCAGCAAACAGTTTTTGTGGGGCAATTCATTTCTCACAATAATGGAAGAATCCCATTTGGTGTCTTCTGTACACAAAGCTTTGCCAAGTGTCTGCCTTTTAAATTGGCCCTGAACAAACAAGATGTCTCACTGAAGGACAGGTTGCTTGTACTTGATGTAAACTAACATGGCAGTAATAAAACATTAATGCAAGATTTAACTCCAGCCCAAATCCCAACCCTTATCCAGTTTTCATCAGTAAACATATTTGCTGGGAAATGCTTCTAAACCAGCTTTTTCCCCTGATCTACAGGGTTCTTAATTAAGAACTACATGGATCTTTGAACAGAACCTTAATACAGAATGTTGAAATCAGCATTTAAGAGTGTCATTTTCAAAAGGTTTTTTTAGCATACTGAAAAACAACAATAGAATTGGTTTACTCTACAAATAGCATTATGAGTGTAGTGTGTTTTTGTGCCATATTCCATTAGAATTTAATGTGTTGTATTGGTTTCCATTACGGATATGTATTGTTCCCTAATGGCATCCACTAGACATAACATGCCACCAATAGAAGCCAACACATTACCAGCTGAGACCCACAGGGACATTATATTTTCCATTAAAACCAATACAATTCCCATAACAGCCATTAGAACCATTATAATTTTTGTGAGGTTTTCCTTCACATTTATAGGAGCTGGGCTGTAGTTTTTTTTTTTTTAGATAAATAATTTATTTATTCAAAAATACAAGGTGTTTTAGTCACACTTTTAGTAACCTTTATGAGACATACAATATTTAAACCATTTGTGATTGTTCATTGCTCATTAATGTGTTTAATGTTTTTTAATGCTCACTACACTTGTAAATGTGTTTTAATGGTTTAATGGTTTTCTAAACTTGTTTAGTGAGTTTTAATGGTTTGTGAGCGCTCACTATACTCGTTAACAAGTTGTAATGGTTTGTGAGCATTCACTATACTCGTTAACAAGTTTTAATGGTTTGTGAGGGTTCACCATACTCGTTAACAAGTATTAATGGTTTGTGAGGGTTCACCATACTCGTTAACAAGTATTAATGGTTTGTGAGCATTCACTATACTCATTAACAAGTTTTAATGGTTTGTGAGGGTTCACCATACTCGTTAACAAGTATTAATGGTTTGTGAGCATTCACTATACTCGTTAACAAGTTTTAATGGTTTGTGAGCGTTCACTATACTCGTTAACAAGTATTAATGGTTTGTGAGCGCTCACTATACTCGTTAACAAGTTTTAATGGTTTGTGAGCATTCACTATACTCGTTAACAAGTTTTAATGGATTATGAGCGTTCACTATGCTCGTTAACAGGTTTTAATGCTTTGTGAGCGTTCACTATACTCGTTAACAAGTTTTAATGGTTTGTGAGCATTCACTTAACTCGTTAACAAGTTTTAGTGGTCCATGTGCATTCGCTTGACTACTTAACCAATTTTAGTGGTTTGTGATCATTCTACACTTGTAAATGATTTTGTTCTCTGGACAGTGATGTTCCAAATACATTTTTAGCAAAACTACACTCATTAACCAGTTTTAATTGTTTGTGAGCATTCATTACACTCGTGAAAGAGTTTGAATGGTTTGTGAGCTGTTTACTACACTTGTTAAATTTTAGTGGTTCCTGAGGGTTCACTATACTCGTTAACGAGTTTTAAATGAGTGGTTCATGAGCGTTCACTATACTCGTTAAAAATTTTAGAGGTTTGTGATCATTCACTACACTCATTAATGAGTTTTAGTGGTTTGTGAGCATTCGCTAGACTCCTTAACACATTTTTGTGGTTCGTGAGCGTTCACTACACTTGTTAACAAGTTTGAATGTTTCTCTGGGCAGTGATGTACCAAATTATTATTTATTTTTTTGTAAACTGCACTCGTTAACAAGATGTAATTGTTTGGTCCGTGAGTGTTCACTAGAGTTTTAATGGTTCGTAAGCGCTCACTACACTCGTTTAAGAGTTTTAGTGGTTTGTACACTCAACAAAATTTAGTGAGCATTCACTACACTCGTTAACGAGTTTGAATGGTTCTATGGGCAGTGATGTAACAAATTATTTTCTAGCAAGGGCACAGTTAATGACTGGTCTATGAGTTCAACCCAAGTTTTCTATCAAAATGCTTTGGTTCTTTACAATACGGTTCTTTCTATCGGGAGGACACGCAGACTTGAGTGAGGTTTAAGATGCCATTTATTTGATGAATGTAAAACAGAAAAGTAATGTCTCTCTTTGGCGTAGGCCCCGTCTGGCGTACTGTACTCTGAACCGTCATATCCTGCCGAAGATAAGAGGCAGGGGCGAGGAGCTTACCCCCGTGCGGGACGGGGCTCAACTGGTGGTGGTGGGGTGGTGGAGGTTGCCAGGTTAGCACACTGAAACAGCAATGTGATAGATTGTGAGCAGACTTATAAAGCAATGGCTTACATGTGATTGGCTAGGAATTACCCAGCTAATGGTGTGCTGATGTACAGCTGCTAGTCTTCCCGCTAGAACTATGCTGCGCTCACATTTACGTTAACATTAATGCATTAGGCTCATGAGCTAGTAATGAATAATAATTTTTACTTTTATTAGTACTGGTTAATATTGATTTGTAAATATAGCCTACTATTTTTAATATTTATGCAATTAACTTTTAATGTTAAAAATGTATTAGAAAATGTTGAAATTAACATTAACCAAGACAAATAAATGCTGTAAAGGCATTGTTTATTTTTTGTTCAGATTAACTTTTGTGTTAGTTCATGTTAGCATCTACCTTATTGTAAAATGTTACCAATGCCCATGCATAAACACCATGTACTCTCTCAATACATTTTTCATTCCATTTTCAGCACACCCTGCACATCTGGCCATGTTGTAGCCTTGTTCATTTGTGCAGGAAGGCTAGCATGAGCGTAGGTGCGCCAGAGCTCATTAGCTTTATGAGAGACTTGATAGATTGTTTGGTTTTCAGTGCGTAATGTTTGGAGCACTCAGCCGGCCCTCTTCATATCATATGAGATTGTGTTTTATAATTGAAGAGTATGAATATTCAACAAAAAATATATATTCTTTATAATCTGTTATTCAGTAATAAGTTGAATGAATGTTCTCTGAGCCACTTGAAATGTGGAGTGTGTGTACCATTTGGGATCATTTCAGACACTCCCATGAATAATGAATGACATGTTATTGTTTTTTATGAAGTAGGTATTGTAGATATGAATTACATAACAGATATTCTGTATCTGGTGTTAATTATGTCATCTGCAGATTTGTGTCTTGTGCATTTCATGGTGTATCTGAATAATTGTGTTGGGGATTAAACTCATGTGATGTATGCAGTCTCTGGAACAGCAGCATCTTAAATACGAGATATTCCAACATGCTGGCACTGGACGGGTGCAAAGTGTTTCTAATGCTTTTCTTTTCTAATAAAACGTTGTTTCGTTCAGACATAGGGTTATTTACAGTGGATTTTCCATTCACACTATTCACCTTTCTTTTAGATTTTAAATTTAGATTTTAGCAGTGTAAAAATTAGGCAGAAGCAAAGTTGGAGAAACTTCTCAGGGTAGGTTTATATGTTAATGTTGATTTCAGTATAGGCGCATACATACAATAACTATTTCTATCATTTGTACGTAGGAAAAAAGGTGCCATTTGTGTAACATGCCATATAGTGGGGATTTGTTGTCACGCTATATGGGGGAAAGTAAACCTGCTGTTTACTGACACTGTGACACTGATTTAAAAAATACATATATATTTTGAAATATGAAATCTAAAGATAAACATACATCTTCCACAACATATCTATATTTAAAATATACGATAGAGTATTTACTACCTTATTAGCAATATTTAAACAGTGTTACAGTTTATGAAACAGCTCAAATTTAAGAGGTAGGATTATATTGATGGTTACAATATCCTAATATAAAACATTTTTGAACTGGCTGTTTGAAACCAAAATAGATAACCACTGCTAGTCAAAACAAGCATCTATGCAACTGAACTATTAACTCGCAACCTTATAATTACTGAGATATAGCCCTAGTGACAACATGTCTGTTTGACAACTAGCCCTAGGATCCCTATGTTTTCATATGCTCTTAAAAATATTCTCAAAATGAGGGAAGAACACAGCTAGAGGCTAAACAAAACAAGATTAAGAGTCTTAATTAGGAGTTTCATAAGCTATTTTTTAGAAGCTGTAGAAATATTTCGATTTTTGTAAACAGTTATTCTTCTTACAGCTCTCTGGACAAATATAAATATTTACAAGCTATGGGAATCAAATTAATATTGCGGCCTCTGTTTTTGATGCTTAATAAAAACACTTCTGAGCTTATCCTCATTAGAAATAGATAATGAGTCTAGGAACGTCATTATCATTCATATTATGCACTGGGCTTATTACATAATACCACCAAAACAAATATTTCATCACTTGTTTGATGGCAAGTTAAACCACAGGAGGTTTTTTAAATTAATTAATAAAGTCATAAAAGAATAAGGAGAGAGAGAGAGAGAGAGAGAGAGAGAGAGAGAGTTGATCCAAAGCCTGTCACTGTCCCATGTAAGTAATAAATCTCTGCAGCTCAGTGTACAAGGCCTGGAGGGCTGCTCAAAGACACACGGCATGCTCTGACAATTACACCATTACAATCCTCGCCGCAGCCTTGAGCTCAGCAAGGTCAACAGATCAAGGCACCGCTCTTTGTTCTCTCCTTTCATGATTGCTTCTGTACATTTTCACCTCGCCTGTCCAGATGGCCCTTTAGGTAAGAATGAAATATAGTGCACACTGTAAATCTAGTTTTAAACAAACAGTAGAATAGTTCAAAACCTTAACATCAGGGTGCCTGGGTTGCTCGGCGAGTAAAGACGCTGACTACCACCCCTGGAGTCACAAGTTTTAATCCAGGGCGTGCTGAGTGACTCCAGTCAGCCTTCCTAAGCAACCAATTGGCCCAGTTGCTAGGGTAGGTAGAGTCATGTTTGGTTAACCTCCTCGTGGTCACTATAATGTGGTTCTCGCTCTCAGTGGGATGCATTGATGCCACAGATAAAAAAAAATCAATAAAAACCTTAACATCAGATTCTGAGCAATAGCTCAAAATGATATACCCTCCTTTTGCATCAATAACCTCAACCAAGTGTTTCCAGTAGCTATGGATTAGACCTGCACAATGTTCAGATGGAATTTTGGACCATTCTTCCTTACTTCCTTACTGAGCAATATAGGTGGTGACATAGTGGGCTAAAGCACATAACTTGTAATCAGAAGGTTGCTGGTTCAAACCCCACAGCCATCACCAATGTGTCCTCGAGCAAGGCACTTAACTCCAGGTTTCTCCAGGGTGATTGTCCCTGTAATAAGTGCACTGTAAGTCGCTTTGGATAATAGCGCCTGCCGAATGCATAAATGTAAATATTCTTAGGATGTCTGGTGTGAACGGCTCTCTTGAGGTCATTCCACAGCATCTCTATTGGGTTAAGGTCTGGACTCTGACTGGGCCACTCCAAACGGTAGATTTTTTTTTTTTCAAAGCCATTCTGTAGTGGATTCTTTAAATTTTTAGGGTCATTGTCCCGCTGCATCACCCAACTTCCACTGAACTTCAGCTGGTGCAGAGCCACCCTGACATTATCCTGTAAGATCTCTTGATAGATTTGGGAATTAATTTTTCCCTTGATGATGGCAAGCGTTCCAGACCTCAAAGCTGCAAAACATTCCCAAATCATAATGCTCCCTCAACTGTACAGTACTTCACCATTGGGATGAGGTTTTCATGTCGGTATGTAGAGTCATTTTTACGCTATACATAGTGCTGTGTGTTCTTCCCAAACATTTCAAACTTAGTGTCATCAGTCACAGACATTTTTCCAAGTTCGTGGAGTTTCAAGGTGGTCTTTGGCGAACTTCAGGCATGCAGCAATGTTTTTGTTGGAAAGCAGCACCTTTCTTTGTGGTGTCCTGCCATGGACACCACGCCTGTTTAATGTTTTCTGTATAGTAGACTCAAGAACAGAGATGTTAATCAGTTCCAAAGATTCTTTCAAGTCTTTAGCTGTCACTGGTTCATTTTTTACCATATTGAGCATGCTGCGCAGTGCCCTTTAAATCATCTTGGTTGAATGGCCACTTCTGGGGCGAGTAGCCATAGTACTAATTCGTCTCCATTTATGTCATACTGTGGACAGATAAATAATGCAAAGCAACAATTCTTGATCGTATGTTTTCTGAGATCCCTTTTTTTGCGAGGCATGGTCATCCACATCAGCATATGCTTCTTGAGAATAGCAGACTCAAAATATTTGAGATCTTTTTATAAGTCAAAGTAGCTCTAACTCACACCTCCAATCTTGTTTCATAAATTGGATGCCAGGTTCGCCAACTGCTGACTCTAATAAGCTTTTGTTGAGGTCTTTAGACTAGGGTTCACATACTTTTTCCAACCTATAACGTGAATGTTTTAAAGATGTATTCAGTATTTCAAGAAAATAATTTGTGTGCTATTAGTTCAATCAGATTGTGTTTGTTTATTATTGTAACTTACTATAGATGAAGATCAACCCAGATTTTATGATACATTTATACATAAATGCAGGAAATTCCAAAGGGTTTACATACTTTTCTTGCCACTGTATACAGTTTGTGTTTGTAAAGTAGTGTAAAGGATATGTACGGAAGACCGTAAGATCCATACGATAAAGCTTGAAAATAATGCACTGGACAGACTGGCCTTTTAACATATTGCATAGAGAAAATTAAACAGCCAAGAAACTTTCAGCTGTGGCGGTACAGATAATGCATGTGTCTTCTCTTCCATCTTCCATTGGCCTAGATAAGGAGGTCCTTACTCTATTATCCTCTCTTATGTAGGTCTGTTAGCTGCCCTGGTTGGACGGACAGCTCCACTGTAATGCCACCCAGAGGACATGGTTAGTAATTCCCATTAGACCACATTTCACATTGCACCAAGAATTTAAAAAAAAATTATAATAATTTTGTGCTCCACAGAAGACAGAAAGTCAGAGTTTGGTATGACATGAGGGTCCATAAATAATGAGAGAAATTTAATTTGGGTGAACTATGCATTTAATGAAAAAAACAGAATAATATTATAATGTGACATCAGCACAAAATAGTATACTGCTCATGAATATTTATAACTTAGAATAACCTTTTTCTTTGCTCAGTCACTTTTGTTGGCTTCTGCTGCATCCACTTTTTTATTATTATTATTTATTCTGGGACCAGAATAGGAATGATTGAGCACAGGAGAAACGGATCTAGAAAACAACAAACAAATGAGTAAAAAGCCTTGCCCTTACAGAAGTCTGCAGTTTTAGAGTGCTAACGATAATCCTTTTTATTGAGTCTGGAGGTATTTGTTGGTATCCTTGTTGCTACTGTTCTATGTAAACAATTAAACATGGTGTCTGGATACAGACTTCCCCTGGAATCAGCAAATCTTGCACGCTGACTCAAGGATTTGAACTCCACACGTAGTAACCCTCTATGAGCCCTTGAACAAGAGTTTGTGATAAAATTTTCTTGGCAGGAGAGTCAAAACTGTTGTGAGTTTGACACCCTAAGACGCCTGTTCCCTCAGCTTTTATGAAACTATCACAGCAGAATGTAAAGGTTCTTCGCAAAGAATTTATTTTGATTTGGAAGTAATTTTTGGTTTATGTTGAGCTGGCCAATATGGCACTCATCTTGGCAGTACCGCCGCTCCCTATTATCAGACAATGCAGTCTGCGTAGGGCACCAACTCCCTAGGGGGGCACCATCTTACCCTAGGAGTGCACCAGAAAGTCCACCGGCTGCACTTACCCGCACATTATACGTTATTCAAAGCAGTTGCGGAACACAGATGAACACAAATTCACAAATAAATATGACAAGGATTTGACGCATTGTAAACATAAACAATAATTAATAATATTTACTCATAAGCTAGAGCATTCATTTTTACATGTTTGCATTGCGTATAAATGTAGAATTTACTGTACATAATATATTTAGTTTCATGCTTAAAATAACTTCACAACATATTTTTTTCAGTGTAGTGAAACCATAATAATAATACAGGAAAACGAAAACTGTAGTTAAAAAAAATCTTAATTTTGTGGTTACTACAATATTACCGTGGTAATGGTTTTGGCCTAAACACAGTGGGCACTACAATCATGGTTACAGTAATAATATGAATATAATACTTTACAATAAGGTTCCATTTGTTAACATTAGTTAACAACATTAGTTTAAATGAACTAACAATGAACAACGTTTACAGCATTTATTCATCTTGGTTAATGTTCATTTCAACATATAGTAATACATTAAAATCAAAAGTTGATATGTTATCATTAGATAATGCGCAATGAACTAACGTGAACTAATAATGAACAATTGTATTTTTTAACTAACATTAACAAAGATTCATAAATGGTGTAAAATATATATTGTTTATTGTTAGTTCATGATACTAATGCATTACCTAATGTTAATGAATTGAACCTTATTGTAAAGTTTTACCAATATTACTATAGTAAAACCATGGTTTCCACAAAAAAACATGGTTGCTACAGTAAAGGATAGTACAATATTACTATATTAAAATCATGGTTAATTTATTGTAAGGGAACCCAAAATAATTGTGATGGAATGCAAAACAAACTTTTATTAAGCTACTGATATGTCAGGAGTCTTCATCTAATGTGAGTGTACATGATTTTAAAGATATTTTTATGTATTGTTCTTTTCTTCAGGGCTAAAATGTTTTAATGATGAAAAAAATACACAGTGCACCTTTTAAAAAAAAAATCTACATTTGGCTGGATAACAAACATAGTGACGGATTCAATTCGGATAAAAGCACAGTGAATTGGATTGTTTAATTTTAGCAGCTGCACTGGCTGTACATTTTTAGGTGATTCACCCTTCTATGTATAGATCATCCGTACCAAGAGGCTATAAGTCTTATCTGCCTTGAAAAATGCTGACCAGAGTGAATGAAATGATTTTGCTGACTCTAAAATCCCATATTCACCCTCCCCTGAGCAACTTATCCTTTGACTTGTGTGGTGCTTGTGAAGTGGTATGGGCAACATGCTAGCATACAGTATAGGGCCTGCTCTCTATGATACTCTACAGTGAGTTAATGTTTACTGAGTATGTATTTTACCTACTAATACATGTATCTCTGGATTGTAATAGTATATCCGAAAAGATAAGAACAGTGCTACTCTGGAAATTTTCAGCTTATCTTGAGATGATATCTGCTTCAAGGAAACAGTAGAAGATTTCAAAGCACGGGGGCAGTATATACAGTATAATTATTTGATATATAAAAATGGCTCTGGATGGTTCCATTCTCATTCACCTCTGCTCCACTATGGTAATAGTATTTTTACCAGTGTTTTTGAACTAAGTAATTCATTGCTTTATAATAAAATTACTTTTAAGTACAAAAGTAGTGTAATACACTACATTATATATTCATGTAATCAGATTGCATTTACCGGCATTCAATTAAAGGAATATTCTGGGTTCAATACTGTAACCTCAATTTATGCTTTTTTTAAAGAAAAGGATGAAGTCGAGTAATGTGATTACTTTTTATTTGAAGTAACCAGGAAAGTCAGTAATGTGATTACAAGTTTATAGAAGTAATTAGTCATTTGTAGTGGATACTTTTTTGAGAAACTTACCCAACACTGCTATTTACATTTTATTATAGTACATATTGCTGGTACTTCAAAGACTATCAATGTAATACCATGGTAGGCCTACATATCCCCAATATATATATATATATACACACCAATCCTCTGAGTTGGGGAACATTGTCAGAGCAGAAAGAAGCAAGTTTTCTTCCAGGATAACCTTGCACGTGGCTTGATTCATGCGTCCTTCACAAAGACGAACCTGTCCGATTCCAGTCTTGCTGATGCACCCCCAGATCATCACCGATCCTCCACCAAATTTCATAGTGGGTGCAAGACACTGTGGCTTGAAGAGACCCTCCAGGTCTCTGTCTAACCATTAGATGACCAGGTGGAGGATCGGTGATGATCTGTGGTTGCTTCAGAAAGGTTGGAATCAGGCAGATTCATCTTTGTGAAGGACGCATGAATCAAGTCTTGTACAAGGTGAACCACCGAATGACCTTGTACTGAGAGACACTGATTGCATTTAACATATAAATAGGCCTACATCAATATATTTGCCCCCATTCAGTTATGCCAGAGTCATTTAAACTACCATATGAACATATTTCCCAGTAAAAATGACACCTAGTTACTGTTGCCCACAGTCATGCACTTCCTTGCAGGAAGCCATGACTTATATTCCTCCGGCTGTAAATGCTTTCATCACAAATCATACATGTTGTTTACTACCAAGTGCTCTCCTTTCACACTGCTGGTGTCCTCCAAATTTACTTTTTCCCATGATCATAAATGAACCCAGGACATGACTCACAAGATTGGCTGGTAATTATCGAACTTCAAATGTGCACCATTGGCACAACAGTAAATCCATGGCTTCCAAGTCAGCTCAATTACAGAAGGGTGCACAGGGTTTAATGCAGATGCCTATATCATACAAACGAAGCGGGAACCCTGAACTGTGCCCGAATACTAATGACAAAATGAGCAACTCCATTCACACTCTAATGTTTATAGGCCTACACAAATCAAAGCTATTTTGTCATGCCCATCCACTTATAATTTTAATGTATTTCCATTATTGTTGGGATTTGATTTAACTAGGGTGTTTTATGTGGTGTAAAGGAGAGTTTAATAAGGATAAATCAATTTTTGAAAGATATTGCTGCAACAGGACACAATTTTGTAGTCTTAAACTGTTGTTGTAACTAATAAACAAGAAATTTAATTGAACCCATATATGAATGTAACCAGACACCATATACACAAATAGAGTCAGGAATATAAACAGCTTGATTCGATTCAATAATCAAAATAGATTTTTGTTTAGAAACACTAGTGTAAACTAGATCAGAATAATCTGAGACTATGATGCTATTAAAACATACAGGGTGTACAAAGACAAAGTACAGAATCCAACTAATACTCACATATGTAAGAACATTGATCTGTGGTCTGGAAAAATATTTATTCCAAGCACTGACTAAAATATAATCATTGATGTATTAAACTGTGTTTTCTTAGATGGTTATTCAGGTCTCATGCCAGAATTAACCTATTGTTTTCCTTGAACATGCTGATAATGCATTAATGCACAAACATGACCTTTTGAACATTGACTTGTATGCCATTTCTATGATTTTGAGAAATGTAATTGGACATTTTAAAGCTGCACCAATCTGACATGTTAACAGTTCGATGACCAGGCCAAAATGGGCAATGCTGACAGTGCATTTCAAATGAGCAACAATCTTTTTGCGTAATTACCTGGTAAATGTCGTGAAGAGACATGCTAGTACACTACCGAGGCCAAATTAAATCTTAGCGCACATGATTTTATCTGGTTTGGTTTGTTCCGGGTCTGTGCAACCTCTGCTTTATTCTTACTTTAAACTGCTTTTGCAGGTAAAAAGTAAACTCGCATTATCCTGAAACGCATACACATCAGGAATCACTAGTTGGTCCAGGGTGAATTTGGTCTTTCAATTAGAAGTTGATCTGAAAGTTGGTTCATAAAGAATCATATAACTTTTGTCAATATTAAAAATTAAAAAAAGAGAAAAGTTCACTGCCGAGTCACTGCCGGGCCTCCAGAACTGGTTATTGAGAAGACATTCAGTTGAGTGGTTTTGTCCTCAATTATCAGACATTCCCTTATATATACTACTCTTAAGGGAATAGAGTGCTAGTCATTGTCCATGACTTTAGACTCTCATGCAGCAAAATCCCTTTATTCCTTCAGTCCAGGGGTTTGTTGGAAGGGATTTCTGGAGATCACCCTGTGGTCAAGATGTTATCTGGTGGCTCTTGGGTCTCAGCTATATCCTCCAGTTCATCCAGCAGCTCAGAGAAAGAAGGTCTTCGGAATGCATCCATCTTCAAGAGAACAAAAGGACAAAAGGGACGGGGGTTAAGGTTTTTCATCAAATACATGGGTGTTCTAAAACTACATGCAGGTTCCATAGATTGATTTGTATTAAAACTAACAGATTTCTTTTTGATATATGATGGTGACATCAAAATTATCTTTATATTTGACTTATAACCATGCCTTCATTTATATTTGCTACTTTTCAAAATATATTTAATGTATAGATTTTTTTATCCCTGTTCCTGCCCCAGACTTTTAAACCTACAATTTTAAAGTCCATCATAAAAAAGTTAAATATTAAATTTCAAAAACTATTATAATCTTAATAAAAAAGTTAAATGAACAAACCATTTCAATATTGATGAATGATCAATTATATACTGTAAAAATTGCTACTGTACATACATCCATATCATTTAAATACACTGCTTGACATTGTTAGTGGACTAATTAAATAAACTACTGAGAGTGTGAGAAGTGTTTAAGAGAACTTGTCTTCTAAAAGGCTAATATTCTACGTAGCGTGTACATTTTTAAAACAGTTAACTAGGCAGTTCAAGGTCCTACACTATGAATGAACCTCAGCTGTAAGTGAATCTCATGAAAGTGCTCACTTTACATGTGTTATTACTGTTCACATTTCCACCATATTAAACACACCCTTTGAGTTTCTCAATCTTACCTGGCAGCAGCTGGCCGACAGCTCTAGGACACGCTCTGGGCATCCCTTCACAAGCTCCCTGAATGCCTCCACATTCAGACCATAGTCCTGTGAAGAGATCACACACTGAATCAAATCAAAAAATCAAATCACTTTATTGTCACACTACTGTGTACACGAGTGCAACAGTAGGTGAAATTCTTGTGTGCAGTTCCGAGCAACATTGCAGTAATGACAGTGACGAGACATAAACCACTTTACAATAACAACATATTTACACAACACATGTACACATACTTACACAACAATTTACATATCAAATGTACACAATACACACAATGTAGAATACACATACACTAGATAAGGGTATAAATATATATATACACTAACTGAATTGGGAGCGAGAATATATTGACAGAATGAGGATTAATAAAGTGCAGTGCTGATTGTAGATCGTGAGAGATCATGTGTTCAAAAGTCTTATTGCTTGTGAACACATGATCTCTCACGATCTACACTGAGTTCAACACACTCTGTCATCTGAAATAATATTAAATACAGGCTAAAAGATGTGGCTGTTTTAGCCTTAAGATGAAAAACTTTAAAAACACAAAACATACAAATAAACTGCATCTTATGTGAGAAATCCAAGACCAACTTTACAAACAAATTTTCTTATCAAAAATGTTTGAGATAACATTTACAAACAAACAGTATCTTATTATAGAGAAATACAAAGCAAACATTACAAATTGTATCTTATCAAAGAAGTCCAATATAAACTTTTAAAACAAGCCATATCTCATCAGAGCAGTCCAAAGCAAACAAATTGTATCTCAAAGAAGTCAGAGATAACTTTACATACAAACTTTATAAACAATCTGTATCACATCTTTAAAACAAACTGTATCTAATCAGAAAAGTACACAAAAACTTTACAAACCAACTATGTCTCATCAGAGAAATCCACAACAAACTTTACAAATAAACTGTATCTCAAAGAAGTCCCAAGACAAACTTTACAAATAAACTGTAACACAAAGAAGTCCCAAGACAAACTTTACAAATAAACTGTATCTCAAAGAAGTCCCAAGACTAACTTTACAAATAAACTGTATCTCAAAAAAGTACCAAGACGAACTTTCCAAATAAACTGTATCTCAAAGAAGTCCCAAGACAAACTTTACAAATAAACTGTATCTCAAAAAAGTACCAAGACAAACTTTACAAATAAACTGTATCTCAAAGAAGTCCCAAGACAAATTTTACAAATAAACTGTATCTCAAAAAAGTCCCATGACAAACTTTACAAATAAACTGTATCTCAAAGAAGTCCCATGACAAACTTTACAAATAAACTGTATCTCAAAGAAGTCCCAAGACAAACTTTACAAATAAACTGTATCTCAAAGAAGTCCCAAGACAAACATTTACATTTACATTTATGCATTTGGCAGATGCTTTCATTCAAAGCGACTTACAGAGCACTTATTACAGGGACAATCCCCCCGGTGCAACCTGGATTTAAGTGCCTTGCTCAAGGACACAATGGTGGTGGCTGTGGGGATCGAACCAGCAACCTTCTGATTACAAGATTACCAGTTATGTGCTTTAGACCACTACACCACCACCACTCCGTTTAAACTAGGTTAAAACTCTGTTAAACTCAGTTTACAAATAAACTGTATCTCAAAGAAGTCCCAAGACAAACTTTACAAATAAACTGTAACACAAAGAAGTCCCAAGACAAATTTTACAAATAAACTGTATCTCAAAGAAGTCCTAAGACAAACTTTACAAATAAACTGTATCTCAAAGAGGTCCCAAGACAAACTTTACAAACAAACTGTATCTCAAAGAAGTCCCAAGACAAACTTTACAAACAAACTGTATCTCATCAGGGAAATCCACAACTAACGAAAAACATTATTAAATTTACAAACAAACTATTTATTCAGGAGTTCAAAGCAAACTTTAAAATCAAACTGTATCTCATTAGGGAAGTCCAAGACAAACTTTGCAAACTGTATCGCACCAAATAAGTTCCAAAACAAACTTTCCAAACAAACTACTAAATTAGGAGTTCAAAGCAAACTTTACAAACAAACTGTATCTTATCAGAGAGGTCAAAGACAAACTTTACAAACTGTATCTAATCAGGGAAGTCCAAGATAAGCTTTTCAAACTGTATCTCTTTAAATAAGTTCCAAAACAAAGTTTACAAACAAACTATTTAATCAGGAGTTCAAAGCAAACTTTGCAAAAGAAACAGTAACTCATCAGGGATGTCTGAAACAAAATTAACAAACTGTATCTCATCAAAGAATGTTCTAGACAAACTTTACAAGCAAACTATATAATCAGGAGTTCAAAGCAAACTTTAAAAACAATCTGTATTTCATTAGGAAGAATAGGACAAACTTTACAAACTGCATCTCATCATATGTGTTCAAAGCACACTTTACAAAAAAATTACCTCATCAGAGAACTCCAAAATAAACTTTACAAACAAACTGCATCTATCAGAGGAATCCAAAAGCTGAGATATACAAATGTCATAATTAACGTACTACTTTGCCTCTGGGGTGCTTTTTAAACTCTGTAGATTCCTACAAACAATGACTCTTGTGATAAAAACTAAATGGCCTTGTACATAAAGTGTATATACCAATACACTGTAGAGTGCAGCTTTATACGTATAGAGCTATGGTGAAAATGTGGATTGACCAGAAATTCGTTATCCTTTATGTGATTGATGATAGTGATTTAAAATCCATATTAAAGATTCTAAATGTCTGTACAATGGTTCATTTGACCTAGATCAGATCTTTTCTCTTCCCTCTAGACATCATTGGCTGTTCATCACCGTTAATGATTCATAAATGACCACACTGCTGTATAGTATCAGTACAGTTTGTCTTACCTTCTTTCATCCCCAGTGCAGAGGAGAGCTGTGCTAAGTCATGGCACATAACAAGCCTTTCTTACTTAACGGCAGGGCTGACTGGCCTTCGGGATAACCAAGCGGTCCGGTGGGTCGGCCTCAAAATGTTTCAAATCTGTATCTCATCAGGAGTTCAAAGCAAACTTTACAAACCAACTATACCAACTATATCTCATCAGAGAAGTCCACAACAAACTTTACAAATAAACTGTATTAAATGAAAGTCCAAGAAAAACATTATTAACTTTACAAACAAACATATCTCTGTGAAAAAAATAAATAAATAAAAGCAAACTTTACAAACAAACGCTATCTCATCAGGGAAGTCCAAGACAAACTTTGCAAACTGTATCTCATCAAATAATATCCAAAACAAACTTTACAAACAAACTACTAAATCAGGAGTTCAAAGCAAACTTTACAAACAAACTGTATCTTATCAGAGAGGTCAAAGACAAACTTTACAAACTGTATCTAATCAGGGAAGTCCAAGATAAGCTTTTCAAACTGTATCTCTTTAAATAAGTTCCAAAAAAAAGTTTAAATTCTAGAGTACCCTTGATTCAAATCACTTAAAAAATCGCTCTTTTTTTCAAATGTAAAAATGCACAATGTTTACCAAAGGGTTAGGGGATAGAAGTCATAGTTCGTACAGTACAAAAATCATTATGTCTATGGAGAGTCCTCATAAGGATAGCCACACCAACGTGTCTGTCTGTGTGTGTGTGTGTGTGTGTCTGTGTCTGTGTCTGTGTGTGTGTGTGTGTGTGTGTGTGTGTGTGTGTGTGTGTGTGTGTGTCTGTCTGTCTGTCTGTGTGTGTCTGTGTGTGTGTCTGTGTGTTTGAGAGCAGCAATTACCTGCGTCCTGGGCAGCACCTCTGGATCAGCAGGGATTCTTGCCAAGATCTCACACAACATGATCCCAAAGGAGAAGACATCAACCTATGATTAAAGAGGGGCAAACAGCAGAGGTTCAGTTAAGTCTCTAATCACATCAGCACTGGCTCTCTCTTAATCTGACAGTGAGGCAGAAACACAACATCTTACAGTTACTGCATCTGTTATAAATCATTATATTCATTACTTTCCTAATCTATACCTCTCTACTGACCTACAGTACGTTAGATAAGTATGGCAACAACACAGAATGTCCATTTTTATTAAGACACAAACATATTTCAAAAGGTTATGGTAATTAATGTGAAGTCAGTGAGTGAATCAATACTAATTTAATTTTAAGGGACAAGACTATTACATTGACATTCAACTCATTACCTTGACATTGCTTGTGCCATGCAGATTTTTTTGCATTTTAGTTTCACATATTGATTGTAAGATCAACATAATATCTATGTGAAGATTGGCATGTCAAAAAGTATTTGGGATATCATGCTTAATTTGTATTGAACCCATAATATTCTTTAAAAGGATAGTTCATCCAAAATGTTCTTAAGCAACCTATTTGGTTTTGGGTAAGAACAGACTAAAATATAGTGCATTGACAAGATGTAAAGTGAAAAAGGAGTTATATTTTGTTCTGTTCTCACCCAAAACCAACTGGATTGCTTCTGAAGATATTGATTAAATCACTAGAGTCCTATGGATTACTTTTATGCTGACTTTATCTCCTTTTTGGAGCTTTTGAAGTTCAGGTAGCATTACAATTGAGAATTGTAATTTTTGGGTGAACTATCCATTTAAGGAAAGTGAACTATCTACTAGAAGAGCTACAGAAATGCATAAAAATGTATATCAATATGCATTTGGCAGAGGCTTTTATCCAAAGTGACTTAAATTGCACTCAGGATATACATGTGATCAGTTCATGCATTTTCCAATGTAACCAAGAGTAGTATCCTTCTCTATACTCTTGTTTCCAAAGTCATCTCTCTCATTTTCATTGGTATTCTGTTTCAATACCTTGCGGTCATATGGCTCTCCTCTGAGCATCTCGGGGGCCATCCAGAACGCAGACCCCACAAGAGACATCTTCCTTTTGGGGTCGTTTGCGGGCAGCTCCCCCACCTCCCTTGCCAGGCCAAAGTCAGTCACCACAGCTTCCCTGCCTCTCGAGGTCATACGGATTAGACAGTTCTGCATCAACAAAAACAGATGGATTCCACATGTAGTATGTTGCATAATCAAGAGTATAATCTGCAGAACATTAATATCAGATCTTTACTTATCTTTTCCTGTGGAATGAGGAAAGAATTTAAAGGAAAAGGAGTCAAATTTGAAACTATGTACTAAGTAAGATTTTTCAGCATCTCAGATTATAGAGAGAGAGAGAGAGAGAGAGAGAGAGAGAGAGAGAGAGAGAGATCTGTGGAACAGAGTAGACTAATGGACACATTATTTCAAAACAAAACTACAAAGCATGTCCACATCTCCACAAGAGGGCAGCATTGCTCTATGTATGAATTGAATACTAAGCACTGTCTTTGAAAATTCTCTGTTTCACAAAAATCCCACAGTCTTCCCTTGTCTTCTTCAGATTTTAATCATTCAAATGTAACACCTTGTCACTCAAAACCTGTGGAGTTATCCAAGCTTTATAGTTCATGTATACTTCTTATTTCTATTATAAAAGCGATAGTTCCGGTTCTAAAATCCAATTGGAGGAACCATGTTGTTAACACAACTAAATATATGCATAACTGTAACTGTAATTCATTTCTGATCTGAATGTAATTGCACTGAATAAGCCAAGTTGCTTTGCAACTGTAAAAAGTGTAACTACAATTACACTAATTGTTTATTTTGATGATTATTACTATTGATAAATGTATTTTTAAATTACGTATTATTTGTTTATTTATTGGTGTCTTTTAAATGGGCATTTACTTATATAGCAGATAAAACATCCCTTACCATCTTTAAAACGCACTGCCTCTTGTGACTTATTGCTGCTTAGTAATTTATCATCTTTACTTATTCCTAAAGTCAAAGTAAAACTTCTAAAAGTAGTAGTCTAAAAACTAAGAATATTCACAGTAGGTTAAATATGTTGTTAATGTAACTAGAGCATTCCGTAATGTTTTAATGTGGTAGATGAATGTGGTGCAGCTAAACATGCACTGTTGGTGGAAGTGCAAATGCCTTCGGGCTTCGGGTCTCTGCTGAATGGTGATGGTAAACACACAAGTGAAAGGCAAAATGTCAAAGGAACCCAGCTAGTTTTTCATTACATCAGCACAGACTCCCTCCCTAACTGTCTGTGAATACAGATACCCCATCCTCCTCTTTCATTTACAGTGCTCTCAAAGCGAAATGCTATCTGAAAAGGACAATTCTGTCATTAATTACTCACTCTCATGTTGTTCTAAACTTCTGAACTGATTTCTTTAGTAGGACAGGAATGTTAGCCTCAGTCATCATTGACTTTTATTGTATGGGAAAAAAAAAGATGCAACAAAGGCAAATATTGACAGACTTTTGTGGAAGAAATAAGCCAAACAGATTTGAAACAACATGAGGGTGAGTAAATGATAACAGAATTTTCATTTTTAGGTGAACTTTTTATTTAAAACCTTAGTTGTGTGAGTGTGTGTGTGTGTGTGTGTGTGTGTGTGTGTGTGTGTGTGTGTGTGTGTGTGTGTGTGTGTGTGTGTGTGTGTATTGCACAGTGTAATTGTGCTTGGTTTTTTTCTCAGAGGACTCGATAGTGTGGAATAACATGAGATACAGGTAATTAGTATATTTGGCATAAACCCCGTCCTAAGGTTCAGCCGCAGGATTCTCTCTCAAACCATCAGATCCTGCCACTGGAAGGTAAAGAGACAGGGGAGAGGAGCTTACCCCTAGAGCAGGACAGGACCTAAACTGGTGGTGTTGGGGTGGAGGTGGGTGAAAGACATGCATTGTACGAGCAAAGGAAGACAGCTGTGGGGCATAGGCTAGATCGTGATAGGATGAGAAGCTGGAACTGAATGCTGAACGATGTACGCTTTCATATCTGTGGCAGTAATAATATCACTTCATTTTAAACACACCCACTGACACTGGCAGCAGACACGTCACCTCTCTTAAGTTATTTACACTTGTGTTATGCAAGCAGAATGATTAACATTACCTCTGTTTTGTCTCTCCACACTGTGTAATGACATGATTGCTTTAATTAATGCACTAAGATAACAGAGTAGAGAAAGAAAACAATGCTGTCGTGGGTGAGTGTGCGTGTTAGGGAGGGGCTGGGTACAGTAAATGTGTGTATTTAACAGATTGGTTGAGTGTTTTTGTGGGTTAAGGTGGGTGCACTGCTGTGTAGGTGAGTGGGCTTGAATGTTATTAAATGTGTGTGTGTGTGTGTGTGTGTGTGTGTGTGTGTGTGTGTGCGTGTGTGCGTGCGCATGTTATAGTTTGGGAATAAATAAGTTCTCAAAAGTGAGCAAAATAACCTTACTTCTGTGTCATTTTGGGATGTTCTCAATTTTCAATAATTCATAAACAAAGAAAATCCTGCTGATTTTATTCTAAAAATGCAAAAAAAAAAAAAAACTTTTTCTTTTAGGGGGGTTATTAGATTATTATATTTCTATAAAATATAACCAACGTCTATGGTGTGTCCCCATTTAGGTAGTTACAAAAGCATGAGAAAATCACACATTTTAAGAGTGTCTTCTTTTAGGGGTCACTGTATAAATATGACATGCCAATCTTCACATAGACGTTATGTTGATCTTACAATCAATGTGTGAAACTAAACTGCACAAATGCAAAAAGTAAAGTAAAACATTACAATCTTTAGTACTCTGAACTAAATACTTGGTACTATTTGAATTGTGTACTAAACACGTTTTATTCAAAAACCACCATTTAAGTCAAGCTAAGAAAATGTGCATAAACACTTGAAAGTAAAGGAGACCTAGCAGGTCATTGCTTATGAGTGAGAGATGCTGAGAGAAGGAGAAAGGGGAAAAAGGGAAAGTACAGAGGAGAGTATATCCACTGAAAGCAGTAGTGGATCTGGACTTTATGGAATGGTAAATGTTAGGCACAGAAGTGCATTAGCATAATAAAGGTCTGACCTGTTCAAACATACAAAGGCCCGAGCACACTGTACACTGCAGCCTGGCAACTGACACAGTTAAAGCTGTCAACATACTGTGACTGTTTTTTACATCTCAGAACTTCATAGGGCTGCAGGTTCCCTTCTCAGAATGCAACAAGGCTTTTAGTCTGTTTTATGAACAATTTGAGCTTGTCAACTGCATTTGTGAGCAACAAAGGAAATTATATACCATGTGCATACTATTTAGTAGCCCCAAACAGTATTTGAACACTTCAAACATCCACTAAAAATGAATGGGGGCCAATCCGTAAACATTAAAATACTAATTGTTTCAAAAGTATAGCCACAAGACAAGACATAAACAATATGCATGTCAACATGATTTTAGAGTGATAAAATCTCTTACTAACCTTTTCTGTGAAAATTTCTATTCAATTTTACAATTTAGTTGCCATGACAATGTAATACTGTAAACCCTGCAGCAAAAATGATGATATAAACAACTTTACAGTTCAAATAATCAACCAGTTTTAACAGAGGAACCAGTGTAAGTGCTTTTATAAAATTATAAGCTTCACATTTCTGCCTTTAAACCCTCCTATAAATTATCCCCATTCACTTCCATTGTAAGTGCCTCACTGTAACCTCGATTTTTGCTTCTTTTAAAGGCGCACTCAGTAATATTTTCCACATTAGAAAAATTGTACACTTAAAGAAATTAACAGCAATTTTGAAACATATGTACTGTATATAATCATTATGACTTACAGGAGATGAATATTCCAGTCATATCAGTAACTTTATAAAAGCTGCTTTAATCTACATAGGGGCTGTGATGTTATGATCACATGACAAGCCAAATACTATTCGCTTAATGTCAGTAACCTCACTGTTATTAGACTTTCACTCATGGATTAAATTGATAATGACGGCTGTAAATAGTGATTTTCAACGGCATATTTAACTGAAAACAATTGCGTTTGAATGATGCTGCATCCACGCCCCTAGATGTCAGTGTAAGTCCAATATTACATGAACAAAAACTTACTGAGTGCACCTTTAAAGAAGAGGAGGGACGAGTAAAAAAACATTTTGTTAAAAACAATCTGTATTATGCCACAGATGCTGCTGATTGAGCTTAACTTGTATTAAACCCAGAATATTCCTTTAAGGAAAGTAAAAACATTGGGGCTAAAAAACATAGGCACCATATTTGTTGTAGCTTTTTTTAGTGGTGTCTGTGATTATCTATAAATGCAAGGTGTGGCGCACAGCTGTGATTTCGTAATATATCGCCATTCTTTGCCACACTTGCTCAACTTTGATCCCTAAAGTCTGCCAACACACTCACCTTGGAGTTAAGGTCTCTGTGGTAGATGTTCTTATAGTGTAGATAGGTCATTCCTCGGCTGATATCGCAAGCCAATTCGATTTTCTCTCTCCAGCAGAGATTGACGTCATCTCTAGCCAGCAGCTCCTCCAGGCAGCCTCCGCTAACATACTAGGTGTGGAGGAGGGCAGGACATAATATTATAAAACACTTGCACTTAGAATTTTGACCTGATAACAACTAAGCAAGCTCAGGCTATCAGAAACACATTCAGTATATAGTATATAGTAAATTATGCCTAAAACTCAATAGCAGACAATATAGCTGAAAACAATGAACTGTGAATACTAAAACAATCCCCAAACTTTGCCACTCACCTCAAGAATTGGGTACAGCTTGTTCTCTTTGACACAGATGCCCAGGTACCTACAGTAGAACAAACTAAATAGTTAAGAGGAAATGGCTATCCAACCAGCTCCTATAGCATTTATAAAACTGCACTGAATGGAATATCAGAGTTGAATTAGGAACTGCTTATTAAAGAAACAAAACTATAGGCATTGCAGACTAAATCTGATGTGATTACACTGGTCTTATAGATTTTTTTTTAAAACTGCCTTTTTTTTAAAATGTACATATTTCCGTTTCATATGAAATTCCATCAAACTGAATTCTGTAATATTTAATAAAATTACTGAGAGTTGTGCCTCCCCGTTCAAAACGTATAGTCATGATGTAAGTGTGTTTGGGGTGGTTGCTAGGGCGTACTGGCTAATCAAAAAAGTATTTATTATCGGTCATTAATCAAAAATTGTAAGTCAGATCACTTAAACAAGTAATAACATATCTCTCCTCAACAACCCACACAATATGAGGAATCATTCATGTCTGTAGCGCAAGCTAGAACGAGTTGTATGATCAATTTAATACTTAGGGGTAAGGGTTTGTTAAACCCCATGTATGAGCACCAGTAATAGTGATGCTTGCAAAGAACAGTTTACAAAATCCTCAGGTTCAATATGATCCTATCAAAAGATTTTCCTGCCTTCCTATGAAAACATTATGTGTGGGCGTACATTGAAACGTATAATTTAAAAAGAAACAAATGTATATTAAACCATTTAGTTTGGGTTTCCTGTGCTCAAGGTCAGGATATCTGATCCCACATCAAGTGTTATCGTTCAGTATTAGACTGACAATGTCAGAGTTGTTTTCTTCATATGTTCTGAGTGGGTGTTATGAGCATCAGGCCGGCATGGGATTGGCGAAAATGATGATGTGCACATGCAGAGGCGGCTCACCTCACTATGTTCGGGTGGGAGAGTTTTTGAAGTAGGCTGATCTCCCGCACGATGCTGTCCGTATCAACGTCATTTTTATAAATCTTCACCACCATCACCTTCTTTGTAGTGCTGTGCATCACCTGGTCAACACAGAGCAATCCCATTACCAACTAGTGGGCATAACAAATTTGGGTGTTTTTTTTTTTTTTTTTACATCTATGAGCACCTTTAACACATTTCTCACACTCTCACTAGTTTATTTAATTTGTGCACTTATAACATCCAACAGTGTATATACTGTACATGCATTACAGAGGAACTCCAATAACAGTTTGAGAAGTAGCAAATATGAATGAAGGCATGGTAAAAATGTTCCCAAGGCAGTTATAAAGTAACCTTGAAATCTGTAAGTGTTAGTAGAAATTAACCCCTGGGACATAAAAGTGCTCGTAGTTGAAGAAAGGCACAGTGTGTAATTTCCTGACATGTTTTTCCTTCGCAACACCAGTATGTGAGATTCCGTAATCACATTCACTGTGCAACCAGAGCAACAGAATGGAGCATCACACTTTTTTCTCTTTATTTTTTTGCCCCTGGGGGGATTGAACTTAACTTTTCTTTACAGCGCATGTCTTCCTTAGGACACAATGTTCTTTACACGCAATTTTTTTTTAAATGCTGTCATTCCCTTGGCTCATGGTGTGAGAATGGTCACAGTGGAGGCATGTGGCACTTTTGTAATGTTCTGCGGTGTGTATTGCTATTTAACACTGTTATCTGCGTTCCATCTTGCTGTTATTGTGTTCATAATGGTAGAATGGGATCCATAACCATAGAAAAGCTCTGATCTCACCTCACCATAGTCAATAATATTGAGCATGTACATTGAAAGTCCCCTTGTGGTATTTTTACGATCACTACTTGTTATAAAATGCCTTTCAGTTTCTTACAATTTAAAATATGAGGAAAAGTTCATGGAATTTGGAGGTGATCTACTGACCAAGCACTGAAGAATTTGACAAATGATGATGATGATGACAAAATATGTGGCATACGCAAACAAAATCATACAATACATTTTCCAGCTAACCTCACTTTTCTTAGCTATTTTTCCGATGACAGTTTACCAGCTGGTCCCAAGATCATTATAGTGGATGTATAAAGTCAGTTATTTTTGTGCCAATGTGGTTTACACAGGTACTCTTAAAAAATTATTTTACTGTTTTATAAATAAGTTTTTACTGAAACGTATTTTCTTTTACTGTCTGTGAAGGTTTTTAAGATAATTTAAGCATGACTGGGTGGCGACTGTACGTGATGTACGTGTTTGTATTACTTTGTTGGGTTGGAAAGTGTTTAGTCTCCTAAAAAACATGCTAAATCATGCAGAGGCACGTCATGTCTGTAAAATTGTGTTTTAAGGATTAACAGGGCTGTGACTGCTCGGCAGATTATTTGCGTTTTTGGCAACAGAATTTGGGTGAGTAACAGAATTATACATACAGCACACAGGAGGAGTGGAGCACAACCTTTTTACTTTTAAGGCAGCAATTATGAAATGTAAAAATGTAACCCAAATGTCACAATATCTCGATATGCCACATTTTTACAGCTTTGATTAAATCAGTGGACTTTTGCCAAACTGCAAATGATCCAACTGGATGAAGCTGAAATGTGTTAATTATTTGCCACTAAATAGAACTGAAGAAATAATGAGTGTTTTCATGCACACCAACATGCTGATAAGTAACAAAAATAGCTTTTAAAAAAAAAAAATCAGTTAACGCAAATCATGTTTACATGAGATTTCATAAAATAATCATCTGATTATTTTCTGCTTTTGATTTCAAAAAATGTCAAACCGTTTTTTATTGGTCTGACCAACTGACTGTTCCACCTCTGACTCGTACCATTGGTTGAGCCAATGTTTGTTGGGCTGGACGGGCCACTCAAACAAACAGAGCAACGTTATGATCACAGCGTTTAAACTTTTCAGGGAAATCAACCTACAAATGGCTTATTTATAGTTGTCTGTGCATATTAAGCTGGGACACAAAAATTTATTTTAACATTAAAAAAAATCCACTTTTTAGCTTTAAAGATTTTATATTTATATTTTAAGTACCAGCAGTAGAGAGCAACTGGGTATATTATTACATTACTGAACTTTTAATGCATCTTGGTTATTTTAGTACATTTTTTTCTTCAACATAGACACTAAATCATTACCTTGTAGACTTTGGAGAAGAATCCAGTACCAATAAGCTCTGCGCTGAAGTCTTCCCAGAATTCCAGTTTACGGACGGTGGTGCGGAGGCGGTGCCAGCTGTCAGTCTGGCAGTATGTGTCTGTGGACTCGCTGAGCAACGTAGGGCTGACCGGTTCTGAAGCAACATCCACCTCACACATGTTGGAGATCTCATCTGCAACAGAAAGATCAGAGAAGAGACAGAGAAATCTTAGTCCGACTCTATAGAATTGGATTAAAAAAAACTGCCTAACTGTTATGAACTGATATGACATTGTGAACAATCCAAAGATAAATAATAATAATAATAATAATAATAATAATGAAAAAAATAAATTAAAAAAAGATAGAATGGACATCTCATTCCAAACACCTTTTTTTCAGGAGCTACATTATGCTTACAGTGTGAGCTCAGCATTTATTTTTTCCAATTGTGACTTCAAAAGATAAAATGCTCTATATAAAAAAAAAATACAAGACAGGTGCAAATTTGCAACATTTTTGATACTACTCAGATTTATAACAATAAAAAGATCCTTCACTGGAAAATGTACAAAAACTTGCAAGAACTGTTTAAAATCGCCATGGTATGACATTAACACCATAGGAAACAACATGGTATGGCTTTATTTAGGGCATTAAGCAGACATTACATAAGCTTCCGGATGACATCATTAGATGGTTTGACTCTGATCTGAAAAAAAAGGGGGGAAGCTAGCCTCAGTGTTTATATTTATTTACGTATCTCCTGATGCTCACTATGTGACTTAACAAAGTGTGGTAAACAATGTTGTGTTAAGTCTTTTTAAGAGGAGTGCAACATATGCACAAACATTTATGTACACTGCAATTACAACGTTCTGGAAGGAGCATGGCTGCAACTACAGCAAGACATGCGTAAAGTTATAAAATGGGTTGCAGATTCTGATAGGATTGCTAACAGAAGGGGAAAACAAGGCTAAATGCAAATAATTAAACACAACTGACCATATAATTGGATAAAGTTCAGATAGCAGAGTGTGCATTGTCTTATCCAATTTTCATGAAAGCGCTAATTCTAAGCGCAATTTTCATGCAAGCACATGTAGCCATGCGTGGGAGTGTTTGCGCTAACTGTGTGTGTAAGTGTGCAAACTGGGGGTGTATTGTATGTAAACGAAGCGACGCAAAACGCAATTTGCTATTTGCAGCGCAAAGTCTAAATTCAGTTTCTGACATTGCAGTTTGAAGATTTCACCAGCAGGTGGTACTAATGTCCATATCCAAACTCTGAAAGTAAAGTGAACATCAAATTATGTCCATGACAAACACTGTTGAAGCCATTTTAAGAAAACAAATATTTATGAGGTTTGTTTTAAACTATCTTTAGGTCATGGTTTATTTTTCAATTATTATTATTATTATTGTTTATATTTACAATTGTATTTATGATCTGATTTGTATTGGTATTTTACCACCTGTTGTCTTAGAGTGATTTGTAAGTCAATACGAATGGGGCCGGTGGATTTGGTATGATTTTTTTTTTGACCACTTCATTATTTTGATTATATTTTAGTTTTGTTTAAACTGTCATTTGAATTTAGAAATATTTTTGGTTTAATTTTTTCGTGTTTCAATAAATGAATGACATTTTTCAAAATCAAATCGACTGGTAGAATTGAAGTGCGTTCCGATACAATCACTGTTAATATTAGCCATGATCTGTGTGTCAGTAGAAGAAAATAATTAATAATACATACATACACTATCATTTAATGTAGCGTAAATCTAAATCCTGACCAGAACTACATCTTCCATGCATATAAATGAGCGCATCACTGTCATAGAAATAGTCAACATTTCTGTTCTCCTAATTCATTGCATACAGTCTATTTACACTACCAACTTCTTATAAATGTGCAGTCTTTGTTCATATTGCTGGTGCTTGACAGGAAATGGACTACAGAATAGGATGCAGACGGTGAAATAACGGAGAAGAACCTCAGAATTAAATTGCACTTGACCCAGCCTGCTAGCGCATGCTAGCTCGAAAATACCAAAACTTCATGGCTATGCCCATTGACTTTGCGCTTATGACTTGATGCATAGCGCTATGCTAATGCTCATAAAATAGGATCCATAAACATTTAAAAAGGAGGAAAAAACACATTCCATATCTTTAAACTGACGTTAAAAGCGCTAATTCATCTGTCAACATGCGTCAGACTGGTAAATCAAAATTCTGCTGTTATTTATGTATTAACATGCTTGTACATTTTCCCAATCAGCCTATGATATGTTAATATTTTTGCATTCTGATAGGCCTATGCAGTTGATGGTATTATTAATACATTTCAGTGTTTGATTTATAGGATATTTTTTTGTTGGAATTTTGTACAATAAACTATTGTGGTGAATTATGTCCAAAATAAAATCTGGGTCATAAAGCAAATCCATCTTAGATCCACTTCTCTAAGACAACAGCAAAAAACATGGATTGGATACTGTATACGTGCCTGTGTCTGCGTAGTGCAGATACGTGTGTATGTTATATTGAAATGCGGATTATCGCATCAGATGGAGATTACATCATTGCATGGCAGTAGGCATGTCATCCTTGGTGCCCAGAGTACTGGCTGCCCTAACTGCCCGTTAATATGTTTACAGGCTTCAACACAACCTCCAGTAGGGTTTCTCAGTGATGGCTCTGCCACAACAATCATACATCAGCTGTCAACAACACATCAGCATCCAACCACAGGCTACGCTAACAATATACTGACACACATACATGCTTCCTCACACTCTATTAGATAACTTTGAACATCAACCTCACTGTCAAATATTCCAAAGCTCCGCATCATCTTTTATGAAGAATCACACATCCCGAAGGTGATGACACATTGCTGCTGCTACATTGGAAAGATTTGGAATGTGCAGTACATTTCAGTCAGCAAAATAGCTCAGCATAAACAGCTGGTTAGATAACTAGCTGACAGCACATATGGAGGAAAAGCTGTAATCATTAGAGAGCTTTTGCAGTCCAAGGGATTTGCAGTGTGACAGAATTACTGGGTTATCTTACCGCTCTGATGTTTGTGTATATAATACATAATTTAGTGCTTAACGCTTTGTTTTTGTTTTTAAGGCAAGTTATAATTTTACTGTTACTGCCCATTAAAATGGATTTGTCCATGTTTTTATGCTTGTTGTTTTCTAACAAATGACAATGCACCAACAAAGTACCACCTAAAAGCTCAATGGCATTCATTTTTGGGACATAGTACCATTGTAATACCATTGTTTTTGGGATATGCACTATAGTAATATGATTGCTTTGTTTTTGTTTTTTTGTATATGGTAATCTTTCAATACCTTGATATCTATTCATGTACTTTGGTATCGTGTAATACCATCATTGTACCAGTGATACCACTATTTCCATAGGACTTTTTTTCAAGGATGATTTAATGAAAAACAACGGCATATGTATACTGTACCTGAGCAAACAAAAGATGCAGACTACTTTTTACCATGGCAATGCCATGTAATACTTGATTAACTTTGGATTACCATGTAAACACCATGGTATATGAATATGCTAGTCATTCAGTATCATTATATTCTATATGATTCCATCAATACTGCACTATGGTACTTCCAAGTACTTTTTTGTTAGGGTGATTTATGGAAAAACCACAACATATGTGGAGTGTACCAGTGCAAACAAAAGCTGAAGATTGACACGTTTTGTCTTTCACGCATGGATGATTTTGAATGATGCAGTTGCTTGTGTGAACAAACAAAAACTTCCTTGTAATTATAATTAAAACCACACAGCTCTTTGCGTAGTGGCATACACTATCAGCCAAAAGTTTAGATACACCCACTCCTTCTGTATTATTCATATTTTCCACATTTTAAAATAATAGTAAAGTCATCAATGGACTCAAATGGAAGTATGAGAGTTATGTATTTTCTTCCTAGCAGCCACGCCTTACCTAGATTATAGCTCTGCCCATGCTCTGCCTTTCCTCAACAAATTTCATGAGGTGGCACATGGGGTGCTTTTTAAACAGTATTTCAGTTCCATGAATGCTGGACACTTGTTCACTGCTTATCCTTGTCTGAAAATTATTTGTAACTAAAATTTCAGCCATAAGCACAAGCCTTTATATCAAAAGTTTTTAAGAATGTGAGAAACATAAATTCAGTCAAGTATGTCCAAACTTTTGGCTGGTAAAGTATGTACGTGATGTTAAAAGATCCATCAGGGCCTACATCTTAATTGCATCTTAACCTGATAATTCTCTTATTATCTAATGAGAGCATAAGTAAACAGCACGCAAAAGATAGAAAGGTCATTCAACCATCAAAGCAGATACAACAGGACATTGTATGTAAGATAAGAAGCTTGCAAATCCTGTATGATAAGACAAAGTTACGTTTACCAATGCATACTGTAACTGTCTGATATTGAATATTGAATATACTGATATTGCACACGGACGCCCTGACTCTTTACACCATCTTCAATGTTCCAGGATGCATGTCATTGTCATTTATGTGACACCTGAAACCTGCTTTGCCAGACATATCTCACCTGGCTCACATGCAAATGACAACAGAGAATGTAGGCACTCAGGTTATTAACAGACGTGGTCTTTGAGCTACGCTGCGGGGGTTTGGAAAGGCAGTGTGCCTCTTTTGGTCTCTGTCGGTATGTTAATAAAACATGGAACAAGAACAGAGTTTTGGGGGTTTCAGATGTAGAGTGATGCAAAGCACTTGTGAGATCTACCTTGGGGGGGAAAGAGAGAGAGTGGAAGAAAGAATGAAAGAAAGAAATTACGTAATTAGTTTTATCTTGGTAGGGACGATCTCATGCACATGAGCACACAAAGTGCTTCTACTGAAATGGCCCACAGATGATCAACACCATTAACTTGGCCCCACCCTAACCTAACTAACCTTAACCCCTTTTTTTAACTTGTTCGAGATGCTGAAAAAACAAGAACCAATGCTGAAAGATGTTTGTGTAGAGCGTTTACATAAAAAACAATTGAAAAATAGATGGAAAAGATGCAAAAAACGAGTTCAGTGTGAACGATGCGTTCACATTGCTATGCGATTGGGTATATGCATTTCATTTAAACCTGTTCCTTTAAATTTATCGCCACAAAATGGATATAAATTACGGTTGCCAACTGTTCCATATTAGCCCAGGAAGTCCCATATTTTGGCAGAAATAAAGCATATTGTCCTTTATTTGAGCTGTGAATCACATCAACATTTTCAAGATGGCTGTGTGATAGTTTCTCTGGCACATAAGGTGAATATGCAGGTATAACTGAGTTCACCTCCATCATAATAATAATGGTCTGTACTTAGAGTTAGAGTTACTGTAACTAGGGGGACTACGACTGGAACAAGGGTGTCTGGCTATGACTGGAATTAGGGGGTCTGGCTATGACTGGAATTAGGGGGCTACGACTGGAACTAGGGGGTCTAGCCCCCCCCCCCCAATTCAAACAATGCATGCAGTTAGAGGGTCTGATACAAAGCAAACTTTGTTAGCATGGAAAATGTAGGAGTAATCTAGTTCAAATTGAGTGTCACGGATGAGAGCCATCAAGGTACAGTAGGTTTCTCTGTGGTATTTACGTCATCTTCAAAGTCTTGTGGCTTTTTCCACAAAAGAAAATAAATTAGGAAACATGGGAAAGCATGTTCTGTTTAACATAACAGAAGGGTTAAAACCTGCCTTTTCTATGCCACCTGTGTTAAATAATTCAGTGTAAGTTGAGAAATCTCATGTGTGTCTCTTCGGACGCTCTCCTTTGAGTATATATTGAGTTTCTTTCTATCCGTGTGGCAAGTAAAGCCTACTGGGTCATGTGTCCTCCACTTTCTATAACGTGAGCTAAGGAATGTATGAAGGAGAGAGAAAGAGTGGGAACAAGACAGACAGAGAGAAAGGAGATACTGAATATTACAACATAATCATTGAATCATGCTTCATACAACAGGTTAATATTACAGTTTGGCTACATTCATTTCAAAACTTAATACTACGTTAGACTATTTTTAGTATATCTTCTCACAGATAGTGTCTGATAGTGTCTTATGGCCCATAATAACCCTGAAGTCATGCATAGGTTAAGCAGGTCTCAGTCATTATAGGTATCCAAGACAGCTGATAAATAATTTACACATACAGAGCCTGTACTCAGACACACTCAGGTACAGAAACACTACCTACACTTTTAATGCTTGTGCAATAGCATGACTGCAATAGCATGTTCTGCGAGAGACATTTATATCAAAATAATGAAAATAATATGCAATGGAAAGAGGCTTGTTCCATATGAAGAATGGCATCCATTTCCCTTTCAAAAAAATACTGTGGTGCTACCATGCTTAACTGTTGTTATCAGATGTAAATACCCTGGTACTTTGATATAAGCGTAGTTGACGTGACATGTCTAACAGTGACAGCAAAATCATCAAAACTATTTTAAACAATATATACACTTTCCATTATACATACAGTATATGAACGTTTAAAAAAAAAAAGTATTGAATAAATCATTAAAAATAAGCTCATGGACGTCTTGGTTACTGTCATAAACTCTGTTCCTGATGGAGGGAATGAGATGTTTTGTCGATGTTATGACACTAGGGGTCTCTCTTGGGATCCCCAAACACCTCTGATCTTTGAGAAAAGGCCAATGGGAATTGGCGAGTGGAATTTGCATGCCACTACCCCGGACATACGAGTATAAAAGGAGCTGGCTCACAACTACTCATTCAGGTTTTGTGCTGAGAAGCCAAGACAGGGTTCCGGACATTTCAGCGGGTAGTTCAGCATTGTGGCAAGAGGGACACAACGTCTCGTTCCCTCCATCAGGGGTCGTATCTGGTATGGGAGCAGGCCGAGACAGCCGTGGCCCTTTCTCTCTATGTTTTCTCTCCACATATTATTTAGTTTTCAGCTGGGGCCTTTTATAATGCTTTTTATTCGTGTCTGGAAAGGTGATCTTTTCCTTTCCTATTCATTCAGGAGGAAAAGACACCATGGAGACCACATCCTGCCCGAAGGGGAGGTTAACATGTGGAAAATATGTCGCGTGGGCTCACCAGCCGCAAATGGAAGAGGCACGGTGGTAGATACTGCCCGAAGGGTAGGAGCTCTACAAACACGGCGACCTGAGGCAAAGAGAGGTCTGCACAAGGGAGACGTGAGTCTACCGATAGGGAAACCGTACCATGGAAAATATATCATAGGGGGTTACTGCAGGTAACCAGCACCTACCCCAGTACAGGGCATGCTAGCACACATACTGGGTCCAGCTACGAATTCCTCCACCAAATTCGCCAGCCACAGGGCTAGGGAGGAAAGACATCAATGCGATTAAAAATTACACACAGCCGGAAAGGCATCTTTAAAAAGACGCTATCCGTCAGTGCAAGCACTTTTAGAGAAAATATTCTCTTTTATTTGCAAGAATATATACTCTTTTAGCTGTCGAAGCACCCAGGGGTGTACTCTGCATCCATCGCGCAGAGGGAGAGAAAGCCGCTGAAATACGCCGTATATCAAACAGCATACAATTCTTAGTGAGGTGAATGGACCGACCGATGGAGGAATTCAGCTCTCTGCGAAGCAACCACTTGTCTCCGAAGAAAAAATCTGAATGAATGGTTGTTAGTCAGCTCCTTTTATACCCGTATGTCTGGAGGAGTGGCATGCAAATTCCACTTGCCAATTGCCATGGGCCTTTTCTCAAAGATCAGAGGTGTTTGGGGCTCCAAAGAGAGACCCCTACAGTCACTACATCTACACAACTTCGAGTGAGTGACAGATAGGGAACATATGTTATTTGTCAGCTACCCATCTAAAAATGTACAGAAGGAGAATCAAATTTATACAGTACCATGTTATTTACATGTCCAACAAAAAACATGGTAACTGAACTTTTTGGTACTTTGAGTTACTGTTCTGTTTTCATCTGTGTTTGTGTAGACTGAATACACACATACAGTATGTTTAGCAGATCAACATACTGTTTTTGAGGCAATATTTCTGTTTCTTCTCCTTCACCCACTCACACTCAAAAAACAATTGCTAGTTTTTATTTGTCCTACAGCAACTCTTACCCAATGTGGATTCTTATGAGTTTCACAGAACAAGGTTTACCATACAGACATCACCGCAGAAGAACTGCAGAAAAACATTTCACATTCCTGAAATCTATTGTCTGACTTGGAATGATGTCAACGGTCAGTATCAATTCATTTTTGAACAGCTTGGAGCACAGTTTTACAACAAGGAGACGTCTACAGTGAATAATCACAGGTTATCAGTTTACGGTAAGAAAGTAGAGTGAAGGAGGCACCCTACAGGACATGGAGGGTTGAGCTCCCGCAAACACTGGAAAAAGTGGGTAAAGTGAAGTCAGAGAGTTCAGAGAGTCAGCTATATAAGACACAAAACTGGGTGCCAATAAGATATACATTCCATACCAAGAGAATCTGACACCATTACGTCAGATTCCACACTTTGTGAAAATTTGGAAGCATCCAACATAAGAGAATGCACATATCTCCAGGTTAGCCCAGACCAGAAATCATCCATACAAAAAATATATCCATAAGTAAAAGCTCTTAATATTACTATAAAAATGCATTTTTTCCTCTCTTTTCTCGACCTACATGCAGTAACATTTTTGCTCTTTTTATTACTCTGGTTTACTCTTCAAATTCTATATAGTGACACTGCTTATGTTGTTGGATCCTAGGCTATATGATAAATTGCTTGTAATTTTCCTTATTAATAAGTTGCTTTTTGAAAAACTAAATGATTAAATATAGTGATAGATTGATAACGTATCAGTTAGGCTGATTAATTGGACATTATTTGGCCATTTTGAAATTACTGGCGTTGGCCGATTGCTCTGCCCGATTGGCCAATTAACAGTAGTTGTCATCACACCTATTGCAAAAATCTACCACCTACCGTGTCAATGGATATAATACTTTTTCATAGAGAATATAGTAAATAGTAATAGTAAATAGAAAGAAATATTAAATACTGTGTAATGTAAGTTTTCATTTATAATTCAGAAATTGTGTGTACATCTAAATTGCTATCATAAAATTGTATCATATTAAATCAGCATTATACTCTATAGGCCAGCGCCACCCTGCTCTCTAGATATATTGGTATTAGCATCACCAATTAAAAAACCCAAATCAGTCAGCCACTAATGTAAATTTAAGTCAACACATTAAGAGATACACCGAGTAAACCCTTGAATAGAGAATACAAGACTAGTGGTAGACCGATATGGGTTTTTCAATGGTCGATATAACGATACCGCTATCTAGAGTGCAGGTTGGGCGATGGTGGGTATAAATGCACACAAAATGTACACAAAATTTCTGTAGTAAAATTAAAATGTATTTTATACAATATTTACATGCACTTACGCTTGAAAGAAAAAGTACATTTTGGAACTTATACGAGGGAAGGTTAATAACACTTCTGTTAATCAGGGGTGGAAAGAGTACTGAAAAATCATACTCAGGTAGAACTGTTACATCCCAAAAAATGTAGTGTGAGTAGAGTAAAAGTAGCTGTCCTAAAAACTACTCAAGTAAGAGTAAAAGAGTAGCTCATTTAAAAGTACCCACGAGTAGTGAGTATTGAATACCAAGTTGCAAAACCTATGCCCAATTATAATAAACACTGTATGCCAAATTTTAAAATACATCACTTATCTATGATAAACACTACATGAATCTGATCCCCAAAAAGAAAAGGGATACATTAAAGGGATAGATTAAAAAGTTATTTTCAATACACTGATCACCATTTTAAATCGTAATGTATGAAACAATTACATTACATTAAAATCAGTTTATGTGTAGTCTAAATTTCCCTTAATGCCCACAGAGCATTATTGTTGTGCATAAAACATATTCAAACAATGCAAGGAATGCAAAAAAATGCTAAATAAGCACGATCGCTTGGCACGCCATGTCCTGCACAATAGAGGAGGTAGAGCAGGCATGGGAAATGTTGTTTGGTACAGGGGCTACATCACGCTTAAATAGGAATAATTCACCCAAAAATGAAAATTCTCTCATCATTTACATGCCATCCTGGATGTGTCTGACTTTCTTTCTTCTGCAGAACACAAATTAAGATTTTTAGAAGAATATCTCAGCTCTTTTGGTCCATACAATCAGTGCTAAAATATTGAAACTCAACAAAATCACATAAATCAGCATAAAAGTAGTCCAATCCATGTGCTTGCAGTGGTTTAATTCATGTCTTCAGAAACAAAATGATAGATGTGGTGAGAAACAGATCAATATTTAATTCCTTTTTTACTATTAATTCTCCTCCCTTCTCAGACAATCTCCACTTTTACTTTCACTTTCTTCTTGTGTTTTTTGTGATTCACATTCTTCATACATATCACCACCTACTGGGCAGAAAGAAGAATTTCTAGCAAAAAGTGACTAATATATTGATCTGTTTCTCACCCACACCTGTCATATAAATTTTGAATTCAAGGATTAAACCACTGGAGATTTATGTAGTATTTTTATGCTGCTTGTATGTGCTTATTGGAGCATCAAAATTTTGGCACCCCTTCACTTACATTAAATGGAATAGAGCTGAAATATTCTTCTAAAAATCTTAATTTGTGTTCTGAAGAAAGAAAGTCATAGACAGATGGTATGAGGGATATGAGTAAATTATAAGATAATTTTCATTTTTGTGTGAATTATTTAAGTAGCACATGGGGGTGCACATTGTCATCCTTTTGAGATGCAATGTTCTACATTGATTTAGTTCTTGTATCTTTTAAGCCCAAAAATAGTTGTGTTCTCATTATAATGCATAATGCACAATTTTCTGAAGTAAAACTGGTAGAATATTCTGCCTGAATTATTGCTGTACAAATGTTGATACTTTTACAACTTGGTCTTTATAAAGTCTAAGCATAATTATAAATTATTTTATCATCTCTACTTTCCTGGTAATTTATTATACCAATTAACACACTCTCTACATCAGGGGTCAGTTTTATTTAAAAAAAAATTAACAATATTTAAAAAAAATATTATTATTAAAAATGTTGCTGTTTTATTCTGTTACATGAATACTTTTAAAGCTACTCAAGTTATTCAGCCAAAAGCAGAGAGTGGTTTTCTCATTTCCTTGATATTGTTGTTTGATTAATAGCATTATATGTCATAGCCAACTAGACAGTGTTCAGTTCGGTTCCATGTACTCTTCAAGTCCAACATTTTGATGCAAATACACTTTTTGTCCAACTGTTTAAATTCACTTGGGACATAAATGACTGTGTTTACATTAACTACTCAGAATTATAAAGTGTATTTGATCATTCAAGCACAATAGCACTCAAACATTAGCCACCTGTCAATCAAACAGAATGTAGTTACAGACGTTAGGAAATAAAGTCAATCTTTTATATTTCATCTAGATCAACCAACCAGTGGTGCTCTTACTATCATGATTGATGTAATGAACTCCCCTGTTCTAGATGTAGAACATAGGCTAAGTATAGAAAACTACTTAAAAGATTTATCGAGGACATCTCTCTTTCTTCCGATAAACATCTAGATCATTTTATTGCCCAGCCCTATTGATAACATTGCATTAATCTCTCAAAGAAGCCCAATAATCTCATTGTGATAGATAGTTCAATTACAGGCTATGTTATAGACACACAGAATCTAGTAAGCAGAAACATGACATTTACCTCAATATGTTTCTTCAAATTAGAGGCAGGATTAATGCGGATATCTGGCTTGAGCAAGTTAAACTCACATGACACGATCAAGCAATTAGCCTTTTTCACTGCGAAAATCCCTTTCAGGTGCGGCTGTGATGTTCAGCTGTAAACTATGCTTGAGGCATTCTCCACAGTTGGCACCAGATCTGCAGTTGCCATTCAAGTTTTTTACATGTGATTTGATTTGAAGGGAGTCACAAGACTTTCCCTAGCCAATCATGTCAAAAGTAAAATCAAAGTAAAATCAGGACAGGGAACAAGCGAACACAGACAGTGGAAATAGTGCAGTAAAAGTACAGTTACAGCACTTAAAATGTACTCAAATAAAAGTAAAAGTATACATTTTTAAACTACTTAAAGTACAATTCTTGGAAAAAGTAGTTGATTACAGTAATGTGAGTATTTGTAATACGTAAAAAAATTTAAACATACCAAAATTTTGCATCCTAATTACAACCAAAAGCTTTTCTGTGACCTCCCAGTTCATGCTTGGAAAATCAAAGGCTGTCCAGCAAGGTCACCAAAACTAGTGAAACAAGACACTTTACTGTTGTTCTGGCAAGGATTCATGTTCTCCAACTGCACGTGGGTGGATCTACAAGACAAAACATGCAGCTCACACCAGATCTGTTTTCTTTGGGGCTTACTTCTTCTCATAATATAAAAAATGTGCCATGCAGCTCAAGGGAAAAAGGGCATCTGATTTTCAGCAGAGGAAATTTGTACTTATTACATCATGAAAAACAGATTAGCTACAGCAAGAGTTCATTAGCGAGTTGCATGCCACCGTGTTGCCCTATGCAGTGCGCCAACTCACTGTCATAAGACCCTAATGAATCAAAGCCCTTGTTCTCTTTGTTTAGACTGGGCTGCCTACATATTGTAGATGACCTCAGACCATTGATTGAGGCCCTTCATTACAAATGGACAGTGATTCCAGTAAACAACATCTCTCAAGTTTAACTAACTGACGGATGGAGGGTGAAAGTATGGCAACAATGATCAAGCCCCCAACGTCCTGCTGCAAGATGGATGTTCTGTGGACATCCTGTTCAAATCATTCATGATTACAAAATGCTTTGTTATTGGCTATATTCTGTTGCTCTGCAGTGCTTCTTGGATGACATCATAGACTGAACAAAAAGCAATTTACATCAGGTCTGAGATGCTTAAAACACATCTTTGTAGTTCTCTAAATGGGCTGAATAGTTTGGCAATGATTAGAAAGCCTGTAAAAAAATTTACACCTTAGGGGCTGTTCAGAATGAACGTGCTTAAAAAGCTAGACACTGCGTGAAGAATAGAACAGAATGTGGGAGTCTTCTATATATTCAAAGTTATTTTTAGGGCTGCACAATTCATCGAAAAAATATTACAATTACAACTGCCGACGAATTAACAATTAATGCATTTGGTGCGAACGGCCCCTTACTAAACTCTGGGTTGTTCTGTTCCTGGATGTATATTGGTCAACACAGTGACCCGGCCATGCTAAAATTCATGATATAGTAACAGCTATGACATAACACACCTGTCCTCCATTTCACCCGCAGAGCAAAGCAATGTCTTTTTTTTTCACCCCAAAGATCAAAAGATTTTGGTGTATACATTGACATTGGTGCAAAAGTTGATATAATTGGAGAGGGTGTCTCCAACATGATACTTACACTGTGCAAATTTAAAAAAAAATGGAAATTCCAATATTTTTATACTGTCGCACACCCTACACTGTGTGTGTTAGTGCTAAAATGACAGCGCTGGTATACACACTGCAGTCTGTTACCTCAACAGATATAAATATAACTGTGGCACGGTGGAGGGCGGGACCGGCGCGTGATTGCGCACGCCCGGTCCCGTATCTGGCTGATTGAGCCGGCAAGAGGGTTAAAAGGCCACTCGCAGACGGCGATCGGGAGAGAGAGCTTAATCAGCAGACGTCTGCTGTCCTAAATGTTTGTTTTAAGTTCTTAATTAAATTATGATTTATGTTGACAAGCCGGTTTCTCACCTCTTCCTTGCCGGGCTTTCGGCACCAATGTAACACAGATCACGTTCATGGGCAAGGAAGAGGTGAGAAACCGGCTTGTCAACATAAATCATAATTTAATTAAGAACTTAAAACAAACATTTAGGACAGCAGACGTCTGCTGATTAAGCTCTCTCTCCCGATCGCCGTCTGCGAGTGGCCTTTTAACCCTCTTGCCGGCTCAATCAGCCAGATACGGGACCGGGCGTGCGCAATCACGCGCCGGTCCCGCCCTCCACCGTGCCACAATAACATTTATTGCCTACATTTCCACACTCTCTGACCACTCAACATCTCTTAACGGCAACATAATCTGGAATAAAAAGTGCCAAACCTTCCGCAATATAAATCGTCTTCATGAATTAGAGAACTAATAAACCAAACATCATGCTTTTAAATCACATGCACAACAATGACATAAAAAATACAGCATGTATTAGCAGGTGATCAAACAGTATCTTTATCTCTTTTTGCTTGAATATTTGTCAACAGCAGTACATTTCTGGCACATGCCATTCAATAACAGTGTAATGTCTGGATGGAAGTCACGAGAGCTGGATCTAGGTGCAGCGAAACTGTATTTAATAAAATAAACAAGTACAGAATAACAGGGTAAACACAGGAACAAAAAAAACATCCATGATGGGAAAACACTGGAACAGAGAAAACATACTCGATGGCACTGGTCATACACAGGACGTCAAAACACATAGCAACTGACCAGGGCTAAGTAAACAGCAGGGCATTATATACACAATGGTATTGAGTAAATGAAAGGCAGGTGAAAACAATCAAAGACAGCTGGCAGTGGGGAAGAAGGGAATTATGGGAAGTGTAGTCCGGGAGGAACAGATGACAGGGGAGAAACACAAGGCAAACAGTGAATCATGACAAACAGCTGGGAAGACTATCTGTCATTTTGTCCTGCAATATAATCCACATCTTTGACCTAACTAGAAACAAATTTTACCTAGATGCACCGATATGGACATTTTTGGCCAATACTAATTTTAACAAAAAATATATATATATATTGTTTCCATTGTTTTACTTGGAAATTATGCTTTAAAAATTTCCAAAGAAGTACAAAAGCTTTTTAACTTTTCTAAAAATAAATCATTTCCATTGAAAATATATTGGATCTGTTGAACACATGACAAGATTTTAAATGAGCCACAATAAAAGATAAATAGAAGATAAAAAGATAAAAAAAAGATACAAAAAAAATAACTAAATATGATAACATATGAATCTTTTTTATTTTGTTCTGCTGCTGACTGAAGTGACTGCAGACTATATTTTAAAACTCAGCCTTTTAAAGTGTATTAACCGCACTATGTCATATCGCAATCTTAATTTAATCAATCATGCAGCATTAATGGATATTACACATGCTTAAAACCGATATGCCGATGGTTTTAATTTGGTCAATAATTGGCCAATAAATACTGGCAGCCGATACATCGGTGAATCCCTAATTTTAATTTAGGCTATTAGAGCATACATATCCTTCTCAGACCAGACAAAATATCTGAGGCATCCACAGACTACGTATGTACTACAGACTACATACTGTATATCACCATGCATTAAATGTAGCTTATTTAACCAATTTGTTCTGCCAATGATTGAATTTCAGGCAAAATAGCAGACAAATAGATGCAGTGTATTTTAAACTTACTCCATTGGTTCAACAGGCTGTTCGTATGCATCATAAGGTGATGAAGTTCAACGTCCACTGCCTCTAGGAAAGACCACACAATACAACAAAACAACCATTGAAAAATACCGGGAGACAGTAATACTTAACTATGTATAATAATCACATAAAAACACATGCTCAGTGATGAAGTGTTGAATGTCTTGGTAGCATTTTTTTTTTTTATCTCTCCATGCTTTGGCTTTTTTTTTTTTTTTTTTTTTTTTTTTTTGGTAAAACTAAATCATGTCTGTACTTCAACAGAAAGTGGATAAAGAAGTGCTGAACAACTGTTCTTAGTTAAAATTGCTAGAAGACAGTACATTTGATGTATATTCTTAGCTGTTCCTGTGTTCCATATCATCTTAATTTTATTATGAGCTCAAAGCTTTACTTTGTAAAAGAAAGTTAATCTTATATGGAGCTCAAAACTTAAAACTGAATAGAATAAAGTGCAGATATGCAAATAAAGAAACTCTAAAATGATCATTATGATATGCATCTAACAACTACATTAATGAACAGTGAAGCCTATTAGGCTAAAACAGAAATACATTTGCAGTGGAAAAGAATAGCCTACATTCTGCATCACTTCTCTAAATATGAAAATATAAATGAATAGCAATCGGTTATGAGTTATTTTAGCAGTTCTCAATAAGTAAAACACCATATAGATAACTATATGATATAGTTATCTATATATAAAGTAAAACGGCAGATTCTGGAAAAGCATCTTAAAGAGATTATATAGCTATTAAATAAATAAAACAAAAGCGAGTCAGTACTTACAGAAACACCTGTCTCTTTCCAAATCGATGAGGCACCTTTGTGCGATAATATGCAATAGATGCAGATGTTGATATTAATATATCAAAGTATGTATCCACAGTTGTTATGAAGAGAAGGCTCTCCGTCAATGCGAGACGCGCACTCCCGCGCTGTGATATGCTGTGCGCGCCACTGCCAGAACCTCTTTACCGAGGAGAGCCTTCAAGATTAGCAAGACAGAGCGTCACGCAGCCGTACCCTAACGAGGAGACCAGACGCCGTTCTTTTTGAATGGATGTTAATGTAGGTGATGCTTCAGTTCGCTGAATAAACTGATTTTGTGAGGAAACAGCTCATCGCTAATGTTTTGAAAAATAATAATAATAATAATAATTTAGGAGTGACCTATGTGTGGATATATCTACGATAAAATTGCTGTTATATAAAATAAGTCATGGACAATTTTGCCATTTCCTTTGGTAGAGCTGCTGATGTTGGTATGTAGTATGAAAGAATCACTGTTACTGCTATATATATATATATATATTCTATTTTTCAGAGCTTTGGAAAAAAATCCACATCAATTTTTCTCACATCTCAATTTTGCAGTGGTTTCTTAAAGAGCCCATATTATGCTCATTTACAGGACCTTAATTTTATTTTGGGGGTTTACTAGAACAGGATTACATGCTTTAATGTAAACAAAAAGCACATTATTTTTCTCAGACTGTACACTGCTGCATCACCTCTTTTCACCTTCTGTCTGAAACACTCTGTTTTATTTCCTTTCTCTTTAAAGCCCCCATTTCCGAAAAAGCACTGCCCTGATTGGTTAGCTGGCCCAGTCTTTTATGATTGGTTAATCATTTAGAGCATGTGTCTGAAATGTAACGCCCCTTACCATCACTGAAGTAACCTTTAGGTGGGCATTATGCAAATGTGTTACATGGTGACATGTCACAGAAGTAATGGCTGGACTGCAAACCAGGCGTTTCAGGCAGTTCAGAAGCAGTGTTTTCTGTGGGAGAGAGTAACTCCCTTTGACATGGACTTTGTGCTTTGTAACTTTGCAGAACTTTTACATGCACAAACAGCTATATTACACACTAAAGGAAAGGTAAAATCCCAAAACGCATAATAGGGCCTCTTTAATTTATATTTGATAGATATATGCGAAATATGATGAATATATAATATAATAATGTCACAATCTCAAAATATTTTATTCTGTGCTTCATCCTAATACTAAAATAAAAATAAAAAATCTAAATAGATGTCAAAATAAATAAATAAATAAATAATGTATGCAACAAGTTTGACCACCACAAGAACACTGTCCTCTCACGCCCTCTTGTGGTACATTAATGAAATTGGGAGGAATATTTCTTTCCCAGACTTCAAGAATGCTGGAGGGAATACCGTTTATTTCCTCATTATTATTATATAATACAATCCAACTTAGATAAACATAAATGTGTGTGAAAAGAAAGAAAAATGCTCAAAAAAAAAACTACTGAATAAATTGTAAGAAAATCATTGTAATAACACCTGGTAGACTTCAGAGCGTCTTAATTATGCGAAAAAAATAATACAATAGTCATACTTGTCATAATATAAATACAAATAAATCAAAATTAAAGGCAGCTTTAATTTATTAAAATAATTAACTGGATACAATATATAGAATGATCAGCAATATGCAGAGTATGCTGGAAAGAGCTCAAACATGCTTAGAAAAAACAAACATGCTGCATGAGATCGAGTAATAGTGATGGCATGCATCTACGTAACACCTCTGTACACAGCCCTCTCAACAGTGCTCAAAATGCAATTGGTTGTGTGATATGGAAGCAAACATTTATCCTAGCCCTTCAAAAAAAAAAAAACTGGGCAGATCCAAAGCAGAAAGATACAGAGGTTTTAAATATACAGTACAGCATTCCCTTCAGTATACACATCTGCAGTCAATCTATTGAACTTGTGTAAGGTCAGTCTTTGAGACTGTGGTCGTACATAGAAAACAGAAAAATGCTTGCTAAGTTTTAAGCTGCTGAGTTTTTCTCTTTATTATGATTTGTTTACAAAAGAAGAAGACATGGTCATGAGGTCTAATTCTTCATTTAAAGGTTTCGTTAAACATGCTTTACATGGAAACACTGTCATTTAATTTTGGCTAAATATTGTGCAAAGATAACCGTATATTTTCAGATTTTCTTAATAAATATTTTCTCAAAAATGAATTTGAAAAAATGAATGGTGCTTCTCCTGAATATATTAAAGTTCATAAAAATCTTCTCAGCTTCTTCTCTTATATTGTATAACCATCTTCTGTTCATCATGCATATTTAAGTCGATAATACAAGTTTCCTTCAATTTTCAATAATCAACATCTAATAGAACAAACACAAGGGAACAACTGCCTGACACAGTCCAGAACTGCACCACAAAGTGAAATTTCATATGCATAGTAATATTACCCACACAAAAATAAGATAAAATGAAATCTAAAAAAAGAAAGAAATCACACAAATCAAGAAAAACAAAGTAGTACTTTTAAACACAGAAGAGTTTAGCATGCGGCGGGTGGGGTGGGGGGGGGGGGGGGGGGGGGGGTAAAAACAAAAGAGTTTAGACTAAAGGTAAAGGAAAAAACTAAAGAGTTGACTGAAGTTACACAGAAATTCATCAACATACATTCAACCTACTTGTGCAGAAGGACTCCCCTGATACATGAAAGCATGAGCTATGTTATAAATGTCATCCAGTGGTGGAAAAGCGCCATCACTCAGATATTTTTTGAACTAGCCTACATCAAGAGCAAACAAACAATTATAGAAAAAAAAACTAAACAAGTTACATGACTGTAGTGCACATTGAGAACATCTCAACAGGACTTTGGACTATTTTTGCTAACTATAAAACTGAACTTTATTTCTACACTGTCTAAAACAGCTTATCTAAGGACTCCATCATCTGCTTTATCTACAATTCTACTGTACAAAAAAAACTTATGTACTGATTATCTATGCTACAGTTATGAGTATGAAAATGTAAGGCATACATTTGTGTCAAAACAGACTGGTTAACAAACATTGATTCATTAAGTGAAAAATCATGCATAGATTGCATTAAGTTTTTGTATTTCCTCAAGAATGCATATGATATAGAAATGCTAATAACTAATTCACTCTGATCATGGCAAAGTTTGAAATGCACTACTACATGGCATTTGGTAATTCTACAAGGAAGGGAAGTGAAATTACAGTGAAAGACTTACTTTCATGATTAAAAGGTCACATTACATACAAGGAGATAAACTGACACAATGCCTATTTTGGCATTCCCTAATAGGTTATTTGTACCCTAATTAACAGACTATTCAAAAATATGAAAACATGCTATGACCATAATTCCCTCAGCGCTTTGATTCGGGCTTTGCTGTATTAAAAAACAACACTAGATATTTTTGAAGTATGGTCCTGTACCAACAGCACAGACATCAGAATACAAACCCAAAAATCTGTGATTTGATATAGAGTAGAAACACAGTCTTATACAAACATATCTGTATTTTTCCTACATTTCATCCTGAATTGTCTCCTTACTATATATATGGCATTTCCTGATTGTAAATTTGAGCTATTTTATACTTAATACATTTTTTCATACAAACTTATAATTAATGACCATGCCCTGCAAATGCAAAACACAGTACACACTACAAACTACACAGTTTAGTGCTCAGATTCTGAGAAAAAAGAGTGAGACTTTTTTAAATCCACATTTGGCTGGACAGTCGAAAAACTTTGAAGCCATTTTTCTCAGTTTCAGTTTTGCCGTAGTTACTGTGTTTTGGCTTTGTATGGCAGTACTAGACCTCTTCACATTTGAATAAAATGTTTTATTACTTTTAAAATTCAAACCACTGTGAAAACCACTATTAAGATGCCTGTCTTCCTAATTAATGAGTGATGAAGAAACCTAAGAAATTCTTCAAAAATGAATGTTATTGTCTGTTTAGCCTTCATCAGCTGCAGTGGCGCCCCCTAGCTGAAGTAGAGAAGTAAAGCAGAGTCTCCATGCAGGGGAGAAGTAGAAACACTCTCACACACACACACACACACACACAAAACAGGTCCTGAGAGACAGTAGAGACCTGGGCAGACAGATACAGTGCATGCTGCTGTGGACTGTACAAATGCATGCATGGAGTGGGTGGGCAACCTCCACATCAACAACCCAGAAAAAAGCAGGGCTTCTTTCTTGTGTCCATGCCCCAGCCCAGGTCCATATCCTGGCCTTCCAGAAGCCATACCAAGCCCCATCCTGGTGCATTTTCAAGCAACAACCACTCGCCCATTGCAGAGTTGTGAGCAAGACACTCACAACAAATATCAAGAATGGACTTCATCCTCGCCCACGAAGGGCAGGTCCATGCTCCGCATGCCTTCCTCGCTCTCTTGTTTCCTAGGAAACAAACAAATGTGTTTTAAAATACCGCACTTTGCAGGCATGTCAACGTGTCTATGGCAATGCAGACTGTTGTAAAGTTGGGCAAGAGCTGTTAGGCAAATTGATTCAGCGTGATAGAGTGGGAGTACATGGCATTGCATCAGGTCATATGCTCGGATCGGAGGGAGGCACAAGAGAATGGCGAACTGCCATGTGTTTATGAGGGGCTACCAGGGGGGACTGCGGCGCTGCATGCAAATGCACCCAGTCTGACAAACCAATCAGATCGGGAGGAATTCCTTATAAACATTACCCTTGGTTAGGCAAATGAATGGGCAGCAAATCACGATGCTTCCCTCATTTCATTAGCATTGGGAGGAAGTTGCTGATATTATGCATGATTAGCATGCAACAAGAAGGATTTAGAAAACATCATCCTAGATGAATTTACAGGATATACATGAACATCTATAATCTGTTCAAATGTAACATGCAAAATATCAATACTTCATGTATAAAAGGATAATTATTCAAGTGTAGCTTGTAGAGCTGGACGAAATATCTTAATATCTTTCAGTCTTTTGGCAATACACAATATAGATCACAATCTTCATTTTGTTTGCTCTCTAATGACTTAAGAGAGATATTTGAAGTTCAAAATGATTTAAATTGTTTAATGTAAGAGCTAAAACAGTAAAGATTCAGTTGTTTCCACACTCTTTTTCACTAAATGAACACCTGAAAAAAATAATATTTCATAATTTTAATAAGAACTGTCAAAATTACTCTGCTTTAATGTGTTGATTTTTCTTAACACATTTACTGTTAATACAGCATAAATCAGCATAAACACTGGTTGAAAGGGCAGAATCTTTGCGATGAGTCCGACCGGTCATAACACTAACAAACACAAAACAATGCAGTGATTCAGTGTCTGTGATAATGCGATGGGGAAAGAAGCTCTCATTGTACTTGTACAAAACAAGCCTAGATGGAATTTGTGACAATTATTGTCACAAAATATTGTGGAGGATGAGAGTGTAAGAGATTTAATGGCCATTGCAATGAATATGCAACATATGGGTAGACTAGTTCTTTCAATTAGTCACTTGAATTGGTGCAATTTTAGTGCTTTTCTATCTTTATACTGTGGAAGGCTTTGTTTGGAAAATGTCAATTAAGCATTATATTGTTACATCATTTTTTTGTTAAATGCAATTTTAGAGGAAAAGAAGTATATTTAGAGTAAAATATCAGCACTTTCAAAATCTGTGATTAATCATGATTAACTACGGAAAATAATGTGATTAATCACGATAAAAATATAATTCGACTGATAGCACTAATTTTAATATAGCAATAAAACCAATATAACAATATAAAGTAATAAACAGCCATATTTACCTATCATATATTTTTACAAAAATTTTAATACATGAAAAATGGCACATGAAGACGTCTGTCAACATCTTTGATTGATGACGCAATAAGAGTCACTCTTGAATGTATTCACTGAAATGAACAGTTTGAACAAACTCATGGGAATTAACTGAACATACTAACTCTGACAGCGTTTTTTTTTTTTTTTTTTTTCTTCAACTAAAATAAACTAAAGTGTCGTACCAACACACATGCACCAAAACACTTTCCCAGACTTTCAGTTTCATCATACCACATTGGTGGAATGACATTCCCAACTCCATCCGTGAAGCTGACTCACTTTCTGTCTTAAAAAAAACAAACATCTTTTCCATGAGCACTTAACCAGTCACAAATAAAAAATACAAATTCTTGATGCACTTTAATCTGTTTTGAATACTATTCTGATGATAGTGAAACTTTGTAGTATGCCACTTTTCGTACCACTGTCTCCTTAAGATGATTTGCTTATGTTTTCTTCTTTTGTAAGTCGCTTTAGATAAAAGCATCTGCCAAATGAATAAATGTAAATGTATTAAAGAGACGTATTAAAAAAAATCTCTTTCTTAATGCAATGGCATACTCACTTGGAAACCTAATGGCCAAATATAAGCACATTAAAAAACACAATATTCAGGATTTTAAATCTCCAGCTAATTCTAATTAATATACTGTGAATATTTGATATATCGCCCAGCCCTAGTAGTATGTAAAGCTAAATATATACAAGAGGGTTTTGAGGAGGGAATTTATCAATATATTAGATATAACATGCATAGAATATCCTACTTCATGTGCTGTTTATTAGACGAAAAGATTGTTATTCTTTAAGTCATCTGGATATTCCCTTATCTTGTTTAAAAAAGCATGCTAAAAACACCATGCTATTTATCTTATGTGCAGATCATTCAGTATGGGCATGACCATATCTCCTATATAAAATACAGGTGAAGGAAAGTGAATAGGATATAGGTGGAACACTAACAGGCTAGTGGAGCTTTACCTTTGGGTACTGAGATTGTGGCAGTATTTCAAACTCGCTCCACTCCCTTTTCTAGAGGGCAGGAGAGATGCGGATACGTGAGAATTCTGAATGTCCCTAGAAAATAAGGCTAACAATATTTCTTAAAACAAAAGATCTAAAATTTTGAATTTGACTAGTTGTAACTTTGGTTACATAATGTTATATAATCTAAAGAACATTAATTAAGGTGCTTTCATTGTTAAGACTACAAAGATCAACAAGCTTTATTTTAGGATTTCTTAAAAGGCACCAAATAGAATATAAAAAAACTTTCTTATAGTCATTGGAATCATTTAAGGGTATAAAGTGGTCGGGATTTTGGTTGGGGCCTGAATTTGGTACAACACCATAAAGCATGGAGCAAACTCTACCCACATTAATTACGTTGGTAACACACAGAGGTTCACCAAATAAACATCTCAAATAATTCATTTTGTAGGGTACAACAGGGCTTAAGACACACATTAAGGAAAATTAGCTTTTTTTCTGATCACACAATGTATCATGATCGAAAAAATGCATTTCTTTTTATTGAATATTGATGGAGCAACAAAATTTGTGTGAAAATAAATAAAGGACGTTTTTTTTTTATTACAATTCAGTTTTTACCCCAGTTAGGGTAAAAGGCCCCCAGGGGGGTTATAGTGACATTGTGTAGATATCCAATAGTTAATGGTGTTAAATGTCAACTAATGCAAATTATTTTGAGACAGCAAGATACTTTTATTCACCAAAGTGGCATTCAACTGATCTCAATGTATAGTCAGGACATTAATAATGTGAAAAATTACTATTCCAAAAAAAAAAAAAAAAAAAAAAACTGTTCAGAACTTAAAATTTAAACTACTTCAAAGTGTTTTCATCAAAAAATCCTTCACCAGCAGCAATGACAGCTTTGTAGATTCTTGACATTCTAGCTGTCAGTTTGTACTGATACTCAGGTGACATTTCACCCCACACTTCCTGTAGCACTTGCCATAGATGTGGCTGTCTTGTCAGCACTTCACATGCACCTTACAGTCTAGCTGATCCCACAAAAGCTCAATGGGGTTAAGATCCATAACACTCTTTTCCAATTATCTGTTTTCCAATGTCTGTGTTTCTTTGCCCACTCTAATCTTGTCTTTTTGTTTTCTGTTTCAAAAGTGTCTTTTTCTTTGCAATTCTTCCCATAAGGCCTGCAGCCCTGAGTCTTCTCTTTACTGTTGTATATGAAACTGGTGTTGAACGGGTAGAATTCAATGAAGCTGTCAACTGAGGACATGTGAGGTGTCTATTTCCCAAACTAGAGACTCTGATGTGCTTATCCTCTTGTTTAGTTGTACATCTTTTTTTGCAATTTTGGACCTAATATTGACCTTAAGACATGCCAGTCAATTGCATACTGTGGCAACTCAAAAACAAACACAAAAACAATGTTAATCTTAATTTAAAAAACCAAATAGCTTTTAACTGTGTTTGATATAATGGCAAGTGATTTTCTAGTACCAAATTAGCATTTTAGCATGATTACTTAAGAATAAGGGGCTACTAGAAATGGGGCCTGTCTAGATTCGATCAAAAATGACTTTTTTTCAAATGTCCTGACTGTACTTTGTGATCAGTTTAAAGACACTTCCGAAACAGCAAACTCTGTACATTATTTCAAACTTTTGGCCGCCTGTGTACATAAATTTGCAACATTTAAAAATATATAATAAATGGTACCAAATTGCCTCAAAATAAACTTTAGACACCACACACAAAGATCACATGTATCAGAAAAGCTTTGCAGTGCATAGTGACAAACAGGGGATAAAGGAAATTGCTGTGGCAGTTTTTGTTGCTATTTAGTGTTTTGAAAGAAAATAAAATCATATGTGCCTTTCACTCATTTGGGGCTTTTTTTTACTCTGTTGTAACCTAAGTGTGTTTACAAAAATATAGGCTTCATATTTCTGTATATTAAACCCTCTGGAATGTCGGCCTAAGCTTCCATTGTAAGTGCATTACTGTATACATTTAAGTAATTTTTTAGGAACTGAGAATTATTAAAAAAAAATTGAAAATCGATAGCATGCCGCAGACCAGGTTCTGTTTAACCCAGAATATTCCTTTATGCTTTATAATGTGTAATCATTATTGTATTACAGCAAGACCTGTATGGTATTATTGTATTAATAAACCAGTATTATACTACTACTAAAGTAGCAGGTCCTATCAAACTACTGGCAAACCAGCAAGACAAACCATTTTAGATTTTCTATGACAAATGAAATCACTGCAGAGGTCCAATCCTATGTTTTAGAAGTCTGTTCCAGTTATAGCCTTTCCCTAATGAGGAACACTTACGGAAGCATATGTACTGGTGCGGCAGGACTTCTGTCTTCCCTGCGGCCCCAATCAAACGGGTTCCCAAAGGAACGCTTCCGCAACATGGTCCTAACCAAGATCTTTAAGAGAGAATAAAGAGAAATTATAAGTCACTGCAACACCAACAAGCCTTGGGTTATGATCTGTATGAGTCATTAGTCTGTTTATATCTTTTATTAGGTAATTAGCATTGAATAAATTCTGTGTAAAAACAGAATTAGTGTTTTCTAAATAGGTCCCTTAGGGGCCAGTGTACTCACCACTGTGGCAAGGCTGGGGATGTGCTTGACTGAGTTTTCCACCTCCTCTTCTGTCACTTCGATCAGGCTGCAGCAGTTATCATCCTCGGGAGGGAGGGGCTCGGCACCGTGCCGCGTCACCCATGGGTGCACCTACAACAACAACAGAAAAATTCCTGCTTTGATATTATTACTTAAGTCAAGCTTCTGTATAGGTTGTTTGGAGTGTGCTACATTTACACAGGAAATGCTTTGAAGTCATCTTTTTTCTTTTTTTTTTATTGATTAAAAAATGCACAACAGATAAAAACACAACACATACAAATCAAATCAACATTTAACATTTAACCCCCACTAATATCCCTCCCCAATCACCAACCCCATCCTGACCCCCAACAAACACCCATGATATGTGCTATGGTCACACACAAAAATTTGATATATATTCATCCCCTTAAAATAATTTGTCTGCCAATTATGATACTGGTCAGAAATCACTTTTATATGTGTTTATCCCCCAAATTTATGTCCACCTCATCACCCAAAATACAGAGTCTGGGGCAAAGTAAAATTTGAGTGCCCAAAACATCACACATACAACTCTGAACCTTCAACCAAAATTATTGGATCTTAACACACCCCCAAAAGATATGGGTTATGTCTCCATCTTCTGATTAGCATCGCCAGCAGGTGGGAGTGTTTTTAAGACCAAGCCTACACAATCTATAGGGGGTCCAAAAGAATCTATGTAAAATCTTGAATTGCACTAGCCACACCCTTGCATCGCTAGATGCAGACTTGATGTTTTTTAGAATCCTAGCCCACACTCCCTACTCCAACACCAAGTTTACATCTTTCTCCCATAATCTCTTGAAAGAAGTTAAAGCTCTGACCCCCAGACTCTGAATTAGTAGGGACTAATACACTGATGCCTCATGACCATTTCCAAAAGCAGTTATCACCTCTTCCAGGGTATCTGCCACTTTAGGGGGGGGGGGGGGGGGGGGTGCTAATTTTTGAAATTTCGATTCATGATATTTGTGCTTAAATAACACACTTCACTTTGAATTTGAAACTCGAAGCAGTGGTGAAAAAACAGTCACACTAACCTTGATTTGAGGCACGGTAATTCTGGATTCAGGGTTCTTGTCCAACATTTTAAAAAGAAGGTCTTTCAAGTCACCTGATATGTCAGCACTGTTCAATGATAAGACAAACACTACATGTGTCAAGAACATGTGAGAGCAGTCTGACAGGGAAGCACTTTTAAGCTCATGGGACAAACTCACTTCTCTGGAAGTTCCACCGGCTGAGTCTTGATCTTTTGATGAAGACTCAAAATACGCTCATCCATAAACGGACACTGTGGGTGTCAACAATGAAGAGACACAATAACAGAGTGACAATGAAGTCTAAGGCTGCATCCCTCAGTCTTGCATGGTTTTATAGACTTAAAGTGTTAGTTCACCCAAAAAATGAAAATCCTCTAATGATTTACTTACCTTTAAGCCATCCCAGATATGTATGACTTTCCTTCTTCGGCAGAACTGAAGTAAATATTTTTATAAGCAGTTTTCAGCTCAGTTTGTCCATACAATGGAAGGAAATGGGTCCCATCAGCCTGCTGGCTGTTTGACGGTCCAAAAGGCATATTTAGGCAGCATAAAAGTAATCCATACAACTCCAGTTGATCAATTAATGTCTTCTGAAGCAAATTGATAGGTTTGAGTAAACAATAAATCAATAAATAAAACTTTATTAACTTAAAAAAATCACTTCCTACCAGCAGTCGATGCATCATGCTCCTGTGCATGATGTAAGAGCAATGGCACATTCAGGCGTGAAGTTGGAAGCACACATTTTGTATACAACAGAGGAACGAACGTCATGTGAAAGTAAGTTCATTTCACAGAAATACAGCGCTGGGCGGAAGCAACGATTTTAAATTAAAAACATTTAATTATCGATTTGTTTCTTACACCAACCTATAAGTTTGCTACAGAAGACAATAATTGATCGACTAATTGATTGAGTCACGTGGATTACTTTTATGCTGCCTAAATATGCCTTTTTGACCATCAAACAGCCAGCAGGCTGATGGGACCCACTTCCTTCCAATGTATGGACAAACTGAGCTGAAACGTACTTGTAAAAATCTTCACTTTGTTTCTGCTGAAGAAAGCAAGTCACACACATCTGGGATGGCTTAAAGGTAAGTAAATCATGAGAGAATTTTCATTTTTGGTTGAACTAACCATTTAAATCTTGGGTTACTCTTTACAATATTTATTTAATCATAAGGTGCGTACCACTCCGAAAATGAAACAGTACAAGGTGACTCCCATTGCCCACACATCCAAAGCCTACAACAATTTAAAAAAGATTATTTAGCCTCTAAATGAATTATTGACAATTATTGGTATTTGCAACTAGTGTAAACAATTTAGCTTTTGACCTTGCCAGAGAAGTTCTTGCGAGTCTCTGAGAGGGTTTCTGGGGCGAGAAATGCTGGCGTCCCCACTGTACTGGTCAGTAGAGCATCTGCTCCCTCAAACTGATTACTGACCCCAAAGTCAGCAATCTTAATGTGGCCGTCTTCTCCCACGAGCAGGTTGGAAGGCTTAATATCCCGATGAATGATTTTCTGGTAATGTACTGTTGAGGAGAAGTTATCGTCACTTTTGGTTACAATTCTATGCATTCTGATGACTGTCAATGGGTTCTCAGGGTTTTATAATAAGAGCCTCCAGTAAAGAACTAGTTGCAGTGGGTTAGGTTTGTCAGACTTGTCAAAGTTTCAAGGCATTGAATCTTTAAAATAAATGTTTGTACGAGACACTTAGTAGCAAGTAAACAAGATATTCTTAAGCACAACTGTATGTACAAAAACAAACTGTGGATGGTCACTTCACATGTCAGTCCGACAGCCATTTTCTGGGCAGTTCTTTGACAGAAAAAGTTGCAATGTGGACCAGACTTAATGCTGATAGTCAAAAGTCCCAAGACTATCCAGCATCTAACCAATGGCATGTGCCATTGAAAAAGGTACAGTCCTAATTTATGTATTAGTTGTGCTAGCACAGGTTGCCTTTAGACATCAATAATGAGTACTGATTATATTGCAAAGCTAGATTTCCCCACTCACAATATTCGATTCCTCTCAGCAAGTCCTGGAAGTAGAAGCGTGTCTGGTCCTCATCCAGGGGCTTATCAGTAGGAACCTCCATCACTGCTCTGCAAACACATGGGCAATGAGACACAGTTTTTCTAGCAAAGTGACACTAGCCCAGCATGGGGCGGTGCTACAATCACAAAAAACATGCTTACTCACCCTCGTTTGACAAGCTCGAATACTGTGAAAGCAGACATGAAATCATTAGGCTGTTATGCATTGCTTTTCTGATTTCACATAAATGCAGTAATCAAAAGTAGAATAAACTGTGCATGCATGTGGTATTTGCCAAGTGGATGAGTATCTGGCTAGACTTACCCATGTACAGATGGTCCTCACTAGGATCATCTAGCACCTACGAAAAAACCCCAAAGCTGTTTAGAACAGGAATGAAACCAGTGAGCTCAGACCTTAGTTAAAGTAGATACCATATTTAATTGTATGCTAACTATAACAAGGCTTTAAAAAAATGGAAGTATAGTCAGTAGTTTAATGGGACATGAACAGAACTAATTTCTTTGTACAAATTTGTTGACAAATGTTGCCTAAATTGTTGCATTGAATTTAATGTGATAATGTACATAAGAATGGTTTTATGAACAATTTACAAAGAAGTTATTTTTACGTACATTGTTGCATTGAATGCATTGAATGCATTAATTTATATAAGGAAGTTTAAGTGCAAATATAAAGGAGAATTTAAAAAAAGAGCTTTTAAGATGAAGCTATGAGTTTTTTTCCTCTGTGTAAATATGATCAGTTCTAATGATGCCTGATGAAAGGAGCCCTACATAAATTAGGTGTTAATTAATTTTGTACAGATTTTATTGTTAATATCAGTAAATTCACAACATCTTAACTCAAAATGAATGTGCTTTACTGTCAAATGTGCATTTCTATGTGACAAAAAAAATATGCAAAATTAATATTGGTAACTGCATTGGTTTCTGTCCGGTAAAGTATTTTTTTTTATGGGCCTAAGACCCACCGGTACTATCAGTACTATCAAATCATTTGCTGGTGCCACCATCTGTAGAACTTGGTGGCACAAGTGCCACTGCTCTTAAATGTTAGTCAGGAGCCCAGCAATTTATATAGAAATGTTTTCTTATGTGCATTGTTGCACTTAAATGAATGAATCAATTTATGTAACAATGCTTTACAAACAATTTATATAGAAAAGTCTTGCGTACACTGTTATTTTGGTGGCATAGTGACTCACCTCAATCTGGGTGGCGGAGGACGAATCTCAGTTGCCTCATTGTCTGAGATAGTCAATTCGTGCATCTTATCATGTGGCTTGTTGAGCGCGTTACCGCGGAGACACAACGCATGTGGAGGCTTCACGCTATTCTCCGCCGCATCCACGCACAACTCACCACGCGCCCCACCGAGGAGGTTATCGCATGTGACCCTACTCTCCTTAGCAACTGGGCTATTTTGGCTGATTAGGAGATCTGGCTGGAGTCACTCAACACGCCCTGGATTTAAACTCACGATTCCAGGGTGGTAGTAAGCATCTTTAATCACTAAGCTACCCAGGCCCCCTTTAATGTACATTGTTGCATTGAATTGAATGCATCAATTTATGAAAGAACATTTTACAAACAATTTATATACACTCACTGAGCACTTTATTAGGAACACCTGTACACCTACTTATTCATGCAATTATCTAATCAGCCAATTGTGTAGCTGCAGTGCAATGCATAAAATCATTCAGATATGGGTCAGGAGCTTCAGTTAATGTTCACATCAACCATCAGAATGGGGAAAAAAATTGATCTCAGTGATTTCAACTGTGGCATGATTGTTGGTGCCAGATGGACTCGTTTGAGTATTTATCTAACTGCTGATCTCTTGGGATTTTTACACACTACAGTCTCTAGAGTTTATTCATAATGGTGCCAAAAACATCCAGTGAGAGGCAGTTCTGCGGATGGAAACATCTTGCTGGTGAGAGAGGTCGACGGAGAATGGCCAAACTGGTTTGAGCTGACAGAGAAGCTATGGTAACTTGCTAAGCAAGATGGCACCACGGAATGTCCGCTCACTCGCCAACAAAACTAACTGCTTCTGCTCAATCAAATAAATAAATAAGGACTTTTCTAACTGTGGTACCCTGTGTTTCACGGAAACCTGGTTGAATGAAGCCATCCCGGATAGTACATTTCATTTGCAGGGCTTCCAGCTGTTCAGAGCGGATCACATTGCGGAATCGTCTGAGAAAACGAGAGGCGGCGGGACATGCTTTTACATCAATGAATGTTGGTGTATAGATGTAACAGCGTTGAAGATGTGCTGTACTAATTTAGAAGTGCTCTTCATCAACTGTAAGCCTTTCTACTCACCGCGGGAATTTTCCTCATTCATTCTAGTGAGTGTTTACATCCCACCACAAGCATACGTGAATGCAGTGCTGCAACAGCTAGCTGATCACATCACAGACAGGAAGAAACAACACTTTGACTTACTAATTATTCTTGGGGTTTTTTACAAAGCAAACCTAACATGTGAACACCCAAATACAAACAACACATCACATACCCCACCAGAGACAGAAATATACTGGACCACTGCTACACCACTAAAAAGCATATTGCTCTGTCCCACTTTAGGACTCTCTGATCACTGTCTGGTTCATCTTCTCCTGACATACAAGCAGACACTAAAATCAGCTAGGCCTGTAGTAAGGACAGTAAAGAGATGGACCAATGAAGCAAAGCTGTAACTACAAAAAACTACAAAAAACAGTTTTCAGCCAACGATCCTGCATCAGCATGGAGAGGCCTGAAGGACATTACCAAGTACAAGACACCAACCCCTCACTCTGTAGAAAATTAACAAATGGCTGATGACCTGAATGTCTCTGTCATGCTCCTGAAGTTTGCAAACGACCCCACGGTCATCGGCCTCATCCACGATGGTGATGAGTCTGCATACAGACAGGAGGTTGAACAGCTGGCTGTCTTGTTCGTTACAACAACCTTGAGCTGAACACGCTCAAAACAGTGGAGATGATAGTGGACTTCAGGAGAAATAAATATCTGAATCTGATAACCCCTCTGTACAATTGTAGTGAGCAAAATAGCATCTCAGAATGCATAACATTTTGGATCTTGAGGCGGATGGGCTACAACAGCAGAAGACCGTGTCGGGCACTTTATTAGGCCCATAGTGTTCCTAATAAAGTGCTCAGTGAGTGCGGAATTGTATTCCTACGCGCATCGTTACATTGAATTTTAATGCATTAATTTACATAAGAAAGTTTTACGAACAATTTATATATAGAAAGGGGTTCTTTTGTACATTATTGCTTTGAAATGAATGATTCATGATTCATGAACGATTTACGGTCCACAAAACATTGCTTGAACTCCTGTTTTTCTTTAATCTATCCTAGTATGTAAAACTCTCTTAAGGTCTTACATCATGATTAATTTACACATTCCATGTGGGTTCCAAAGTTTTTTGTTAACTGGAAATTGGTGGAAAGACGTATTTTCAATGGTTGTTGGCTAAATGACAGAAACTCTGTACAAAACAGTGCATATTAAATGGACTTTATTTCTATCGCTCATTAACTTTCAATATTCATTTGTGCCAAAAAAAGTATGACATCTATGCTGACTACAAATATTACAATGATAAGACCAAGACAATTGAGAAGTTGTAATAGCGCCCCCTATAAAAGCACTCGCCTCCACAAGCTTGACCACATTAGGGTGATCGAGCTTCTTGAGGATGGCTATCTCCTGGTAAACACGCTCCAGAGGCACTTTGGGCTGAGGGGGGCCCTCAGGGGCAAATTTTACCCCACGAGGAGGAGGTCTGCCTGTATAAAGCAGCACAAGAGAAAATCGTATGTAAATGAATGTGATATTTTGCTAGTTGATGAAACTGCACCCCCAACCTCACACACACACACACAATCATAAACCCTGCTGAGCGTTCCATCTGCTTTAAAGCACACACTTACGCGGGAACCCAGCCTGCCTCATCAGTCGTTTCTTGGACAGCACTTTCATCGCCTGTGGAGAGCAGTGAGAGTGAGAGAGTGAGAGCAGATATCCACTGTCATTACTGGTGCTGGCTGACATATGCCCCACTCTACAACCAGCTGTATGTAAGGGATAATATGTATGCAATAGGTTATCAATTATTACATTTTATTTAATCTTGAAATATTACAGGTTGATCTTAAATTATAATAATCAAAAAAATCGCTAATCTATGTCAAATTAAAATGAAATCTTGCAGTAGTTGCTGGAAACTTGCTGGAGTTAAATTTGAGTTACAGAGAAAGATTAGTAATTAAAGATACCAATGATTTAAATATGTATAATAATATGTAAACCAAAAATATATATTTAAATTGTGTGAACTGTTCAATATACAGTGTTCATTACTAGCAATCAATATATTAGCCTGGATGATTTATGGTTTGATATCTGATCATTTTGAGGTATTGGCATTGCCTGACAACTGTGTTTGGAATGGGTTTCGAATTTGGAAAAATATAGTGGAGTAAAGTAATATAACGGTGAATGGGAACAGCAAATATTATTTTTGCATTTTCAATTTGCACCAACAGCAACATAAAATATCCATTATTACGTTTCTATGACTTTCCAAAAGAGGAAAAAGAGAGCGGTGGATTAAGGCAGTCAGACAGAAAGATGCCAAATTTATTGTCATTCCCTCAGCAGCTGTATTTGAAACCCCATCCCAGGAGTGTTGACTTTAATAATAATAATAATAATAATAATAATAATAATAATAATAATAATAATAATAAATGCCAGGGTAATATAAAACAAAAGGTCATGTCAAAAATGTACCCAAAATTATTCAAAAAATTGTAAAATATAAAAAGTTAAATAAGCATCATCATAAGTTAAAACGCATCATCAGAGACCATGAAAAGAGTCCTCTAACCCTGTATGGTACACATTTTGTTCTAACGGTAGACCATTTTTTTTACCATTTGATTTAATGACAAAAAATATATAGCACTAATAAAACATTTTAATGAAATTAAAATAAATCTTTGAAAAAAATCAATTTGGGAAACATTGTCATATGTCAACTCTGTACTACATTGGAAAATGGTCCAAAAAACAAGTTTTCATTAAAAATTATCCATTTATCTTTGAATTAATATTGCTTTAATTAATGTATGTATTTATACACTTAGAATTCCAACAAATCAAATTGAGTGAATCATTATCAAGCATTCTTCAATATTCATCAATTAACAATGTTATTTTCACTGTCACTAAAGCCTAGCGCATCCTCAATGTTGTCAATCAAAAAGAAAAAACTGTCCACTCATTTTGCCCTTTCCATAAAACATTGCCGGTTCATTTTTGTCTGAAAAGAAAAATACAAATAATGATTGTGTTATTTATACATAAATGCAATTACTGTATATTAAAGTATTTCCAAATAAATGAACAAATCCAGTAATGTAATAGATGCCGCTATCTATAAAAATTCCCAATGACAAAACGCATTAGTGTTATTTATCAATAGAACAGAGCTGCCATATGATAACATAGCCATTTTTCCATTGTGGTACAGTGTTGCCATATGCCAATGTTACCATTTTCTCATTATTCTGTTTTATATTAGTTAAAGTTGATAATTTAACAACAACTCTAATTAACTTATCAAAGATGCAGGAGAAAATAATTGTTCAAAAGAGTGATTTGTGTGGAACCCAGGCTTTGAAGACAAAATTGAGTGATTATTGTGTACAATAAGTGTTTATTTCTGCAATATTGATAACATTTCATTTCCTGTCATTCACTTGTATTATGTATGTATTTATCAGCAAGCCATCAGCCTCTCTATTCTCTAGATATCAGTATCGGCATCAGGATGTTACCTGCAGCTCTGAGGGTGTACAATGTGTAAGATTGTGATAAAACTGAGTTGCATCACTCACATAGTATGTGTTGTCATCTTCATTGTACGCCAGCTTGACAACTCCATAGGAGCCCTTCATGTGGAAAACAAGGTGTGTTAGACATGACCACTTGAAAATGGAACAAATTACAACACAAACACGCTTTTAGCATACAAATACACGGGGAAACAGGAACACAAAGTGGCCATTCTGCCAAAGCATTAGTGCTGTTTGATTAACTGGAGAACATACAAATCAAACCGAGCCATTGAACAACAGCCAATCTCATGATAAACTCCAAAGACAGGCATAATTCCAATTCTGTTCCCTCTCTTTCAAGCCTAAAAACTCACATACACACACACACACACACAGGTCCCATCTGGGAAAGCAGATTGCAGCTCCAGCAGGGAATGCAACCCTCAGACAGAGATGAGAGCGAAGCAGGAATCTCCCCATCTAAGCTGATAGCTTTCCATGCCCTCAAATCAAGACGAAGCTTAGTGGATCAGCAACAGTGAAAACACTTCACTGCATTACTCTATATAATGTGTATTGCTAGCACATTCATTGGACGTTCTATTCGATTCTGGTCTGTTCCGGTTACAAAAAGTACTTTGGCAGTATCATAAAACATCAATGTTAATAGATGGTAATACAATGGTAAATTTGTCTGATCACCATATTCATATGTCTTGGTACAGTATGTACAATAAAATGGTATTTTGTTTTGTGGCTTCTGATACAATGACAACAAAAGCTTAATTACTATTTTAGTAGAACGTTCATTCAACTTATGCTCGCAGCAGGGAATGATTTATGCGTAAATACTTTTACAAAAATTTACGTACCTTTCCGATCTCATCTTTCAGCTTGTACTGGTTGAGCTGCACGCAGTCCTTTTAAAAGAAAGGACAAATATGACAATGATCAATAATGTTGAGCTCTTCTTTAGAGACTAGGCCAAAGTTTTAGCCTTTGAGGGAGAGTATCTATCTACATCAGCTTGTGTGACGAAAGATCACAGCGGCAAAAAATATCTTCGGCAAATGCAAACTTCATTCTCTGATCAAGAATGATGCTTTTAGCATTCTGAGTTCAAAGATTTTAAAGCATATTATCACAAACTTACAACAGGGAAAGTTTCAGCTGAGAAGGGTTCACTGGCTAAAGCTACAGACACTTCTTAACGATTTAATGTCCTATTGAAACCAAGCAGAAGCATGTATAGGGGGACTTTCTCTTGACAAGCGCTATTAGGGAGGAAGGTAATTGCTCCTGTCTTTAACCTTACCTTATATACCTTCTCAACCTTGACTGTGCTGCCTTTGCAGAGAATGAAGAAATGTAAATGTTCTTTTCAAAGACAACATGAATTCTCACACAAGAAGCTCAAATTATCTCAGGCCACAGCACTGGAATGTTTAATTGTTGGGTCAATGGTGGTGCAATTATAAAATCTTACATAATTGTTAGGCACACTGCTAGAAAATCTGCTGTTCAGAGAGATTAAATTTTTTGTTTCTTTTTAGCTATATTTTGGGAGAACAATTCCTGCCCTAGGAAAAAGTCATATTCCAGCCATTTGGGATCTGGATAAGGATTTTTTACAATCATGCATTTGGCAAACACTTTTATTAAAAGCGACTTACAGTATATTTGAGGTGGGAATCTAACCCATGACTTTGGCGTTGCTAGCGCCATGCTCTATCAGTTGAACAAAAGGACCAATGTTTCCCAAAAGTCTTTTAAAATACATTTTATACACTGTAAACCCTAATGTTGTCATTACTGGTAAAATCAAGTTGTCTTAATTAAACATCACTTTCAATGTCAAGTGTTGGGCTCACAACTCAAATATCTATGCTTCTTGAATTTATTTATCTTAAAAATCCAGATTTAAGATTTTAAGTGTTACTAACTCAAATATTTGAGTACAAAAAAAGGCTATATTGATCTGTGTTATTGTATGCTCTAAATTTGAGTCAATTCAATTACAATTATTAAGTAGAAATAACATGATTTAAATTGTTCATCTGAGTTTAGTCTACTTGCTAAGGATGGGACAATATGTTTGTCTCCCGATTTGGTTTGATATACTATATGAGGTTTACGATTCAATATAATATCAATTCAATATAATAACACTTAAACGACAAATTATTACAGAAAATTTTGTATTTTATGAAAAAATGTTTGAGTTAAATACACATTATAATTTATCATCAAAAGAAAGTTCTTTATTACACAATGTATATGCTCAAAGTTTAAATAATTAGGGTTTCTTATATACCTTTCTCTATAAGAAAAGATCACAAACAAATAAACTTTCAAAATGAATTGGCGACATTCAGGCTGATCAGCAGCAGAACAAGCAATAGAACTGAACAGAGCTTGTCCTGAAAAAAGTATGTCAAAGTGTATATTTTATCTTTTAAAAATGTGTTTGTCATCATTATTATAATGAGACTGTACTTTGTTAAAATACAAAAAGTTTACATTATATTATGTAATTAATATTATATCATGAAATTGTAATTATAATAATGATATGAGCTGTCACTGTTTGAATTAATGTGTACAATTTCCAAGTTATTACATTGAGTTTACATTAATTTGTATAAGAAAAGCTAAAAAGGTTACTGTCACTTTAAGAGTTGTCACGCGCGTCTCACAGTTATGCGGTTTATCGAACATCAACGAGAATCTCTCGGTTTCTTTAGTGCATCCATTTTTTTAGTGCATTAAAATTAATATTTATTTTACTTTTTCATCTGACTGTAAAGATAATAAAGGAAATTAAGACATATTATTCTATGAAAGTGATGGACACACATTACATGGAGGAAACAATCTGTTTTAATCCATCAAGCACTTTTCATTAAAACAAGGAGATTTTCCAAGTATTCCAGTACTTACATTTCTAAAAGGTAAATTCAAGCACCTTATGGACCTTGTGTGAACTCTGTTAACAATGTAGAAAAAAAGCGCAATTTTGGTAAAATCAAGCGATAAAGAGATTATGATGTTTGACGCGTGATTTCATTTATGATCACAGGGACAGAAAACAATGTTGCAAATTTCGAAATATTGAGTTATGCCACGAAATGGTTTGACATTTTTTTGAGATCACGATGTATCGAAATTCGATTTATCATCCCATCCCTACTAATTGCATCTATGTACTTAACTGAAATAGTTAAGTTCATTCTATACGAACATCAAGTATAGTGAACTTAATTATATTCCCTCTAGAAATTTCCATGACTTTTCAAGATAGTAGGGAGTTCCCTTCACTTCTCCCTACCTGCAGGTCTGTGATTGAGACGCGATGAGACTCAACGGTGGGTCTTCGAGGGAGGCGTGGAGATGAGTGGGGGGAGGTAATTGGCGAGTATGGTAACGACGGGTAGATATAGCGTCCATTCAGCCCCGGCGAACCACAGGGTGATGAAAGTGTCTGCGAGCGTTCCTGAAGGGAGAGCTTCCGGTCAGAGAGGCTGAGCCTTCCTCTGTGCTCCTGCGGTTCTGGGAAGAGCGCTTCTGGACGTCCCACAGTATGGGATAAAAGATCACAAGATGCCATACGGAAGGGCGGTACCGGACCTGATGACCTCGGCTCTGGCGTTTCCGAGCTGTCCATGTCCTCCACCTCCTCATCCTCTCCGCCCTCCAGTCCAGAGCCTCCACTGGGCTCGTACTCCGTCACCACAATCATGGATTCCATCTCGTTGGTGCAGGAGCTCAAGTGCGTGGCTGGGGAAAGAAGCACGGCGCAGCTCCGCAGCAGGTCAGGCAGTGGCTGATTGTGCGGCTGTATCGGGGGAATGGGCGGAGCATGGCCGAGCGTGGCGGGGGGATCAGAAGAGAGCCAGGGGGAGACACATGGAAACATAGTTTCCTTCCCAAACACCTCCCAGTAGCCCCTCCATCAACACCTTACAAGAAAAACAAATGAGTGACTTGGTAAATATTAGGTATCAAAATATAAGGTACAGATTCAGAATTTATATATATATATATATATATATATATATATATACATATATATATATATATATATATATATATATATATATATATACAATTTTATAGAGATAACTCTTAACAAAGAGCCATTTCTAGCAAATAAAACATTTTTCAGCTGGGCAAAACTGGAAAAATTTATATTCACTACAGAATTTTTCATGGCATTTCCAAATCTTGTTTTCCATGACCGTGGGAACGCTAGTTTAAGATGAATAAGTTGGTAAACTTTAGGCATCAAAATACACAGTACAGAATGTCTACACACAGATTTCCCATAGGCTATATTATGACTACATTTAATTTCTATGACTTTTCCAGTTATCTGTGATTTTTAAATGCAGTCACAACGAGTATTTTCTATCCATTGAAATATTGTTGAGGTGAGCAAAACTAGAATAAATTATATTTACTATAAAAAGTTCCATGACTTTTCAATGACCCTTTAAGATTTTTTTTCATATCCATGACTTTTCCAGGATTGAAAAGCGATTTCAGGCATTTTAATAACTTGCGCCATTTTGATAACTTCAATGACATACTCTTTCTACAAAATCATGACCTTCAAAGCTATGTCAACCAACACAAACTCAGCAAAAATGGGCAAAAATGACTGACAGTCAATGAGCATTACTGATTGGCTAAGTTTTCTGATCGGCTCAAAGTGGGACAGCCTTTTTTTTGTTTTGTTTTTGCCTTTTACAGAGTCCAGGATTGTCACAGAGATTCTAAAGACACCTATTTCAATAATATCTGTCAGATAGGAAAATATTGTGCATTTAATCAAAGTCCCTTTAAGGTAAGTCAGGTCAATTGGTGGTCAAGTTTGTTACGCCTCTGGCCAGCTATTTTATATGAATGACTGGGAAAATGGGAAAAGACTGAAATCTCCAAAATGGTTGCTCAATATTAAGATCAAATAACATGTTTGAAATCTGCAATAAAATTTGACAAAAAATAAACTGGGCTTCTTTAGCTCAGATTGCGCCAAAAAAAAGAAAAGAAAATAAGTTATTTTTCAGAATGGTCCAGTTAATGCACATGTGCATCTCAATGGAAACTGATGAGAGTAGTCTCTGTCAAAGAGGTGATTGGATGTTTTATCTGCCAGTGTTCCAGTTGTTCCCACTTATAAGTAAACCAGTGGCCCCTCTTATCTGTGTCTGATTGAATTCTAAAAATGTCCTCCTATTTCCTCTCTTAATTCTTCTATGACTGTGGGAACTCTGCTTCTAGGACAAAGCCTGAATGGGAATTGGGAATAAACGCTAGACTCTACAAAAGCCTTTGGCCTTCATTTAGTTGAAGCAACTCAAATTTTGCACAAGGCTTGTCCTAAAGTCAGGTCATTGTTATAAAACTATATTGCTTTCAAAATAGCATAACTGTACAGATTGAAATGCCTCAATAAAGCTAATAAGCTTATGAATAAAAAATATTTTGAAGATGTTTCTCAAGTAAAGCCTGCTCCAAAAAGATTACATATCTCCATTTTGCTCTAAGCCTCCATTTCTTACAGCCAATATTTAGATGTGGTAATTATTTTGGCAAGCATATTTTCTGAACATTGCAGACTCTGTATGTGTGTGGGAGACGTGTGGCTCTCACAGAAGAAAAGAAATATAAGCAGGTACAATAAAACAAACATTCATTACTCTGAAGGGTTGAAAAAGGAGAACTTGTGTGGGTTGGTCCACCCCCTCTGTGCATCCTCATTTCTATATCTCGCATTCTCAGAGATTCAATGCGTCTTGGTTTTTCATCTATTTCTCTTTCGTTCTGTCATTTTGTTCATCTGTGATCAAATCTCTACCTGTGTTTTCGCTGTAATATTATCTCAGGGCTTTGGCCTCCATGCGATGTCTTGTCAAAACACCCACACAGCTGGAAGACAGTGTTCTCTCGCCTGTTCTCAGAACACGGTGGGGGAAAAGGATATTTTTCTCAGCGTTCCTCATCTTTGACCCCTACCTCATTTATCTCCCAAGTTGTTACCTTGCTGACGCTCTCAGTTTCAACCTACAGCTCTAATTCAGAACATGCTGATGAAAATTCATGCAATTCTAGCTAAAAGTGACACTTTCACACTGGCAAAACAGAAAGCAAACACCTATAACAAGATCAAGATGATCTGAAGTTAAAGTGACTAAAATATAAAAGAAAAAAACAGCAAACAGATGAGGGGTTGTGGAAAACTCAACTAAAATAATGCTAACAAGTGACAGCTAACTAAACAAGCTTACTAATGTCAGCAGTTTATAAGTGTTGTTTGCTAAGGCTTTTCCTCACACTTAGGTTTACGGATTTAAAAAAATAAAAAATAAAAACTAAGGCCAGATAAAATACTTTGCTCGAGTATGCGAACATAGATGTGAACACTTCGCCAACGCATTTGCCAATGCATGGTCCGGCTGAACATCCTTTACATACGTTCTTCCATTGTGGCAGTAACAAACCTCTGTACTCAAGGAGGCGATAGATATACCTCGAAAGGTCTGTTCCATTAAACTGGATGTGTTATTCAGGTAAATTGCTATAAATATAAATACTATAGCAATATTTTCTTCAAATTGCTCCTCCGCCATGACTGTAATAGAGCGCAACAGTCTGGTTCCAGAAGTAAAACTGCCATTCATTTATCCCATAGACAAACTGATATTCAATGATAACTTGTAAACCTTTAAAGTCTGACCTACCATGAGCAATGAGGTTGTTGACCGATGGTATATGCTTCCTTTGAAGCCATCTGTCTGCTTTATTTCAACTTCATTATTTAAAAATCGTGATTAGTAGCGGAATTCATGGTAAAGAACTACATTACCCATGGTACAGCAAAGAAAGATCCACCAATCAGAGAACCGTGCGCAGCAAATCCTGCAAAATGTGCATCGGAGTGACTGCCCACTTCCACGTCGCACTGTGAATGATGTAATCGAGTCGGTCTCCCTTCACCTTAAATCTACTTAACTATTTGTACATATCTGAATATTTAGCAAAAAACTACCAATATATTGTTTCTATACTTATAATCAACAACCTAAAATAAATAGATTTACAGTGATTTAAAAAGTATTTCCCCCCTTCCTGATCACAGTTTGGACTTTCACTAGGACACTCCAAACCTTTTATATTGCTTCTTTTGAGCCATTCAGAAGTGGACCTACTCCTATGCTTTTGATCATTGTCTTTCTGCATAATCCAGTTGCATTTGAGCTTCAACTCATGGATTGATGACTGGACATTCTCCTTAAGGATATACAGGTAGAGAGCAGAATTCATGTTTCCCTCAATTTTTGCCAGTCGCATAGCCCTGAAGCAGCAAAGCATCCCCACAACATCACATTACCACCACACCATGCTTGACCAAAGGTATGATGTTGTTATTGTGGAATTCTGTGTTTGATTTATGCCAGAAGTAATGGGACCCCTGTCTTCCAAACAGGTCCACTTTCGACTCATCAGTCCACAGAACATTCTCCCAAAAGGTTTGAGGGGGCAAATATTTTTTCACAAAGGCCCAGTTGGTATTGGATAACTTTTTTTTGCTTCAAAAAATAACATTATAATTTAAAAACTGTATTTTGTGTTAACTCAGATTGCCTTTGTTTTATGTTAGATTTTGTTTGAATATTTTAAACAATTTAGTATGAGTTTTACACAGAAACAGAAGAAATCAGGATTGGGCAAATACTTTTTCACAGCACTGTATATATATATTCCCATTGTTTTTATTCTAGGATAATATTATTCTATTTTATTCTATCATTTGCCATGCTTCATGTTGTTTGTCCCCTCATGAAAGACGGTTAGTAGCTATACAGCCTTGTACCTTTGTCTTCATGTCCGATTTTCAAATATTTTTTTGCCTCTTGGTTTGGTTCATGACTTACAACTCTGTTTTTAAGGATTTTATAAAAAGACTATGGAAGAAATTAATGGGGAAAATATTTCCGGATCCCTGACGGTTGAAAAGTGGGCGGACAATTTTGCGCTCTATTGACTTGAAAGAAAAAACTCACCGTAGAAGTGGTCAGTTCACACTCATGTCTGCTATAGTGCCTTGCGGCAATAGAATGCATCGTGTACTTGCACTGTGCTATGAATTGTGGTCTGACATATTCGGAAAGCAGCAATGTATGAAAACAAACTTGCCTAGAAGCATTCGCATTCATTCACTTACTTGCGTAGAGTATTTTTCCAGCTTAAACTATTACGTTTGGTGTGTGCCCATTTGTACTATGGACAAGAGTTATAACTCTAATCGTGTGGCTTGTTGAGAAGAGGTAAGCAATAAGATCATTTTATTTTTTTCAGAAGATAAAATTAATTAAAATTCCCAGTAACCAACTAGCAACCATGAAAACGCTAAACTACATTCAGACAACCACCCACAACACCTTTGAATTTCTTCAGAAACATAAAAAGTCTAGTTTATTTAGAATAGATCATAAAACTTTCTCTCTCTTTCTGTCTTTCTCTTTCTACTTGTCACATACTGACCTAAACAGCCCTCAGGAGAATGAATGATGGATGCTATATGACATCAAAATGACAATAACCAACAGCCAAGAGATTGTAGCAAAATGCTGCAGTATCATGATTCATCACGCAAGATGATACTGCAGCATCTTGTATTATTATAATTTCTAAAACAAGTATTGCCAGTCAAATGGCCAAAAGTAAAGCTGCACTCATAACTACATTACCAAAAAAGTACAATGGTGTTACCTTTATTTTTTGCCCCAAACTGACACAAGTCTGAATGGTAAGCCTAATGGGAACTCTTGCAAGACTGGATTTGCTGCTACCTACGGGAAGTGTAAAGGAGAAAGTATGATTCGGTTTTCCGCGTGCTGGTACATCTTGCGCACAGAGGATGTCACGAAAATTTCATCATTAACACAGTATGCGTCCATGTGCAGAATTGTTTTTCTATACATGTTGACATCTTTGCGTGTTGGCGCCGCATGCACCTGGAGTTTACTATTCTAAATGAGTATCACAAACCAGTAGTAGTGCGAAACAATCCGTATGGGCTTGCGGTCACAAGAGCATACTATGAAAGGCTGAGCGCTCGATCGTGTGCGAGAAGGAACGTTAGACCCAAAAAACTCAATTAAATTGGACTACCATTCATCATGCATATTCTGGCGTGGGACACTCGTCCCTCACATGCACTTCTACAGCTAGATTATTATGTGATTGCTCACAACGTAGTGAATCATAATGCATGAGTTGCGGTGTGCATCTTATCATGAAGAAAAATGGCGTTACACAGCTCTATTATTGTTTTTTGTGAGTTAAAGATGGATCGAAGTGGACAAAATGGTGAGAGAGCCAAAATCTGTTTTTGATTGTTTTTTTGTTTTGGTTTGTTTTCCAATATAAGTATCTAAAACTCCTTTAAAACAATGTACATTAGGAGCTATACTGCAGAAGACAAATTTGTTATCTGAGAATGTTGAATATAATATAAAACATTTTAATATTTTAAAATACAAAAATAAAATATGCATTTACCTGAGAAGCAGCATACAAGATATTTAGATATTTTGAAAACATATCTTGAATATAAGTGTATTTTGTCGTAACTGCAATGGCAGAAGTATAGACATGTGAAAAATATACACAAAATACTGTTATATTCAAGTTACATTCTTTGAAAGCAAATCTTTTTTTTTCTTTTCTTTTCTCCCCAATTTGGAATGTCCAATTCCTAATGCGCTCTAAGTCCTTGTGGTGGCGTAGGACGAATCTCAGTAGCCACGTCTGAAAACATCATTCCTCGCATCTTATCACGTGGCTTGATGAGTGCGTTATCTCAGAGACGTAGCGCGTGTGGAGGCCCACGCTATTCTCCATGGCATCAACGCACAACTCACCACGCACCCCACCAATAGCGTGAACCACATTATAGTGACCACAAGGAGGTTACCCCATGTGACTCTAACCTCCCCACCAAACGGGCCAATTTGGTTGCTTAAGAGACCTGGCTGGAGTCACTCAGCACACCCTGCATTCTAATTCATGACTCCAGGTGTGGTAGTCTGCGTCAATACTCGCTAATGATTAATCGTTGCAATAATCACAGAATACTCTAATAATCGTTATAATAATTATTACATTAGTCGATTATCAAAATAATTGTTAGTTGCAGCCCTTGTGCCTACTAAAGTTGGGTTATCTTAAGTAGGTATTTGGATATGGTAATCATTCTGTATCACTGTCTGATACCATAAAAGTGCCATATCACTGCCTCTATATTTTCAAGCACAAACTTCTTGATACAGTCATTAGCCTATGTGTACCCTGGTAATCTCAGCCATATCCAAATTTATTAGCTATTTCTAGTGCTTACTAGAATAAGAAGTAAAAAAAAAACACTGTGATAATGAACAAAAAGATGCTTTTAATGTCAGATTAAATTTTAATCACCAGCCCATCCCTGATGTCTGAGCCATTTCTGACTTCCTGTGCTCACATTTCTCAACCTCGATGGCAAAGAGACTGAGCACAGAGAAGCCAGGCATATCAGAGCCATTTGTCAGACCAGCTGCTGATGGTCGAATGACGAAAGTGTGTTGAAAGTCAGAGGGATGGATGAGCCATTAACCAGCACAAACCTCAAGCAACTCTCTGAAACTCAAGTGACTGGATGAAAGTACCTAGCAATAGGGATGAGTCAGATTTTTTATTTGACATTTTAGCATTAAAAAATTGTATGTAATGCTTTAAAATAGATGATTTAAGAGATAAAATGCTGTCAGTTACAGTACGCCGTCAGAAAAGTACATTTATCCCAACTACAACCATCTCCAGTCATCAAAACACTGCTTTGTAACCAATTCACCACCTTTGAACAATAAATTACAAGAAACATTTTGCCTGACTTGAAATTGCCTGCAATGTTTCAATTATTATGCATAATGAACAGGCCTTCATTTTTTGTGAGGACTTTAGTTTATTTATTTTAATGTTGGTCTCTTACACATAGTCACACAAGACAGATGTCTTTGGCTTTTGCGTAACGTCTCCAGCATTGCATTGCATTGCATTTTTAAGACACAACGTTAAGTTAGAAACAGTTCAGCTTTTAAAAATATGTATCAAGATGGCTGCATTATGTTTCATGCTGATTCTCTTCGGGCCAACGGCCCATAAGAAATGTGCCAGATTGCTATGTGGTGGACTCCCATCCATCTGATAGGAGTCTGGTGGATGTAGTTTTGCACATACTGTACCTACTGTACCTGGCAAGCATCTACACACATTGCAAAGCATCACATCCTCTTTTCAAGAACAGGGAATGCATGTTGGATGTGGCCTGATGGTTGGTTGAGCTATTTTAATCTAAGAGCAGTTTCTACATTCTTCTGTGACCTACTTTGATCTTTGATGGATTGAAAACCAATTGTTTCTCCTTAACGTGCCCTAACTACCAAACACACACACCTCCTTTGTAATGGAGACTCGGACTGACAAGCAAACTACAATGAATCCCTGCACCTCCAATGAAAGCATGCAAAACAAATCAGATAGACATTAAAGCTGAATTGTGTAATGTCTCTGCCACTAGCATCATCAAACCAAACTATCAATATAATAGAAACTTGTATCCCTACAGAACAAAAATTAGCGTTTCCCAATCAGTGGCCGTTTTCAAACCAGGATGGATGTTTTTCAACCACTTTACACGATTTGTCTCCTACATTGAGATTCCCTACTTTCAACGGATAGTTGAGAAACGGCCATCCTGGTTTGAAAACGCACATAGATTGGGAAAATCCCATTATTGTTCCACAGAGACCTATTCTTCAACTAATCATTGTTTTCAGATGTATTCCAGAAAACTCCCTATCTTCCATTGTTTTGTACCAACAGATTGCCCTGTTCCGAATTTTGATGGCACCAGTGATAAACTTTTACGCAAAATCAACCTAAAAATGGCTTAGTTATAGTTGACTCTGCATATTAGACTGGGATAAGAGAAAGAATTGCAAAGACAACTTGTTTTTAGAGATGCACAGGGCATCCAAACGGAACCACATCCACAGAGGATTGACTGTATGGGACCATCTGGAGTACAGCATTCTTTGAAAAATTAGCTTGAACAAAGACAAATCCAAGTAATAATCAGCAGACAGAGCAATGATGAGGACACACCACAACCTGCGCACTGACTTGACATTACCCTTGTATGTTGTAACTGTCTGTAATACTTGGAAATGGAAAGGAGTGTTCCAGGATCAATACATGCATGTTCAATGGAAGTCTATGGGGCAAGCCGTTCGAGAGTGTTTAAAAGCAGATATTTATAACTTGTGTATTTTATAAAGCTCTTATAATAAATCTCCCAAAAGAAAGCGTGGTAGTTGAGCTGTAAAGTTGTCTAGCCTAAATCATCCTTTTAGTGATGGGACTACTGTTGTAGGTGGATAAACTTCAGTTTGCGTTACAGACGTAATTTTCCTTCATGTAAATATTGGCTTTTATGTAAACATTGGCAACAATCACTCTAGTCTCAAGATTTGTTGATATACTTTTGAAATGGTGTGTATTTTAAAGTTTAGCCATGAAATACCTTTCCCCAAAGACTTCCATTGTAATTTATTTTTTTTTGTTTGTTCTGACAAACTGAGGGAGGAGTCAAAATTATTTTCTCAGGTAAACAACAGCAACCCACATGTGTTCAAGTCTAAGCCTGTATTGAACCCAAAATGTTCCTATAAGCAAACATTTTACTTGTACACTCACCGGCCACTTTTTTAGGTACACCTGTACATATACATATTCATGCAATTTTCTAATCAACCAATCATGTGGCAGCAGTGTAATGTATAAAATCAAGCAGATATGGGTTAGAAGCTTCAGTTAATATTCACATCAACAACCAGAATGGGGAGAAAATGTGATCTCAGTGATTTGGACCGTGGCATGATTGTTGGTGCCAGACAGGCTGGTTTGAGTATTTCTGTAACTGTTGATCTCCTGAGATTTTGCCACACAACAGTTTCTAGAGTGTAAAGAGTGTGGTGCGAAAAACAATAAAACATCCAGCGAGTGGCAGTTCTGTGGGCCAACACGGCTTGTTAATGGCAGAGGTCTGAGGAGAATGGCCAGACTGGTCCAAGCTGACAGGAAGGCGAAATAAACCCAAATAAACATGCATTACAACAGTTCTATGCAGAAAAGCATTTCTGAACACACAACACGTCGAACATTGAGGCAGATGGGCAACAGCAGCAGAAGACCCTCCGGTAACCACTACTATCAGCTTAGAACAGGAAACTGAGGCTGCAGTGGGTACAGGCTTACCAAAACTGGACAGTAGACAATTATACAAATATAATTATAAAAGTAAACATTATACCTGTAAACATGGTATTAGTGTGATAAAATAAGCAAGTGCTACAGTGTTTACAGGATAACAAGGTTGACCAAGTTGTAATATTGGGTATAACTTTACAAAGATAAGCTTAGTAAGCGATTTTAATCACAGTACAATCATGTTAACATATTATGTTTACATTTGTTGGCTATACTTTTGAAACGGAGCGAGTATATGAACGTTTGTGGACTGGCCACATTCACTTCCATTGTAAGTGCCTTAATGAAACTGCGATTTTTATTTATTTTTTATAAACTATATTTTTTTGTGGTTCTCAACAATATGCCAACAATTCTGTAAAAATTATTTTAATTTGTATTGAAGTCGGAACATTCCTTTAACTGTTTTGACTTGACAGCTGTCAAATAGGGAAGATAAAAATGAGATTCTCCGCGAGAATGCGGAGTTCTTCAGTAACTTATCTTACTATATACCCTAATATAAAGATATCTATATAGGTTTTGATTACTCCACGCTTTACAATTCTCACGCAACGCACATTACATATAAATGCTGCATATAAATACTGATGCTGGATTGAAGTGCTGCTTCCCGTTAAGAGAATAATTTTAGGCTTGGTTGTTATTTTGCTAAACCTGGCTAACGCATCTCTTACGAAACAGATGTTTGGAAAATCCAGCCGCGGATTAATAAAATCAGCGTTATCATTTTTATTGTGACACGAGCCGTTCGTTCAGTGTTGTGTCCTTACCTTGGCCGTTGATTTGATGCTGTTGAACGGTGTTGTTTTGCTCGCTAACAGTAATGGTTACGGCTTTATGATATGGTATGATGTTCGGGCAGGAACGGAGGTGGATCTGTTGAGTGAGATTGAGAGGTGTGGCGGCCCCTAATGGAGAGAACGGGAACTGCGTCCATTTGGTGTGATATTTCATCAAACGCAACAACACTCATACCGTTTCAAATGTGGCTTAAGTGTCCAAATACTTTTTGGGGCCACTCACTATATATTGTTTTTAACAGTAAAATGCACAGAACAAATTTTTGGATTTGTTACTTTAAAGGGATAGTTCACCCAAAAATGATAATTCTCTCATCATTTACCCTCATGCCATCCCAAGTGTAAGACTTTATTTCTTCTGCAAAAAAACAATTGAAGATTTTTTTAGAAGCATATTTAAACTCTTTAGGTCCTAACAATGCATATGAATGGGTACCAAAAAATTTAACACCAAAAACAGAGAAAATATCAATATTTAAGTGCTTATTTTATGAATTCTGCTCTCTCTGGCCCGTAGGTGGCGATACCTACAAAGAATGTGAATCAGAAAAAACAAAAATGTGAAAGTGGAGATTGATAGTAAAACAGAACTTGAATATTGATCCCTATCATATTGCTTTTGAAGATACAGATTTAACCACTGGAGTCATATGGGTTACTTATATGCTGCCTTTATATGCTTTTTGGAGCTTCAAAAATTTGGTCACTGTTCCTTTGCATTGAAGGGACTCAAAGAGCGGAGATATTCTTCTAGAAATATTCGTTTGTGTTCACCAGGAGAAAGAAGGTCATATCCCTCTGAGATGGAATGATGTTGACTAAATGAGAGAATTGACATTTTTGGGTGAACTATCCTTTTAACTAAAAAAAAAAAAAAACACATATGAGACACATAAATTAGGTTATTAGGACAGACTGGTACCGTAACAAAATAAGATACTGATAATTCAACAACTCCGTTTATTACATGAGAAAAGTGAAATAAAATGAAAAACTACAAAAAATCTGCAAGGCATGTGACAAATACAATCACACAATTTTTCCAAATTTTAAGTCAAAAACAAAGAAAAAATTTAAACTGTACAAGATTAAACTTGGACTACAATGCGATTTAAATTATCGTCTTTTCTGGAAAATATTTCCTCTGCCTCCTGGTGGTCCTCCTCGCCCACGGCCCCTGGCAGCGACTGGATGGGAAACACAGTTAGTGGAATGAGGTTAATGCTTGTTCTTTTCACATGACCCTGTCAACATGTTCAGCAGCTCAAACTACAACTACCAATTAAACCAACAGAAGCATTATTATTAAAATGTGCCAAGGACATCTTGTTCTATTGTGTAACCTGCTTGAGGATCTTTAAATATAAACCTACAGTAATGCAACACTGCTATATCTAAATTAAATCTCTAACTGTATTAAAATGTACTTTTACAAAAGTTTACATGCTGAATGTGATGAATTAACAATAACAATGCTTTTGAGACTATAGACCATTTCAAGAATGTAAACAAAATGAATTAGAACGATCCAAACCTATTTGCAGATCCATTCAACAAAGTCTCTTTTTCAAGGTAAGTCAGTCCACTCAGAAGCCTTTTTTGGAATGCTTTTGGGCAGCTATTTTTCTATGTGAACAAGCATCATGACCGAGCCGCTCCCATCTACTTGAATGGGGAAAGACCGAAATCTCCAAAGGGTTGGTCAAGATTACGATAAGAACAATTAAAATAAGCAGTAAAATTGGATTGGACCGAGGGACGTGTGGCACCAGCTTCACTCGAGCGGCCTAGCTGCAACGAGTGCTCCAATTAGCGCACTGTATCATCTAACTCGCACTGGACCAACACTGCTCCGTTCCTGGACCCGCGAAGATGGCAACAGGTAGAGACTGTATTTTTTCCGTTGACCGTTCCAATGACTTCCATACATTTTAATAGAAGTGGCCCATCTCTGCTAAATGGTCTCCGTTTTGACAAGCAGGAAACGTTCATGGAACAGTGAAGTCACTTGACGTCACCAACGAACAGTCCTTGAAATGGTCTATACAAATAATTGTCTACAGACAATCTACGCTGTAGCTGCTTAAATACATAGTAGTATGTCTGTGTTTAAATAGGGCATTGTAATAAATTCAGGATGCTTGTTTACTAACCTTGAGCTTTGAGAATAGCAGCTTTGCCTCTTCCGGCTCCTGCCCCTTGGTTTTTGTTTTTCATGCTCTTCAACATGGGGGCGTTTTTCAACATGTCAGGCAGAATGAGGAAGCGTATTTTGCTGCCGCGTATGTACACCTGCTCCAGCTGAGACACTCTGCCATCACGATAGGTGACAGTAATGTTTGCCATCTGATTCACACACAACAGTTTCATTATTCAAGACTAACTAAAAATTACAATGTATTTTAATATATACAGTACATCTTTCAGATTACATGATGTGTATATACTAGAGCTTTTAAAATGAATGCTTCAATGCATGCGATTCAAAGTTGAATACGTACATTTAAATTAACGCATTTACCGTTAATAAAGCATAAACCAGCATAAAACTGGTTGGAGTAGGGCAGAACCTATGCGATGTGTTTGCCTTAAGTCATTACACTGACGCACACTTTACAACAGCGCTTCCCTATCAGTGATAAAATGATGGAGAAAGGACCTATTACTGCCGTTTGATGTACAAAACAAGCCCTTATGGGACTTTTTGGAAAGTATTTTTCAGCCTATGTAAGGTGCATTTTAATTACCACAGAAGCACGTCTAGTCTCAACTATCATGAAAACGCATAATAGACGTTTTTGTCTCCAAGCGCTTTTCACGTGGAGTTCAAAGCACCGCTTGACACTAGCATTAGCCTGGTTTCCATCAACTTTTTGCACTATTTTGTTATCAACAAATTGAAAATGCATAAAAACCATTTGAGAAATTTGCTGTCTTCTGCCTGTTTCCATTCAAATGGCATTTTAGTGATAAAAATGGTGTGCGTAATGACGTCGTGCCTAAAAAAAAAACACTGTTGCATAAGTTTGGGTTAAGGCAAAAGAAATCTGCCCTTAAGCCAATTCCATACAGAAATGTAAGGAATTCACCTCCCAGATGTCCCTCATTTTTTTCCTCCGAGAAATTGGGGAGAGCATTGAGACAATTCATTGAAATTAGCCAACTTACTGTCATTTTCATTTCACAAATAAATGCAATCGGAAGACAAGGAATTGCAATCAAAAGGGAGCTGTTGCCCTAGGACTGTAATATTGGTCCTGATGTTGCACCTATCGCAGGTTACCACCGGTTCCGACCCAAAAGTGAATTGTCATGGCCCTTTTCAAGCTGGCAACCTGCACCAAATAGTGAGGGAAACTTTCGGTCATAGTATAAGGACCATCCATTGATGTGTATATGCTGTGTGCACAGCTATTTTTTATTTTTTTTTTAAATGTATGCAGTGTAATATCAGGGTTTAAAAATGATATATTCCTGATATTCGATAGCTTATTTTGAAAAATCATCTCAAGCATCGCCATTCCAAATGCATTATGTCCTGCATATTTGTCTAGCAACTTTTAATGAACAACTGAACTTGATTGTCTTAATTTATTTTAGCATCATAATGCAACGTACATTTTCGGAAGAAGCTCAGCAAATGCGACCCGAGTGTTAGATTTAAAACATTTAAATGTTTTAAACTGTTCAAAAGCTCATTTTCTGAAAGTAAACTCATTGGGCAAATAGTTCTGATAGTTTATTGTCTTGAAAGTGTAGAACAGTCTGTGAATGTCATTCAGCCATCTTTTTTCATCTACAGAACAAGGTAAGACTAATTTAATTTGTGTAAAGAAAAGGAAAGCATAGTAATTAATTGTTTTAAATATAATACTTTATTCATTTATTAATTTAATACCGGGAATTTTGCCGGCATTTTTGCTAAACAATCATTTTATAGAATTGAGCCGTTAGGGATCCAAAAAGGCACACTGATGCCTTTCTCCAAGTATTGTGTATTTATTTTTAATTTAAAACATATTTGTGCACAGAAATTGTGATTTTGTATTGTGGGCTAATTCCATGAATGCCATCCATTATTTGGAATGGTGTGGAAAAGAAACTTAAATACACGTATGGCTACAGTGATTAAATTACTCACAGTGGCCATTAATTTGTTCTCTGTGCATGATACGAGATATTTGTGTTGGCATTCGTGGAAGTGTCAAGTGTTGCAGCATCGGATCTATATGCCGTTAAGATCAGTCCATAATCACATTTGCTTTCAAGGCTAAACACAGGCTAAAAATTGGGGTAAATTCTGTCAGACACTATTTTTGCGTTAATGCCAATTTTGCAAAAAAAAAAAGTTTTTCCAAAAAAGTTTTTCGTGACATTTGAAGTATAGACAGTTTATGCGCTAGAGTTAAACAGAAAAATAGTGTGGACACTTGTGAAATTTTAGCAAAAATTAAAGGTTTAACAAACATATGCTAACTTAAACCTTTTTTTTTTTTTCCGCAAAAAAACCTTGGATGCAAACGTAGTTAGTGACACCCTGATGTGAATGCGGCTTCACAATTGCTGTAGCAAAGAGGAAAGCCAGAGTCTGCCAGTCGATTAATATTGTGGAGGATTAAATAGTTGCTATTCAGTTAAAATGCAACCTTTGTGGGGACTAGTCTTTTCAATTAGTAAAACTCCGTTTTAGACATTGAAAATGTTTAATGTTACTTTAGTTTATTTCTTGCTGTATACTATGGAAGGCTTTGTTTGGAAAATTTTAATGAAGAATTAGTGTTACATATTGTTTAGTTTTCTTTCCTGAGGAGGAAATAAATGCATTTTCACATGAAAAAAAAGTATATTTAAAAGTCAAATTAACTATAAAAATGTATGCAATTGCACATTTTTATCGACTGACAGCACCAGTATATACACACTTGGGACTATGGATAAAAATCAACCAATAGAGAGGACAAACATGTAGGCAACTTAAAAGTCTAGTTAACCCAAAAACAAACATTTTGTAATTTACCCAGTCATGTCGTTCTATGGAACACAAAAGGAGATATAAGGCAGAATGTTAGGGACTTACTGATAGTCACCATTCACTTCCATTGATAGATTTTTTATTTATTCAAAAGAATGAAAGTCGATGGTGACTGAGATTGAACATCCTAACATTTTTTGAGTTAAACTGCAGAAAGTCAGTCATACGGGTTTGGAATAACATGAGGGTGAATGATGACATAATTTGTATTTTTGGGTGAACTATTCCTTTAAACACATCAAGCATGATTTCAGAATTCCATGGAATTAACTAAGCCTAAACAGTACCTGGCAGTTCATGTTATCCTCTGCTTCAATCAGTTTTCCTCTGTACACCTCACCGGTGTTTGTCTCACAGGTCACAATGTGACCCTCTGCTTCATGCAGCACTTTGATTGGGACACCAATAGACATCTTTTAATTCTGAGGGAAGAAAGATAAGATCATTTAATAAGTAGGTCTTAACACAAATGTAAGGCCACAGCAAAGTGAGAAGATACAGAATGCAATGGGTAGTAGGCAAATACCACTTGTGAAGGGTAAATCCTGCATATAAATCGCAGACGTGTCAACACTGAAAAACGCCTGAATGTGGTTTATCTCATAATTCTAAACAAATAGTAGTGCTTACTACTGTTTCGTACTATTCAAACACATAGCTCATTATTTGAGAGTGCACGTTATACAAGATAATTGTGCATTAAACATTACATCAGACCTAATTATATACGATTCTAAAAAAATATGTTGTGTGTTTTAAACGAAGCATCCTGAAAACAGGATTGCTAAACGTAAAAAAACAACGCGAAGATCAAACGACTGATCACATTTAAAACATTCTAAAGTGATTATTTTGAATTTCTAGCTGAAAAGCAAACATTATAAGAGAGTACGCGTTGTTCGTTTACAAACTTAACGCATACACAAACGCATTGAATATCTGGTTTGCCTTCAAACGAGTTGCACGAACGACCGCATACAGTCAGCATTAATGGCTGAAATTTGCTTTGTTCGCTAATCAGCAAAACTAAAATATTCTCGTCAAAGGTATAATAATAGGAGGTGCAATATGTTTGTATAATAAAGCATTTATCAATATATTACCTTGAAACAAAGGCCTCGGAGAAATTGTCGGTACTTGCTACACTCGGTGATGAACAACGTGAGTATTCGCGGCGTTTCCTGCTCCCATAATGCAGCTGAACACGGAAGACCCGCCTCTTCCTTCGCTGATGCATCTTGGGAGTTGAAGTCCAATTGAAGATCCAGATGCAACACACAGGCTTACAGAAGAGGGCAGTATTGCATTGAGTCCGGATGTTTTCTGAATTTTACATGTAACCATTTTTATAATAATTTATTAAAATATAATAATATTTTGTATGAATAAATATTCATTAAGATTGTGTATTTGTCTTTGATCTTTTCATTTGTCAAGAATTACTTGTTGATTCTTAAATTATTGTCCATAAATCCATATTTCAAATCTTTGAACAGACTGCATCAGCTTGCGAATTATACTGAAACCAATTACTTATGTAAAATGGTGAAAGCTTTCTTGTATCTTCATTTATCCGTTATTGTAATAATAATAATATTACATTTATTTTTTTTATTTAGTGTTTGATGTATATAATGTTGTAAATATTTCTTTATAAATATTTAACACCATTTCTCGTTATTCATCATATGCCATATATCAAAATAACCGTGCACATAATAGTTTGATGAATATGTAGAACACAATCAAACAATAAAGGTCACCTGAAGAACTGTTAAACAATGCATAGGACAGGGGGCTTGGAGAAGTTACTTGTTTAGTTTTTGGCATCAGATGCATTGCTGTACAGTGATGTATGCATTGTGCAAGGCAGCAGTGTGCAGTCTAAATTTGTTCTGTCAACCTGGCGCTGATAATAGATATGTGTCTGCTGATTCTGTTTATTAAATACATATTCCATTGTCCTGAAATTAAAGGGTTAGATCTCCCAAAAAATTAAATTCTCCCATCATTTACTCACCCTAATGCCATACCAGATGTGTATGACTTTCTTCTGCTGAACACAAATGAAGATGTTTAGAAGAATATTTCAGCTCTATAGGTACTCACAATGCATGTGTATGGGTACCAAAATTTTGAAGCTCCAAAATGCACATAAACGCAGCATAAAAGTAATCCATAAGACTCCAGTGGTTAAATCTGTCTTCAGAAGTGATATGATAAGTATGTGAGAAACAGATCATGTATTTCAGTCAGCTTTTACCATAAATTCCCCTCCCTGCCCAGTAGGTGGTGATATGCACAAAGAATCTGAATCACCAAAAAAAAATATACAAAGTGGAGATTGATAGTAAAAAGGAACTTAAATATTGATCTGTACGAGACAATACACACACAAAAAAAACATGCTACCCATTACTTTAAAAACACATCAAAGATTATTCTACCACTCTTTCTGTGACCTGAAATTGACCTCATCGGTGAATCTAAAGTTCTAAAGTATTTCATCTGCTCACTGCATCTAAGCCATAAAAAAAAAAAAAAACATAAAAAAACTTTAATTCCACCAATTACAAACAGTCACATCGTGCGATAGGTCAGGATGTGTCTGTTGATTGCACAGTTACTCTCAGCAATGTCTTCAAACCTCATTTTGCTAGTAGAATGAACCTGCCAACAGTCACTGATCTATGTAACACACTGACAGTCTGTTAGTTTACTTCAGTCTGATTTACAGTAGACAAGCATCCTTGATGGAAGAAAATAAATCACTGTGTAAGGCTAGGGCCATAAAGTTGTTTGTGTAAAGGATATTTGTCTCATTTTAAAAATGGTGCTCTCAATAATAACAATAATAATAAGATCAAACCTTACCAGTGCTGAGCTAGCTGAAAATGTTCTACTTTTTACTAACCTACAAACCAGCTGATACACTCCTGACCTACTGCAAGACATATTGCAGATTCTTTTTAAAAGCAAATGCTAAAAGATAACAGATTACCTTTTTTTTCTACTTCATTATTCTTTAGTAAAGTGTTATTATCATTTTTGCACATATTTAGGTTTAGGTTTATCTTGGACTCCCCATGCCCCTTAACCAATCATTCAGAACCATTGAAAACACTCATGCACTCAATCACTCCAACATTTGACACCATATTTCTGTGTAGTTCAATAATCCTTCAGTGTAGGCCAAAATAGAGACAATTTTGACCAAGTTTATAAAAAAAAAGACACTGAGAAAGCTCTTAGTCTAACTCGCTTCTTCCAGTTTCATGAATGGGCACTCACGTCTAGACTTGCACCTTCTATAAACAGACATGTGCCGTGTGCCAAGAAATGTCGGCTCTCAGATCACGTCAAGTGCATGTATCGTATTATAGTGGGAGGAGTGTTTTAATGCAGGTCTTTCCCACTTTAGAGCTGTTTAATGAGGGAAAAGGGAAGTGTAATGGTAGTTTAAGGCATCATCACATGCCCCTTCATTTGATTTCCATTGCATTAGGCCAGCCATTGGCGTCAGCAGTCTCTTGGAAAATGCAATCACAGCTGTTTTGTTTAAAAGATTGTGTTTGTTTGTGTGTGTTTGTGCACTATACAGCAGTGTTTTATATCCTCTTTGAATTTTATGATACACAGTTAGTATGTTTTGTTGTATAATAAAATACATCTATTACCAAAGATTACACATATAATATGCGATCTGTGCATTGTTCTGGGAAATTGAATCATTATTATGAGTATCAAAGTCCACTTTTGAGTGTTTTTGGAGTGAGAAGTCCACTTTGACACTACACAGACAGTGTATAGTTTAAACCAAACATTATCAAAGATTACAGATGTCTGCAAGTTGTTATCATCAAGCATATTAGCTAAACGAATAGACAAAAAAAAATAGGTTTTGTTCACTTTTCAAAACACTCTTTTTATTTTGTACATTTTATGACTAGTAACACATGCTTACAAGCAGTACTGTACAACTATGTTTGGTCAAGTTTTAAAAGCACAACATAGGCTCTGCAGGCTTGGACTTAAAAGCAAATATGATACATCTTGTAAACGTGCCATACATCGAGGTCTTTTATGGCATGGTTAAAATAGATTTAGCTGAATTCCCCTGATTTAATCCATTAGATTAACATTTGTCACTAGGCCTACATTTTTCTGTGCTAAATAAATACATAAACATATTAATTATCCCTAAACACCCGTAAAACATACAAAAATAGAATAAATAAAAAAACTATACTGCTTGCAGGAGTATTAATATATATTAGCCTATCCATGAAACACACGATTGAAGGATGAGAGGATAGTGATTGAGACTGTCAAGCTCCAAAAGCAACATAAAATTCATATCACTTGAGCAAAATATTTAAATTTTTTTGAAGCCATGTGACTACTCAACTTTTTACCAGAGACTATTTGGCAGAGACTGGCCACTTCTATTAAAATGAATGGGATGGGAGAAATTGGAATGGCCAACAGTAAACGGATGTAGAAAGGAAGTCCCGATTTACAAGTAAAAGAGCCAATCACTTTTTAGATACAGACATCACTTGTCAATCAACTCGAGAGCGTCCATGTGCATTAGCTATACAAAGCCAGAAAAATTGTTGTTGTTGTTTTTTTTTGCCGTAATCTGAGTTAAAGAAGCACAATTTGTGATTTGATGATTTACTGTTGATTTGAAATATGTTTTTTGATCGTAATTTTGACCAACCGTAATGGAGATGTAGGTCTTTCCCCAATATAGCTCAACAGTCTAGTTTCTTAAGTAAAAATCCCATTCATTTTTCCCATAGACTAATTGATTTTCAATGCTAACTTATAAACTTTAAAGACTGAAATACCGTGAGCTAGGAGGTTGTTCATTGATGGTATTTGCTTCCACTGAAGCCATCCGTCTGCGTTATTTCAACCTCATTGTTTAAAAATTGTGTTTGATAGCAGAATTCATGGTAAACAACTACATTACCCATGGTCCAGCAGAGAAAGCTCCACCAATCAGAGAACTGCAGCCAAAAAAAAAACACGAAACGTGCCTCAGAACGACAGTTCATGCACTGCGAATGACGTGATCAGTCTCTCTTCACCCTTAAACTATTTATATATGTTCATATCAGAATATTTTGCAATAAACATTAAATATTTTGTTTCTATACTTATAATCAACAACCTAAAATCAGTAGTTTTATATTCCCATCGTTTTTATTCAATGACGTCGTTCGCAATGCTTCATGGGATTGTACCTTGTGCCCTCATGAAAGACGGTAAGTACACAGCCTTGTACCTTTTGTCTTTATGTCCAATTTTTTGCATTAAAACAAAGTTTGTGATGTTGTGATTGACCTCGAAGCTGGTTGATTGGGTTTATGGCTTAAAACTCTGTTATAAAGGATTTTATAAAAAGTCTATGGAAGAAGTGAATTGGGAAATTACTGTACTTCCGGAACCCAGAGGACTGAAAAAGTGGGCGTGGTCTGTTGCACTCTATTCAAGTAGATAGGAGATAAGAGTTTTCCAAAGATGGCCACCAAAGGACTGATTTGCTAGAAAGAACTGTCTTCACCTTAGAGCTCCTGAGTCTTAACCCATTTGAATCTGGCGAGCATGCAATAACGTCTTTGTGTAAATAAGCGCAGCGCAGTGAGCTCACCTGACAAAGGAATAAAGGCGGAGGAATATAAATTGTGCACATCGGTTCTTGCAAATTCACCATGGCAATTTGAATGTGTTAAAAGTGAACAAGATTTGAGAACAGCCCCCACCAACAATACCATTACCTAAAAATACCTAAATACACACTTTAAGAACCACTGCTTTAAAGTCAATAACAATGGATAAGGGAAGTTTAAATGAAAATCCTGGAATTTGCTTTTAAAAGTAATGGTTGAGCACACATATCATCAATCTCTGATCTTCAGACAGTTTTACCTTTCCTGATTCTGCTAGTACTGTAAACGAGGCCACACTCACTACCACAAAAACAGACACATTCTTTGAAGATCAATGACTACTATTTGAAGAATGAAATAAGCCTCTGTTTGCACTAAAAAGTACACTACATAGCCAAATATGTGGACACCAGAACATCACACCCATACTGTATGTGCATGTTGAACATTTAATTTCAAAACCATGAGCATGAATAGGGACTTGGTCCTCCTTTTGATGTTATAAAAACATCACATTTTCTGTGAAGACTTTGCATTAGTTGTTGAAACATGGCTGCATGGGTTTGGGAGCAAATTGCTCGCAGTCATCATTCCAATTCCTCTCAAAGGAGTTCAGTGGGGTTCTACTTTTTATTGACCTCACTTGACGCACAGGGCCATTGTCATGCCGATTCTACTGGAAATGTTTGTCTAAGGGGATAACAAGGCTGTATGCTTCATTCTACCTGTAAGGAATGAGTGTAGCTGAAATAGCCAATTCTGATAAAAAGAAAGGGGATGGCTATAGTGTATTTTAAGAATGATAACTGAGTTTCATAATGAAAGAAGTTTGTGTAATGATACTTCTGCAAGATTTTTGGCAACCTTTTACCCTTGTGGGCAACATACATTTGACATGTACATTAGAAATACCACTACAGTCTTTTACACTCATAGCTTCACATGGTCCCTAATGGAGAGTATTTCATTCTCAGTCTGTAATGAGAAAATCTGCTTTGAATTAGCAGTAAAGGAATGTGGGTGTCCATTCAAACCGTAACCTATATCTTGGAAATCTGTCTGTGGCCTCACTTGGCTGATTTTGGAGGGCAATTCCTTTGTAATTCCAAACTCATTGGAGGAAATAATGCTGCGTATTGGATTTGTGTCCGGCACATAGCCATTGGACACAGAACTACAAGTACTCTCAATCACACTGACCCCAGCAGAAGTAGCCACGCCCCTACTACTACTGGTCAGTATATTGTCTTGGCCCAGGAAGTGCTGTCGGATGATTCTTCGGAAGGTAAACCTAAAGTCACATATACGGTAGGCGTATATGAACGGGTTGACTACTGAATTGGCATGTGAAAGAATAATGGCCAGATACATGATCCAGTCCACTGGACGATCGCACTGTGGGCAAAACAGTGTGAAGCTGTTAATAATGTGTAAAGGGAGCCAACAAATAGCGAAGAGGCCTACTATGATAGCCAGAGACTTGGCTGCATGGACTTCTTTTTGCAGCGTAGATCGGGAGGAAGTTCCTTCAACATGGGTGTGTCCATACACCAACTTCATCTCCATTTGTCTCAGCTGGTGACGGGCGGCCATGAAGATCCGTGTGTAGATCGCCAGCATAGCTAACAGCGGTGTCAAAACGCAGCCGAAAAAGTTGAAATAAACCATGTAACCCATGGTGACCACCTCCTCAAACAGGCACTCCGTCAGGCCTTGAGGACAGGAGCTGTTGGTGCCTGCGGCGACATGTCGGTTCCAGCCCAGCATGGGTGTCAAGCCAATGACCACTGAGAGTATCCAACATATTGCAATGATGCCTTTGGCTCTTTGGCCTGTGACGAGACTGTTGTACCTTCACAAGAAAAGAAAATCGGATTAAATTTGAATACATTAACAATAGTTAACTATTGTTGGTTACTAAAACATGAACATGATCTTTTTTAACATTAAAAGTTATTTTATGATTCAACATGACTTGACTTTCTATGAACAATAGTATAGTTATAAATTAAAGGAATATTATGGGTTCAATACAAGTTAAGCTCAATCAGCAGCATTTATGGCAGAATGTTTATTACCACAAGAAATAATTTAAACATCCTTTGTTTAAAAAAATCAAAAAGTGTAGTTAGAGTAAAGCACTTACAATGGAAGTGAATGGGGTCAGTCTATAAACATTAAAATACACACCGTTTCTTAAGTATAGCCAAAAGACGTAAATATTATACATTATGTGTTCATATGATTTTAATGTGCTTACCTAACCGTGCCTGTGTAAAGTTATATCCAATATGACAATGTAACGCTAGTAAACCCTGTAATCTGGTAAATACTGTAATGTCGAAATCCCTAATTTTATCAGACTAAAAAACATCTATAATGTTTCGATTTTGAGGTTAAAAGTGTGTGTTTTAATGTTATGGACTGGCTCCATTTACTTCCATTGTAAGTGCCTTACTGTAACCATGATTTTATACAGCAGAAATTCAAAGACATATTCAAAGGATGTATGCCATGGTGGGGCATAACTCTCCACCCTGAAATGAGGCCTCTTACAAGAGTTGTATTCAGGGTTCCCACACATTTGAACAATGAATTTCCATGCCTTTGAACCCCCTTCCACAATTTTTAAATTCCCCGATATTTCCAGGTTTTCCATATGCGGAGACGTGCATACTGTCTGGGCCGATAAACGTAAGCAGTAGATACATACCAGCATGCCTTGACATTGCTCTTGGGAACTAACCATTGTTTAGGTGTTAATCCCTGATAATATCTGCCAAAGTATAAAATATCAGGATGTGCTAATAAGAAGAATAAATTTCACCTATATTTTAACTAGTCTCAAAAGAATAGTAACACACGTTTTGAATAGATGGCTGAACTCCATAATCCTTTCTGTGATATATTAAGAAAATGAGAAGAGAGAGGGCAGAAAACATTTGACTATTAACATACAAAGCAGAGTGAAATTAATGTACCTGTCATTATTTACTCACGTTGTTCCAAATCCATTATTTCTTTCTTTTTCCATCGAACACAAAATGTTCCACAAATGGTGACTAATGCTAAAATTCTGCCTAACATCTCCTTTTATGTTTCAGAGAGGAATTAGTAATACAAGTTTGGAACATAATGGTGAGTAAATGATGACAGAATTGTCATTTTTGGGTGAACTATCTCTTTAATTTAAAAACATAAAAGAAGCATAAAATATATAAAGCATACAAGCCACTGTAAAAGCATCTGTTTACAAACAGTCTGAAATGCAGTTGTGCAAAATGCCATCACCGCTGCTCTCACATTTCAAACATCTCATGCAGACGGATCTGCAAAATGTTTCCTTTGCCAAGGGCAACAGTTGGAAATGCTGGTTGAGTGTCAATTGTTCCAAAAATCCTCTGGCTTATATCTGGCCAATCAAGAACAACAGTGGCTGCTTCATTAAACCCAGAGGACTTACAGGGCTCCAGTACTACTGGTACCTCATTCACACACCCATAGAGGCTGGAAGCCGGCAGCCCTTATGCAATCAACACCTGCCAGGGTATTTGCGGTCAATGTAAGAGCAGTGTATTTCTAGCGGGAAGACTAGCAGCTGTACATCATCGCACCATTAGCTAGGTAACTCCTAGCCAATCGTGCGTCAGTCATCGCTTTATAAGTCTGCTTACAATCTATCAAATTGCTGTTTCAGTGTGCCAACACGGCAACCTCCACCACCCCACTGCCACCAGTTGAGTCCCGTCCTGCATCGAGGTAGGCTCCTTGCCCCTGCCTCCTATATCAGGATCTGACGGTTCCGAATACAACTTCTTCAGACCACCAGGCGGGGCTTACGCCAAAAAGAGACATTACATTTCTGTTTCACATTCATCAAATAAATGTCATTTTAAACTTTTCTCAAGTCTGCGAGTCTTCCTGATAGAACTGCTGTTCTTGCACAAATGCTTCAGAGCACCTCAATCTAAACCATGAGCTGATACATACTTTAAACCCTGTACGCAGGCGAGTGGTAAAGTTCAACACCTTTCAGTTTCAGGAAGTGCTGCCAAGTATTGTTAGAGCAGTTTAAAATAATCATTGCAATGTTCGGTTGGAGTGCAAAATGTCCCAGGTTTAAGACTGTAATAAGGCAGACTGTGTACTTAAACAGTGCAAGTTACAAATTTGGACACACCTAACTGAATGCATGTTTGTCACGATATTAAAGAAATAGTTCACCCAAAATTGAATTTTTTCATTTACACAACCTCATGCCATCCCTGATGTGTATGACTTTATTTCTTTAGTCGAACACAAACGAAGATTTTTAGAAGAAAAAATCCATGTTGAAATCCATGTCAAAAAATGCAATTGAATGGTGGCTAGAACTTTGAAGTTCCAATAAGCATATAAAAGCAGCATAAAAGTAATCCATCAGACTCTAGTGGTAAAATCAATATCTTCAGATACAATATGATAAGTGTGAATGAGAAACAGATCAATATTTAAGTCCTTTTTTTCATAAATGTCCAATTTCACTTTAAAAACATTTGAAAGAATGTGAAAGTGGATATTAATAGAAAAAAAGGACATAAATATTGATCTATTTCTCACCAACACATACCATATCACATCTGAAGATATGGATTTAACCACTAGAGTCTTACGGATTACTTTTATGTGGCCTTTATGAGATTTTTAGAAACATTCACTTTCATTGTATGGACCTACAAAGCTAAAATATTCTTCTAAAAATCTTTGTGCTCAGCAGAAGAAAGAAAGCCATGAACATCTGGCATGGCATGATGGTGAGTAAATGATGAGATAATTTTTGGCTGAACTATCCTTTTAAAGAGATATTAGTCAAGTCAAGTCATTTTTATTTGTATGGCCCCTTTCACAACACACATCAAAGCAGCTTTACAGAAGATCATGCATTAACAGAAAATAAAACTGTAATATCTATAATGTCATCATTGTGTAGTTTGATAAAAATATGATTGAGAATTGTGTATAAAAATAAGTCATTAAATAATAATTGTATTTAGAACCCCAGTGGCAAGGAACACAAAGCTCCATAAGATGTTGGTTGATTAGGAAGAATTACATTCTCAGTCACCATTCACTTTCATTATATGGGAAAAATGGGCAGTAGAATTGAATGGTGACTGAGGCTGTCATTTACACATTTACAAAGTGTTCCACAGAGGAAGATAGCATTCATAGGGCTTTGAAACAACATCAGGATGAGTAAAGTTTTTCCCTTTTCTCCCCATTTCGTAATGCCCAATTCCCAATGCGCACTAGGTCCTCATGGTGACAAATTCGAACTTGTGACTCCGGGGTGGTTGTCAGCTTCTTTAATTGCTGAGCTACCCAGGCCCCTTAAAGGCATATACTTTTAATGCTTAAAGAAATTTTAAATGTAAGATATTTTTTAAATGGATGAGTTGCATTAGAGTGTTGAAGAAATGTAGCCAACAATTGACCAACATATATGGTTACGTCTTCAAAACTGTAGCATAAAACTTTTTGCTGTTTGTATATATGTTGTTTGGTGCTGTTTTGCATAACACTATATTGTGACATTGTGCAATAAGATGCTGTATTAATACATGTTTTAGCTGTATTATAAGAAACAGTTTCAAACTACATTATTTCTATTAGCACCAAAATCCCTTTATTGCATGGAGAGAAAGAGCAGTTAAAAGGGAAACTACAGGTATCTGTGGGATGTGTAATGGCCATTGAGCCCATCATCAAGTCATTTTTAGAAGGGTAGTGGCGTCAGTAATTCTGGAGCCTTTACCCTGTTCCCAAGTATATGCAAAACACATATATATATACAGATGATAGTGCATCCACAAACACACAAAATTTGATTAAATACACAAATTTACATTTTCATTTATTCTTTTGGCAGACGCTTTTATCCAAAGCGACTAACAAAAGAGATAATGGTGGTACGAAAAGTACCATATTATAACGTTTCACTAGAATAAGATTAGTATTCAAAACATCAAATTAAATTTTTGTTTTGTAATGAAATAAATTAATATGGTGGCACAATTATATTTTTGTCTACAAAACAAATTTCAAACACTAAGCAAGATTATTAAGATTATGAGAAACTTTTTAGTCAAGTGTTTCAAAACTTTTGACCGGTAGTGTACCTCATTTTGTCATAATTTTTTCTGAAGTAGTTTTGTGTTACCTTACAATAAGTTTTAATTTTCCATCTCTTATTAAAAAAACAACAACATGGTTTTACAACAGTAACTATATTTTAATCATGAAATTTGTAGTAAAAACCATATCAATATTAGAAGACATTTTAATAAGGGCATGTTATTTTGGTTTATCAAGTAAACCATGGTACTTGTACCATAAATTAACCATGGTTTAACTGTAGTAAAACTGTAGATATCATGTTTTGATTTTTGGCAGAATGGTTATAATTTGTTTAACCACAGAATTGGTTTTCCTATGGTTTTACAACAAACATAATGGTTAAAATAGATTTTCCATAGTAAAACCATGGTAAATTTTGTGGTTGCTATGGTTTTACTACAAATACCATAGTTGAACTATGGTTACTGTGGTAAAACTATTGTTAAGGTATGCAAAAACATTTCAGAAAATAAATTACCACCATTTCCTTAAAGGGGTTCCATACCAAACAGAACGGCAAGAATTAGAAAAACAAGTTTCAAACACTATCCCGTCTTCCATTGTTTGGCCCAGCAGGAAGACTCAAACTCACAACATTGGTTGAGTCAATTTTGTCAATTTGATAGTTTTCCCAAAAATGAAATTCTTCATGTTGTTCCAAACACATCTGAATTTCTTTCTTCCACAGAACAAAAGAGATTTTTGCTAGCCTTGGTCACCATTGTGGTGCATGTATGTGTAAGGTATTATAGGAGATTTAAAATGTATGATTTTTATTTGTATAGCGCCATTCACAACACATTGTTTCAAAGCAGCTTTACAGAAGTTAAAACTGTAATATCTATAATGTCTTAAGAGTCATCATTGTGTACCTCTGTGTTCCACGGTCGAAAGAAAATCATAAAGGCTTGTGGCAAATCTATGTGATTTATTGTAATTTGTTCTCAAAAACAACCATGTGATAGTTAATCCTCTTGCTAATAGTCATTTTTACCTTCAAGGTTCACTCACCTCAGCGGTATTTTAATGGCGATGTATCGATCCACAGCAATGGCCAGTAAACTGAAGATGGAGCTCTGGGTGAGAACCAGTACGAAGCAGGCGATGAAGAGACATCCATGAAAGTGGCTACAGAAGCCTATGCTGATGGTGACCGCAAAAGGTATGGCCAGGAGTCCGACCGCAATGTCCGCCACTGCCAACGACACCACGAAGAAGTTGGTGATGCTCTGGAGGTTAGTGTTGAGGAAGACGGCCCAGCATACTAGAACATTGCCCACAACGGCCAACACCGCAATCAGCAGCTCGAGAACAATGTAGAAGAGAGAAGACATGGTGCCATCAACCAGTGTGAAAGGACATCTTCAGGGACACACATAGTGTGTTGTCGATAATTGCTCAGTGGGACTTCAATCAATGGCTCTTGTAATAGGTGTGAAGAAAAGCCAATCCAACCAAGCCAATTCTTCCTATCAGCAAATATCTCTTTTTCTGGTGAGAGGGTGGTCAGAAAGGTCCTAGCACCAGTTGTTTGGAGGCCACTTTTGTGACTTTAGGGTCAGTGATGAAATCCCCCCTTGAATCTGGAATCACCCATTTACCGGTCTGTCCCTTAGGACAAGCACACTTCCAATTGAAAGTTTTAAAGGAAACAGCTGCTAGAATACGTGGAGCAGCTACCGTAGTCATTCACTGGGACTTCTTCTCCTGCAAAGAGAACAATCATATCACACAATAAAAGATCAGCCAGGCCAAATCCAACAATAAGCTTTTATTTTAAGAAAGAATCAGACAAATGAAATATTTGCACACGTCTATTATTTAACACAAAACCCGGCCAACACTTCCTCCACCAGTTTCTAGGATGTGTACAGTTGACTTTGCAAAGCCTTTGCTATTATTGGCTTAGATGGTTAGAACAAGTATTATTTTGTTCCCATTCACATGACTCTGCTTTCATGTTCCATGGGATACACTCAGAAATGAATCAATCTTTCGTTTTTGTCAAATAAATACATTTTAATTATTATAAAATCTTTTATTCTATACAGTGGTCAACTTGTAACAATGGGATGGTATTGTAAAATAATGTATTTTGTGTATGTTTGGGAGGGGGGGGGGGGGGGGGGGGTGTAATCTTTGTGACCAATTCAGTTTCATAAATGTTTTGCAAAACTTTATAGCATTTTCTACACTATATATGTGTTCTCAGGTTTACACCACATGACTTAAACAAAATGTGACTTTTCATAAAATGTAAAAAAATACAAATTTAAACCTCATGGTCAGTCTTGAGGGTCTAAAGGTGTCCGCTCTGTTTTATGATGTTTATGGTCAACATAAACAACAAAATGGCTACCATGTTGGTTTCAACCAATGACTTTGATTTGGTGGACAAAAGTGTTTTTAAATATGAATTATATAATAGATCACAATTGTTTCACTGGTTTAAAAAAACAAGAATTTCAGCTTTTAATGAGACTGACCTTTTTATATTGTCTCTCGACACCACATGACATTTTTTACTTTTAAGCCCAAGAAAAAATACCAGTATATGAGGTGTATTCAAGTAAAAGGTTTGTGTGAATTGCATTTTTTATTTATTTTTAATTTAATAGAGCTGGACAAAAATGAGCCTCACTTCATTCACCCTTAGGAGACATGGCCATAATAAGCACCTGTTACCCTCCGTTCTTGTATTTTATGATGAATTTTGTGGAAAGAATCCACGTTACGATCATGAAAAAAAAAAAAAAAAAAAAAAAAAAAAAAAAAAAAAAAAAAATCTGTCACTATCACAGACACATTTTTCTACTGCAAAAACTGAACTAGTATAAAGGAAGTTTGGGCTGTTTGTATGAAGGATGCTTAAACAGAAAGTGATCCTACACACTTTTATTGGTGAAAACCTGTAAATTGTTTGAGTTAAAAACCATGTACACATTGTTGAACACTCATCACAGCAATAGCTTACCATCTGTTCTCTTCTTTTTAAAGAAAGAATATTTTCTTGAACTGTACTCTTGGCCATTTTTTTGAAAGTGTGTGAAACCTTTGAAAACTTGCATTACCTTCAGTGCATAACTTTTAATGTGAACAAATTAACCCATTGCTAAACCCTGACATATATGTTCCTGTTTGCCAGTGTTTAAAAAAAAAGGGGGACTTTAATATTTTCACTTGCATGATTTACATGAAGTAATACATGACATAATTGATCTAAAGGGGATGGAAAGGGGGGATGGTGGTTTTACAAGGGGGATGCTTTTTGGTATTTCTTGCAACAAGGGAGATGCAATAAATCCTCTATTCTCTATCCTCTGACCATTTTGGGTACTGTAATTTGGTTTGTATTTCAAAGATAGTTCTTATCTTGTGATATCTTATGTGATGATTAAATTCAAAGTCACTTTTTCTCTTTATTTTGGCATTGCTGTTAGCTTTTTATAGCCCATTTTGACATTTGTATGGCTGTAGACTCCCTTAAGTGATATAATGACACGCTGTTTCCAACATCCTGTTCTTGCATTTTAAGTTTCAACAACTTTGCATCAGCGAGAGTTCAATTCAACAAAACGCTTCCTGTACATAAATCTTAAGGTGCTTTCCAAAAAACTTGTTAAACAGTCATTAATTATGATGTCAAGCCCATGATGTCTGGTGCTGAGAATGTACCCGGTGCTTCACAACATGCATGCCTTTGTTTTGCAGAAGAAAAAAAAAAAGGTGTGGTGTGCAGAAATAGTGCATTTGACAGATGCTAAGCGAGTGTGTTCTGCTCTCATTTCAAAGAGAGAAAAATTATGTTCAGGGTAAGAGGATATGATAAGCATGAACACCTATTTTTGAAAGAATTGTCCCAGTCTAAATGGTCGTAACTCTTCATGCACAATAAAAATGAAGCATGCTTAAAGCAATAGTACTCAAATGACTTTCTTTCTTCTGTTGAAAACAAACGAAGATATGAGGTGACATGCAAGTGAATGGTGACCAAATTTTCAAGATACTAAAAGGTACTGTCCTTTAAAGGGAGTATTAAGGTAATACATAAATCTCCAGTGGTTTAATCCATGTCTTTTGAAGCAATCCAATATATTTTGAGTGAGTTAAGACCAAAATATAACACATTTTTCACTGTAAATCTTGACATCGGCCATCTCGTTGGCGATCGTGATTTCAAGCTCAATTACACTTCCTAGCGACACCTAGCACTCTGCGCATGCGTCAAGCACTAGGACGTCTGATCAAGCTTGAAATCATGATCATGCCTAAAAGTTAAAGTGAAAAAGGAGTTACATTTCTGTCTGTTCTCAACCAAAACCGATTGGATAGCTTCAGAAGACATGGATTAAACCACTGGAGTCATATGGATTACCCTAATACTCCCTTTATGTCCTTTTTGGAACTTGAAAATTTGGTCACCATTCACTTGCAATGTATGGACAAACAGAATCATATCTCCATTAAAATATCTTTGTTTGTGTTTCGCAGAAGAAAGTCATAAGGGATTGAGATGCCATAAAGGTGAGTAAATGATAAGAGAATTATAATTGTTTTTCTGAGCCCTTAATAATATTGAGCTGCTTGCATCTTTTCTAACCTAGTCCGATATGGCAGAATGTCACTGTGAAGATACACTAAACAGATTTCTGTTGCTTAAGTTGTTTTGCCATTTATCCAAGCGGTCTGCATTTGGTTTGGTGGTGAAACATCGGAAGAAAGAAAGAAATCTATTGGTTGACTAAAGTAAAATTCTTCTTTGAAGAAAATGGACTCCCCAAATGCCACTTGCATTTGCATTTATGCATTTGGCAGACACTTTTATCCAAAGCACTTACAGAGCCCTTATTACAAGGACAATCCCCCCCGGAGCAACCTGGAGTTAAGTGCCTTGCTCAAGGACACAATGGTGGTGGCTGTGGGGATCGAACCAGCGACCACTTGGATGAGAGCTGATATACAAGAACTTACGCAACAGAGAAGTGCTATTAGAAACATTATCAGACATGTGTGGAAGAAGGCTGTTGTGACACAATTCAGCTGCATGTAGCCAGCCAATACAGAAGTGGTCATTTAAAACTGAATATCTCAACTTCTCACAAGTCAACAAATTCTACTTTTTAGTTATAATATAAAGCTAGATATAGAGATAGCTTGTACCCAAAAGGTAATTCATGCCTATTGCTACAGTTGCCATTTCTCAAAAATGTATGCAGGTGACCAGGCTGCATGTAGTCAGATAATATGCTTTTTTTTTCTTTTCTACACTTCACTTAAATGTTCCTGCTGTGTGACACACAGGCCTGCATTTTTAAAAGTATGCTATAGATATTCCACGTTGTATGTATGAGATCATAAAAAACATAAATAACAATGAAAATAATGCTGCTAATAATCATTTTAGATATAAGTAGCCTATAGCATGTCACACTGTGCAGGATACTAATGTCACTAATGTTAACTACCCATGCCCACCATAAATATGCACAAAAAAATTGATCAATTATTATAATCAATTCATATTCTATAATGAGCAACATAAAGGTTTCATTCAGTCATTCAGAAATAGTAACAGAATGTTACTTACATTAAGGAATTTAAGTTGTATCATCGCTTTTAACAGTAAATAAATAAATCAACAAATTGTTTGCATTGTAAAACAATTCTTCCGTTACTCACATTGACTCTGTAGCCTACACGTGTGTTTCTGTGTTGTAGGTCTCTTTGCAGGCGTCCCATCGTTTTTGTGGTTCTAACAGCAAAACTTGATGAGTGAACACATACCGCGCGCCAGATTAGAACTCATGTCCAACAAAATAATATTAACAAATATAGACTACGTTGAACGTGATAGGTCGAGAAACACGTCATTGGTGTCAGTGACTTTGCTCAGTGGCCACTTTCATTTGACTAGAGTGCGGTTTGAGAGAGAGAGAGAGAGAGAGAGAGAGAGAGAGAGAGAGAGAGAGAGAGAGAGAGAGAGAGAGAGAGAGATATGTCGCACACACCTTAGTCAGTTCCCGTGCTCTGATCTAATAAGGAATGTTCACAAAGATAGGTTACATTAAATATGATCAATCCTTCCCTATAAAAGAATCGTAGGTGATAAATTCATCATAATGTCTATCACCAAGTCACCACCAACAAACACATAAAACTGGACTGCAGTATTTACATTAGACTATTACAGTAACTAGTATTTTGATGGAAACTTCTCATACATAAATATATAGTAGGCTGTATTACAGTAGCCTATGTGTGATTATCTCAGACTTCTGTTGTCTTAAAGGAATATTCTGGGTTCAACACAAGTTAAGCTCAATCAATAGCATTTGTGGCATAATGATAATTACCACAAAAATTATTTTGACTCATCCCTCCTTTTCTTACAAAAATAAAGCAAAGATCGATGTTACAGTGAGGCACTTACATTGGAAGTGAATGGGGCCACTTTTTTGACGGTTTAAAGGCAGAAATGTGAATCTTGTAATTTTATAAAAGCACTTATTAATTATTCTTTTAAAACTTGTGTATTGTTTGAGTTATAGAGTTGTTTAAATCATCGTTTTTACAGTCATTTTAGGGTTTGTTGACATTATTGTCTTTGCAACAAAGTTGTACAATTGGCTATAACTTTACACAGTAAGGTTTAGTAAGCGTTTTTATCACACTAAAATCATGTTAACATACATATTGTTTATGTCTTGTGGCTATACTTTTGAGACACTGAGTGTTTTAACGTTTACTGATCGGCCCCATTAAATTCCATTGTGCCTCATTGTAATCCCGATTTTTGCCTTTTTAAAGAGAAGGAAGGATGAGTCTAAATACATTTTTGTGGTAATCAATATTACGCCACAAATGCTGATGATTGAGCTCATCTTGTATTGAACCCGAAATATTCCTTTAAGGGCCGTTCACACCGAAAGCATTTATGCAATTGTCTGCGCTGTTTTTTAATGGTTTGTCTATGTAAACACATGCTAGCCGCGCAACACTGATTTTTCAGTGTCTCATACAGGAGAGCTGCGTTTAATATCTGAGTCAACTAAAAATAAATTCAACTGTTAGAAACGCGCCTCTAGACACCTGTGCTGTGTCTAGCTTTTTTTTTTTTTTTTTTTGCTAAAGAAAACGTTCAAGTAAACAGCCCTTGAATGCATTTTTGCATCCATCTGTGCTGTTTTTTAATGGTTTTTCTATGTAAACACTCGCTAGACAGACGTCTTTAACCGTTTTGACACGTCTTGATGTTTTGTTTTTTCAGCTCCAAGATGTCATGTAAAAAAAAATAGCTTTTCTGCATATCGCGGCCCTCTTCAGCATATCGCGCGCCGTTTTGCCGCCCTTTCGACACCTTTTGGCGCGTTTCGCGACAGGCGCACAGGGAAAAGAACCGGTCTGCCCCTGACTACAGCACATGTGAACATAAGTAGGAGTGGGGGCTTGGGGTGGGATCGGTTGTGATGGGTATAGTGAGGTTGTGTTGTTTCTCACGTACAGCAGTTTAAATATCCTGTTTCACCTCAGGGCCACATGAAGATAAATGTAGGTAATCAACAAACCAGAGGCTGAGGTCCACCCATCAAGGACTTCATTAAAGCACGCAGCACACACGAAACTGTAATGTCATTACAAATGTTTTGGACACTGGTCATGCTACATAATCCATATGCAAAATAGCCTTCTCTAGCAGTAAATCAGGTGTCAGGCAACATCTTATACAGCCTTGTTTACACACTCAAAAACCCTCAGCACAAATGTACTGTATCTTTTTGCTGGCTCATTTCTTTCCACAAGACAAAGATAGTTTTTATTTTTTCCCATAAGATTCATGCCTGATTTCCAGGAAATGTATTTTTTTCTTAGGAAGAATCTGTTTGATAGCCATTCCTTGTACTACAGTTTCATGCTCATGTTCCCTTGGATTAACTACATCCATCCATAATATTCTTGGTTGCAAGATTTTTAGTTTCAGAAATTAAAGAATAAACCTTGAGGCTACCAGAAATGTGCAAATGTGTTCAAATAATTGTTTAGTGGCCAGTGGTTTCAGGGTAATGATCAAGTAATTTTTATTTGTATAGCACTTTTCACAGTATTTCAAAGCAGCTTTACAAAAAATTATTCAGTAACAGAAAATGATGCTGTAATGTCTGTAATGTCTCTTCAAATTTGTGGAGCCGCCGGCTGGTCCAAAATGGGGCGCTATGTCTCAAAAAAGTTTACGCTAAAACTTTTAAAGTCTCAGAATACACAAGTCGGGCATATGTGGTACCGTTTGAAAGCTTAGAATCTGAATATTTCATAGATAACCATCACTTCTGAATTTATGTTACATAAAATAACAAAATAAGGCCTGAAAACATTTACGTCACAAATCAGCGCCACGTAGAGGTCATGTGGTAGACATATTAATATGAATATAAAAGTCTTTCAAATAGCATGTAAATAGACAAATCAAATATCAAATAAAAGCTCTCATTCTCAATGCGACTGTACAGTTTATTTTGTTCCCCTAAAATCACAGTTCGAAAGATTTTCAGAAGAATCACAAAGTGAAATACAATTTCAGTAAGACATCAAATACAACGTCTCTTTTATTCACTGATCACTGCTTCTGTAAACCCCAAATAGCTAAAAACTTTTTAGCTGTTCAGAACAAAATATACAGTTGAGCAGCAAAAGCATCCTAAACAAATTATCGGAAATATGTCATCGACTATCGATGATAAAATGTTATACATCATTGCAGAGGGGAGGATCTCAGCTTTCTAACGACACCTGTGACAGATTAAGCTTCTAGTCCACTCAGAGGCCGAGATATTTAATGAAAAAGGAGGGTGGTGCGTGAACTGAAAATTAGACTGAACGTCTATGAACGAGCACATCTGGAAGGGGTGAAATGTTTTAGTGCACCACCTACATTTCAGATTTTGTGACGGAAGGTGATAGAGGAAAATATGTCTAGTACTTGCTGCCATCTATATCTAAAAAAATGATTCAGAAAGCTGTATTGAAACATAAGTTTATATTTGGAATTCCGTTTGTTGGCGCTAGTGACGCAGAAATGACATACTTCAGCTTTAAAGACCTCATTGAGCCGTTTAAAAGAAAATGTGCTTGAAAATCATGCTTTAAAAATTAATTGTCTTTAGGCACACAGTGAGCAAGCCAAAAGCAACTGTGGCAAGGAACCCAAAACTCATTAAGATGTTAAAGGAGAAAAAAAAACCTTGGGAGAAACCAGGCTCAGTTGGGACAGCCAGTTCCCCTCTGGCTATACAGCAGATGCCAATATTAGTGTGTAAAACAAGTCATATAGTATTAAGTAAACTGAGAATAAAAGGACTAAAGGAAATTGACTGAACTGTAAGATTAATCATCAAGTGTCTTTGAAGTCTATTCCGAATTGACAGCGTATGTGCACGTAGATCCAGTGTCCTTTTAATTTGGTTGGCAAAGGCTACAGTTGGCATTCATTTATTGTCAATGTATCACATCTTAAGAGAGTTTAGTCCATCCTATGACCAAGATGATGCAATCGGATGTCAGTGAGGTATGATTATAATAGAATTTGGGAGTTACAACAAATAGTTAATGTGAAGAGATAAACAATTTCACAAATGGAATTTAATCATGCATCAACACAAGCGAACTTGCATGAAAATCTTAAACAACTGAATTCGTATAGACAAATATAGCTTTCACAAAAATGTAATAAAAGAGATCATATTCCCAATCAAAGCACTTTATTTTGCAAAAACTCCTTAAAATTTTGACAATTCTCTCTGTATCGTTCATGTGAAAAAAATATATTCTGTAGCGTTGATGAGGAATTTATACAAATATGAATGATTTTAAGTAGTAAAGGAAAGCACAGTTTGGTTAAAATCAAAGTCTTTTGTCACTCCATATGATTAGATTACAAAACAGAGCAATTAAAAACTCACAAAGAAAAAAAAAGTTTGTCACAATTGAGCTTTTGCAGGAAATTTAATCAATGTCCATCACATTTCCATATACAAAACAAACCAATGTGCCACAGAGCATTCTCAAAATAAATTCATAATTTAAAACACAATAGAGCTCTTTGCAGCATAAATTGAATAAATTAAAACATTTTAAACAACCATTATTTGCTGTTCACATAAAGCTAATTTTAAACAATAAATGCTTGTAAGCACACATGTCGTAACCCACTTGATCCCTTCAAGGATGTCTGAAATTGTCTTGAACTTCAGCTTAAAAAACGAAACTAAATGTAAGGCAGTGCACTGAAGACAGCAGAGCAAGTAAACCTTTGCACTTCAGATAACAAGAATTGTGCTCTTTTTAGGCATATTCCATTTCCATGTAAGGCTTTAGTTGAAATATTCTTATGTGTGTAGATGCTTATCTTGTAGACGGACGTCTAAAACGGGTACAAGACGTACAATGCATGAAGATATAAACATAAACCATGAGTCGACAGTGTGGATGGATTGTAGCCTGAGGTTTCACATTTTATTTTAGCAAATACACATTCAGCCTTTTTTATTTGTGCTTTAACACCCGTAAAACAAACCCAATCTGAATCAGCAAACTTCCAGAACCCATCTGGGATTATGTGTTAAATAAGGATTAGTAGTGCTTAAACAAAAATGACTGATAGACTGAAAATATCCTGTAAAATACAAAATAAGCAGCCATGAATTTCTTTGCTTATTTTTCAAACAAAAAAAAGACCTTGAAGCATTTTGAAGGCCAAAAGGGCAAGAAATATCTATCAATCCTTGAAAACAAAGTAGCTTCAGTAGATTACAAATGAAAGTCATAATTGTCTTGTATTTAGTGTATGAAAATGATACAGAGACAACATCATAATGGAAACAAAACTGCAATGGCAAGGTGCTCGGTCTTATTTACAAAACAAAACCAAAAGTAACACTTTACAGTAAGGTACCATTTGTTAACATTAGTTAATGCATTGGGTATCATGAACTAAAAATGAACAATGTATTGTTTACATTGTTAATTGTAGTTAATAAAAAATACATTGTTTATTTTTAGTTCATAGTGCATAAACTAAAAAAATACATTGTTTATTTTTAGTTCATAGTGCATAAACTAATGTTAACAAATAAAACTTTTGTTTTTAAAAAATGCATTACTATGTGTTGAAATGAGCATTAACCAAGAGTAATAAATACTGTAAAAATATTGTTCATTGTTTGTTAATTTGAACTAATATTGTTAATGTTAACAAATGGAACTTTATTTAGTGTAGCCAACACAAAAAAAACAAGCAAAAGCCTTGTGAAACAAAGCAAAATCCAAAAAAAAAACGAAAAAAAAAAACCAAACTAGAGACAAACTAGAGCTTATCAAGGCAAAAAAAAAAAAAAAACACTAAAAAAAATACAGGTGAAGTATTTTGTGGCGTCTCTCTTTGGAATAAATAAACACTGATAATCTCAGACCAATCTTTTTCAAACCTGCCACAGTGAGTGTGACCTTATGACAAAACTAGAAAACAAGGCATCTTTCAAAGGCAATCCCGTTTGGAGATAAAAACGTTTTTGTTGCTGAAATGGCACAATGGAATACGCTATATAGTTCTTCATGAAATAGAGTTTGGCAACATTCGTAAAGGTATATGATAGTCGACAGTCCATTGGGAAGCTAGACAGTGAATATATAGCCGTCTTATCCATCCATGGGTTCTTTTATGATCCCAACAACTTCCCACTCCACTTGTAAAGTATTGCTGATCAAAGAAGCTTAGTAGATTCTGACCGGTTTCTACAGCCATTCTGAGAAAACACTGAGAACGTACTAGTCGCAAGTTGTCATGACTACTGATATGGTCCTGATGCATGCTTCATATAAGTTGTTGGCAAGGCAGTGGGTAGGTTGATCAAGCTCCCCCTTGCACAGCTGAGGCTTCTGGGAAATGTGGTTTTAGTACTGTTATAGCATCTTGGGTATTGCATCCCACAGCAAGGAAAAATGAGCGAGGTAAGACCGCAGCTGCCAAGAAAAGCCATGTTCAAGAAGATTCTCAGGTCTCAAAATACTTATAAATGGCCGTCACATAGGTCATAACACTCTGCCAGTCGGGTCTTTCTGTGTGCGCCATTTCAACAATGTCCTGTTATTCAGATACAGAAATCCAAGAGAAACTAGTCAGAATATTACATTTGTGTTGTTGTGTGCTCTGTTATACAATTATCTTGCCACTGCTTGTTGAAAAAACTCAGAGCCAACAATGCAGTGGTACAGCACAGCTAGCAGTCAGTTTTATTGCATTCACAGCTATATGAAATAAAATCAAATTAGTAACAGATGGTGTATTAAGCTGCCTCATTTCAAAAGGAAGGCATACTGACTCCACTCAGGCCGCTGAAAAAGGTGATAATATATTATAACATGTATGGTACATCCCCTTAACATAATGCAATTGTATTTGAAGTGATAATCCATTCTAAACCCAAGGTTTTGATTAACTTTAATATGTTGCATGTCAGAATTAGCTGCTCTTAAATTAAACTCACCAGTGTGGATTTAATTCCCACGCTTTCAGCTGCCTGGAAGGCCAAAGTGAAATTTCGCCTCTGCAAAAGAAAGAAAGAAAGAAAGAAAGAAAGAATTGATGCAATTTGAATTAATAGGGATTATATGCATGTCTTCGTACAATACTTTTAGCTAAACTGTGATACTGAAGAATATAATATGTCAAATGATTTCAGGTAAATTGGGCTACATTTGACAGTCATCTAAATGGCAAAAGTGGCAGAGTTTGCTTGAATTCACCCAATTTGTGTAAGCACACAGACCTTGTCCTGGCTGTTGAGTTCGTGGTAAGGGATATGAGCCGGTAGGTAGGTGTGAAAAATCGCACAGAAAGCGAGCCCATCATTCCAGCTGCTGCTGAAGTTGGTGATGTCAATGTTCTGTGTGAGAGAGAGAAAAAGAGAGAGAAATCCATGATTACACAATTTCAGCTGATAAACAGAGGGGATAAGATGGGTGGATGAGAGGGGAAACAGTGAATCTTTTAAGTCTGTCTGACATCATGGTTGTAATTAAGAGCCACGGCTGTAAATCTCAGCAGAAAAAATATATTTTTACAGTGTTTATGGAGACAATTGCAAAAATAGTTTTTTCATACATTTAAAGATATACATATTTTGAAAAATACAGTGTGTTTTGACAAAAAAATCATTATCTTCCCACATTCATTACGTTACATTAGACTAATAACGAGACCTGCATGGAATTTGTGGATAAAAAAATTTAGCACAAAGTTCTACACATCCCCCATCCCTTGGCTTGCATGTTTGGTTACGCAATATTTTTCCCAATTTGATCATTTTAGCTGATGTCTGAATCTCACTCAAATGTCAAGCCCTCTAACAAACTGACTCCATTCTGGTATTTAATGCCAACTATTCATGATCCAATAAATTACCGATGGTAAAGTCCCAGCCTATACATTTTTCCTCAATGAACATTCGGATTCATTCAAAAATGTAATATTTCGTAAGTGGTTTGTAAAAGGTGCTTTGCGTTGACTTCAACATATTTCTCATATTTAAACCCATTTTGTAGATTTTCTCCACAATCAGCGCACATCTTATAACTTGCCTCAGTACACTGAACTTATTTAAAATGCACTGATTTCTGACTCTAAAATAATCAATTACATCAATAAGTTGAACTTGTACATTTGTAACAAATTGCATTTTAAAACGCACAGAAATGGACCACCCATTCCAAAATGGCCGTCTAACTTTGTTCTGAGACCAGCATTCACTGTACTCTTCAACCATTCAGATAAGGACAAGTTGAGGGAGAGACTGGTCCTTTATCAGTCCTGGGGTCAACTTATTGAACCATCTCGCCTCTTGCTTTAATGTTTGCTCAGCAGCCCAGCTTATCTACATCAACATTCTTCTCACACATGCTTTAATCCATACATACTGTAGAGGAAGCATCCAACAGATCTCAGGCCATTTATGGTTTTGTTGTGACTGGGAAAGTGTTTTCGTTCACCGATGCCACAATCATTTGCTCAGATAATGCCCTCTTTCTCAGATTTAGAGCTCTCACATGTCTTGATCACACATGCAGGTGAAATAAGGAAGAGGTGTATCCAATAAAAAAACCCCCCACAGAAATGGCTGTTGGCACTGTTCACTGCAACTCTAAGTGCTCTGATAACAGTGTGAGAGGTTTTTAAATGAATCTGGAAGGTACTATGTAGACACATTTTAGTGTTGGGCTGGTAACCAAAATCCAACAAGAGGTGATCCAAATATGACAAATCAGCACCCTAAAAGCACCACAAATGTGCTTCTTAAAACTCAAAAATGGAGGTTACAGTGAGGCACTAACAATGGAATTGAATGGGACCCATTTTTGGAGGCAGAATGTGAATCTAAAAATGTTATAAAAGCACTTACATTGAAATTTCTGTTAAAACTTTGTTTTTCTGGGATTACAGGATTTACGGCATCACAGCGCCATTGCAATGCAATTTTCAAATAGGATATAACTTTACACAGAAAAGGTTAGTAAGCAATTTTATCACACAAAAATCATGTTAACACACAAGCCTAAATTACATGGTCCTTCTATTCAGTAACTTGTTTTCCAGCAAAACAGGTAGTTAAAAGGATAGTTCACTCAAGAATTTAATTTATATCATTACTCAACCTCATGTGTTCCCCACATGAATGTCTCTCTTCTTTGTAGCATAAAAGATGTTTGTCAGAATGTTAGTTAAGTCACTATTCACTTTCACTGCATCTTTTTTCCCTATTCAATTAAAGTGAATACAGAGAGTAGCTTTCAACCCAACATCTACTTTTGAGTTCCACAGAAGAAAGAAGGTCAAGGGATTGTAAAAATGTGAAAATGTAAAGTGATCACAGAATTTTCATTTGGGGTGCCCTATCCTTTTAAGAGCTCGAGTCAATGCTCACCAGTTTAATGTTGACAAAATCTGTTAACTGAAAATGTTAACAGATGAAATAAAAAAAAAGGGCGACCTTGCTGCTACATCAGTTATCATACTATTTATATTATTACCATTATTATGATAACTGGTACATATGGCCTAATTATATTATTAAACTCGACTGATTCACAATGTAGAGAAAACACCTGTATCCGTCAGATGAAACGCTAGAGAGATGACAAATGTAATTGTTGTCTATCAAGATGATTAAGTTTTCACCCTGCAGCTGAGTAGTTCTGGTATCATTACACCCAATTCTTTGAATTATTTCTGCCCTTCTTGTCAAATGTGCTTGTATTATGAGCGAGTGACACAATGTTATGAGACAAAACTGGATCACTCCAACATCGCGCAATTGCATTGTCGTAAACAGCTTTGTTGTTTATAAACAAGAGCGATGTTCAAACGATACTTGCTCGCAGAGATGCAGTTTAACGCCATTTTCATTATGAATTAACAGGCTTACACAGGTTTAATCTTTAAGTTCAGCAATTATGCAACAATGCATTTCCTTTGCTCATTGGGCGCTAAAACTTAACTCGGAAAGCATCCAACAGGGTTCGTAGAGATGCTTCAAAGTTCAATTCAAGGACTTTTCAAGCAAATTTTTATTTGTTTTCAAGGACTATGCTCGAGATGTAATTAAAACAAATTATTTTTGTTAAATAAAAATATTTTAACCATTCAGTTCATTTATTTTTATAAAACACAACTTATTTCAAGTACAACGAGCATCTTCAATTACATATTCTCACAGTAACAATTCTTGGTTCATTCATGATGAAATTGATGTGCAATTGTAGTGTGCTCCCTTAAAATGTAATTCACATTCAAACAAAAGTATATAACTGGGCCCGTAAACAGTAGTCCACGTGACTCATGTACTGTGTTCCATGTTTTCTCAAGTCACACAGCAGATTTATGTGAGGAACTGACCGAAATTTAAAACGGGTCATTCTTATAAAAAAATTTTAATTTCCATTTAGTTCAGTTTTTGCCTTTAAACGCTAAGGGTAAACAACATTTGATAACATGTTAACATTATTTTTAGTCATAAAAAGGACAACTTGGCTGTTGTTCTTTCTTTTATTATTTAAGTTAGTTTCATGAACGAAGCAAGTTAACACTAACAAGGGTTAAATGGGGTACAAAACCAAATATGTTTGTGTGAAAATATTAGTTAAAATGTGAATAACTTTTTAACATGCTGGGAAAAATCCGTAAAGGCAAATTTAAGCAGCCTCTGAACTCAAACCTTAAAAAAATATTTTCTAAAAATTTTGTATTTACATATTTTTTTTTAAACATAAAAAAAAGGTTTTAACATTGATAAAACCAATAACATGAAGTCAAGGGACATACTTTTTAAATTATTAAAATTACTAATAATAATTTTGTTTTGCTTTTTTGCACACTTGTTCGGCCTTGCACTAATGCTTTTATTAAAAATAAGTACAAAATAAATACACAAATAACTTTACATGTCATACAAGTGGTGTACCAGAAAAAGGGAACTTTATTTTTTCTTTTTTTCCCCCCCCCGCTATTTGAAAGATTTTTCATGACTAAAAAAAGTCAAGGGACATATTTGTCAACATATTTTGATATTGACCCAAATGTTGTCAGAAATAACCTATTTTGTGAGACACAAAGCTTTCTTTACAGAAGGGGGCACTAGACGGCTCACAAAACTGAATCCTCCATTGATCTGCATTCAAATCATTCAAAATGTTTTAAATCTCATATAATTTTTTCACACTGGAGAGTAAATTGTAATTAAAACTGATAGTTGCAAGGATTCATGCTTGTTAAATCCGCAACAGCAGTATCTATAAAATATATATATATATATATATATATATATATATATATATATATATATATATATATATATATATATATATATATATTTAAATCCTCCAGTAACAACTGATTGTGATTGGCCCATTCTGAACAGCGCTGCCAAAAGTAACAGGTGCCACATGACAGGGTCGTCTATGCGCTGCCTGCTTCAGCTGTGGTCTAGTGGTCTGTCGTCTTGTTTTTCCAAATATAAATACATTTAATTTATTAAATAATTTAAGGAACGTATTTTAAGATTTTAAATAATTCAAGAACGTTTTAAGATCCTCTTGGGAAAAAAAACAAGATTTTTCAAAGGTTTTCCAGGACTTAAATTTGAAAAAGCCAAATTCAAGTACTTCAAGCACCCTGTACGAACCCTGATCCAATGAGCTGTTGAATCCTGCATGAGAGAGAGAGAGAGAGAGAGAGAGAGAGAGAGAGAGAGAGAGAGAGAGAGAGAGAGAGAGAGAGAGAGAGAGAGAGAGAGTGCTTATTTACCAGAGCTAAAAGTGCAGGTTAGTAAAGCTGTACCAACAGAGAAAAGTAGTATTGCCAAAGCAATACTGGTGATGCAGGCTATGAATCCAGGGTACTGATCCGGTAATAAGCATATGGTAAATCAGTTTGGATAAAGCACCAACTAAATAACAGGTTAGATTGGTACTTTTGGATTTGAATTGCTTGTTATATCTTTAATTTGGAATGAAATACGTTGGCCGTGCGGTGGCAATTTACTGGAACTGATATCTGTTTATCCATTGCATTTCGTCTGAAGCACATTCAAAAGTTCCCAAAAGAAACAAAAGCAGCCTTTCAGATTACGAATTAATCCATTTCCTCTGGCAAAGAGGGCCCTACATCTTAAAAAGTAAGAGTAACAGCCCAGATGTGGCAGGACAGTGTAAACGAACAGTGTAAATTGGCAGAGCTCTCGGTTCTCCGGCAACCCGCAGAGAGCAGAGTGACAGGAAGGGATGAGCTCATCAGAGTGGGCTTCAGCAATGAGCGACAGTGAGGCAGGAACAGATCTGTGAATCACCAGAGCTGCGTCACATAGATAACGATTTCCTGCTTATCATCCTGTGCTAGCATACCGCTGGCTTACATACACTGTGATTTTCATACCCAACACACGGAGGCCCCAAAAAGCATTCAGCGCCTTCAATCAAAATATCATTTTATTTTACCCCTAAAATGCATAGGTGACATTCCCTTAGAAGGCATTTGTGGGTCAAATATAACCCAGGTGAAAAAATGTGTATTCTTTATAAACAACATGTTTTCCAAGTGAAACAGGATATTCAACTAGAAAATATGGGACTTGATTTTTTTCCATCAGGAATTGATTGGATCATGAAAAGTGGGCATTCCACACCAGAATGGAGTCAGGTGTTTAGAGGGCTTGGTGACAATAGCTGAAAAAGTAAAGACGTTTAAGAGGTGAAGCAAATGATTATATATTGATAAAAGATTAAGAAGGCAAACAACCATGATTTAACATTGACTTGAAAATCCTTTAAATTACGCCGTTACATTCTTCACTACTCAGTTGCCTACAACCCTCTTACAGGTCAGTGGTTTTGTTTAACTTTATTTGGGGCGACTATGCGTGTTTTTGTTTGAACCATGTGAAGAGAGAGGGTCACAAAGACATCTTTACATCCTCCCCGTGTCCTCTCTTGCTTGTGTGCCAATGTTCAAAGTGAGCAATTAATGAAAAGAGGTCTTGTGTGCAAAAACAGGAAGGCCCAGGGGAGAGAGCATTAGTCTAATCACATTGAAGACAGAGAAACACATGGCTGTGGCTCTCTCAGTGAAAAGTGCACTCCTGTTAAAGCCAGGCCGCTTGTAATGAACACAATATAGTTGCTGTGAAAAATGGCCTTTTTCCACAAGTGGACATTACCATCTATCACACATACACACTTACAGACAGACAGACAAAATGAAGAAAGAAAAAGAGGGGGGTTATGTCATTGTGATAAAAGAACAGATGTCAAAAACGGAGGAAAATCATTTTTTCCCTCAAGGTTGAACACTCCAAACCGCAGATTTCAGAATGTATGAATCAGCTAGATTCATACACTTTCTGTGCAAAAGTTACAGCCTCAATGCTAGGGAATTGTGGGTGGTTGCCAGGGCATTGCTGTGGAGTTGCTAAAGTGTCCTGAGCAGAAATGGGAAGTAACACGCTACATTTACTCCGTTACATTAACCTGAGTAACTTTATGTAAAATATGGACTTTTATGAGTGTGTTTTATGGTGGGCCATTTTCACTTTTACTCTGATGAAAAAAAAAAAATACTTTTACTTTGTTACAATGGGTAGATTTCCTGTCATTACATTACTGGTTTAAATATAAGAAGTGTTAATAAATGCATCATTTATTGAAAGTTTTTAATGGGACTCTTATGACAGCGGCACTTCATAGCTGCACGATTTCACTCGAGTCATGTTCATCACTACAGCAGCAAGCGCGCAAAACAAATATTTATTCACTCCACACAATGCCTTCATTTTACACCAAGACAAGGATATATTTCAAGATTAAAATTGCAGCTCCAACTCCAAAACATGGTGAGGTAAGTTTAAGAGATTGTGATAATGTGGGTGTGGAGCAGATGAGGGCGGGGGCGGGCTGGAACAACTCAGGCCTGATGGTGGCGTGCAAGGGATAAAGTTAGAGAGAGAGAGAGAGAGAGAGAGAGAGAGAGAATTACAGGTAGCTGCTCTGGGTTTTTATGTTTGTGTGTTTTTGGTTCAGTTTATCATTAAACTTTAATTTATATTGCCAAGCAGGTTCTCGCCTCCTTTCCCTTATAACCCCTTACAGTGGGCTTGTCTGTGTCATGGTGATCCTCATTCATTTTCAGGGTGATTTTGTAACTATGGGCTCTTATGACCTCTAAGTTATAAGTTTCTAAGTTAAAATTTTTATATCAGTGCCTACTGAAAAATCCTTGTAAACATCCACGTTAAGTGCAAATGCTTTGCCCTGCTTATCGTGATAGTGAGCATTTCTGCACGTGCATGGTAAGCGTTTGACACATGCGGGTGGCTTTGTCTTATGGACTGCTAGCTTCGAAACACAGAGATAAGATGCAATTTACCCTTAGTGTACAGAACTAATAATCTATATTCTTTCGACATTGACATGGCTGGAACTACACTGAACTAAATTCATGTAGGATGTATAAAGCTGTGAAATAATTAAGATTAAGATTAAGATTCAACTTTATTGTCATTGTGCAGAGTACAGGTACAGAGCCAATGAAATGCAGTTTTTTTTTTTCTCATATCCCAACTAAGCTGTGGTCAGAGCGCAGGGTCAGCCATAGAACAGCGCCCCTGGAGCAGATAGGGTCAAGGGCCCAAAAGTGGTATCTTGACGGTGCTGGGGCTTGAACTCCCATCCTTTTGGTCAGCAACCCAGAGCCGCTGGGCGAACCGCTGGGCGGTGTATAATTAAACATTATATATAATTTGGGACTGTGTGACATTGTTCATGTTTTCCACCGAAATAATTACTACAAAAAGGTTTCCAAACATCTCTCCTAATTGACAGATTCGTCCAAATCTGAGGCTACGTTCACACCGCATCTGAATGTGTCCCAGATCAGATTGTTCAGATGTTCATATGATATTTGAAATGTAGCCCAAATCAGACACTGGTCTGAACAGCTGACACTAAAGGCACGAAACATACTTCACGCAAGTACGCAAACATAGATGGAGCGCTTGTCCAACACATGGCCAACGCGTGGTCCTGTTGTACATACACTACGTGCGCTCTTATATTGCTCTTGTGTTTACAAACCTCAGGCCACAAGAAGGCATTAGATTATTTAGGCATTACCACGAAGCCGGTGCTGTGTCCAAAACCAGGAAAATGCTGCCTTTGGAGGCTGTTCGGGTACAAGGGGCCGTTTGCACTTACGCACAGCTGTTGCAACCCTACCCAGTTCCTTAAGAGTTCCATTCATTCAAAACAGCTGTCAGTTAATCCATTAAGTGATTAGGCAGTAAGTCAGCTGCCTATGTTTTCGGATGCAGACCGGACGTGGTAGGCAATTCGATAGTTGAGGAGTGGGGAGAGATACGGAGACAAAACAAGTTAATTTGAATGGACTGGGGACAAAAAGCTGTATATATTTTTCAAAAAGCTTCAACTCAAATTGCTGCCCGAATCTGCCATGATAGATGTTGATTGAAAGAAGATTAGCTCTAGCGCCCCTTGCGACAACGCTGAGAATGCAGCACGTACTTGCATTGTGTTATGAATTGAGCGATGACTTCACAACGCAACAACACGTGAAATTAAGCTTGTGTAGCAAGGTGTGTCTGCGTTCACGTACTTGCATAGAGTATGTTTGGGCCTTAAAACTGGCACGTATGCATGTAGCGCTCCTTGAGCTCACATATAAAAAAAACTCTGGCATGTTCATTATTATAGTATGAATAATGTATTCAATTATAAAAACGTAATTCAAAAAACTAAATCCGGTACACTCTGAAGTTCTTCAAAAAAATATATGAAGGTGCTCTTGACTGAGGAAATAATAATCCAAAAAGAAAAAGGAAAATCAATGCACACTTCCAGATCAAAAATATAGTTAAATAGCCTTTATTGTCAATGGCTATAACAATAACAGTTAAAAACAGTGGAAAAAAGAGGGCTGCAAACCTATGCGTATTGGCAAAAATGCCTTCTTCAGGGCGCATAAAAATTTAATTAGCAAATTTTAATGCAGACAGGACAGATGCCTATCTGATATGTCCATGAGAGATTGATGGATAAAGTATTGTGGAATTTAAGTAATCATCAGAGTTCAAGTGTAACTTTTCCTATGAGCGTAACACGCAAAATCGAAAAACTGCAGGAAAAATGGCATTACAAATAATCTATGTAAGGTAAGAAGAATAAAGAAGTTATCTTTATTTATTTCATATTTCCATTGACTGGCTTGCATTCGTATTTTTTTATACAGTTTGAGAAATATAGAAACTGTGTTTTCTTAGCGAGTGACACAAGCAAAGAGCGCCGTTATATGAATCTACATCTGTATATTTTCATTTGCACATTTAACGTGCAATCCAAATGAATCACTGAACCCAACTGTTCAAGCCTATAGCTTTACTTTCTTTCCTTAATAAGAAACTTAATGCATTAACTAGCCATATATGACACACACTTAAAATATTTTTGCTGAACGGAAGCGAAGATTTCTAGTTAAAAAGTACATAAATATTTATCTTTTTCGCAGAAAAAGTGATCGTTTCACTTTAGAAGACATTAATTTAACCACTGGAGTCATATGGATGACGTTTATGTTGACTGTCTGTTCTTTTTTGAGCTTCAAATGTCTGGTCACCATCCACTTGCATTTTAAGGACCTACTGAGCTGAGATATTCTTCTGTTTGTCCTTTAATGTGTTCTGCTGAAGAAAGAAATTCATACACATCTGGGATGGCATGAGGGTGAATAAATGATGAGAGAATTTTAATTTTTGGGTGAACTATCCTTTTAAGATATCATGTGCAAATAGCACAAACAATTATGCACCAACTTGTAGTAGTTATCACCACTAAAAAGAAAATAATATAAAAACGCAGAATGACAAGGTTACCAAAACCACAAATAAGTTAGCAAACTGACTTCAGAACCGAGCCCACTATGGGTTCTGAGCTGTGTTTGGCAGAGGCTGACATTAGGTCCTGTGTGTGTGTGTGTGTGTGACATGGGACAGGTAGCATGAGAAATCTAGCACACTTCCTGGAGAGTGCCTGGCTTAAAGAAAACCATAGTAACATCATGGTTCAAAATGCTCTCTGAATGGTAAACATTTTATGTGCTTGACAGTAGAAGAGTGGCGAATTTGTAGATTATTCATGGTCACGTTCAGAGGCAAACTGTTTAAAAATCAAACACAATCAAACAATAACATCTGAAAGCTGATTACTGTGGATTTGCCCTATTGAATTACTGCCCTACATTTATAATATTCAAACAGGGAAAATGTTTCTATTTTTTAACAGCATTATATATACAGTTTTGTGGAAAAGTCTTGTGTACATAATATGTTTCAAAAAATATTTGTCTTAAGACGGTTATTTATATCTTCAGCTTTAGTGTGTCAATAGGAAATACAGATTTTATACTCCCAAATATTTTATTTGCAAATAGAATAGAGTAGAAGTAGAGCATGGACCCCACAGAGCCCCCCACTGAACAATGAGTCAGTCTGGGATAACATGAAGAGACAGAAGTAATTGAGACAGCCTAAACAGATAGAAGAACTGTGGCAAATTCTCCAAGAAGCTTGGAACAACCTACCTGCCAACAACCAAGTAAAACTGTGTTCAGTTGTACCTAGGAGAATTCGTAGTGTTTTGAAGGCAAAGGTGGTCATACCAAATATTAATTTAGCTTTTTGTATGTTTTCTGGACTTTAATTGATAAATGAAAACGACTTATTTAAAAAAAAATCCTCACTATGCAACATTTTAAGAGTGCCTAAAACTTTTGCGCAGTACTGTATATATAAATATATATATTAAGTTCCAATCTTCTTGAAATAGTTTTTTCTAAAAGCTACAATCTTTAATTTTGCATGCTTCAAACGAAATGAGTCATTACAAAAATAATAACGCACCTTAAAAAAGATGGAAAAGATAGATTAAAACAGTCTGACATAGAAATAATTAGAAAGCAAACAATAAAAAAATGTTTGTACCTGATAACCTTCAGTCTTCTTCTGGCACCATCTAAGCAGAGCGTTTCTTTTGGATCCTCCATATTCTCTGGCTAGCGCTGACAGAGGGTCCTTCCTCTCCTCTCTGCAGAGACATCAATATCTTTTAAACACAGTTTTACTTTATAAGACTCAACTTTAATCGGACAACAGCTCCATCATTTTTGGGTGGAAGTTCTACAAAGATACAATGACATGATGGATCCATCAGATTTCTTAAGATCTTCCTGACTCTAAAACTTACAATTTATAAATAGATCAGTCATTCTATATTGTCAAATTTGATTATCTGACTCATACCTGGAGAGCATAAAAAGATACTTTATGAGAGAGGGACACATGGAAGTGTTTTTCTGATATGCTCAACCTCAATGTATGGAAAGAGATAAGCTACTATAGTGCAAATGATTAAGGGGTGTTCACAATGCCACCATTTTGCAACAACAAAACAATTGAAAGTCAATCATTTTTAATGTGAGTTGGCAATTTATGGTGACATAAATGACAATGAACACTATCAAGGTGACAGTTTACCATAGTTTAACTTTATGAAAACAGGCAGCAATGCAATTTAGCAACAACGTGATCCCGCTGCAAAAATATAATTCTCTAGGAAACACTGCTTCCAGTCCATACCACCAGGAAGTTCAGCTGATTAACCTCTTAAACCAGCTTGGACCAGCTAATGTCATCCATTAATGTCTTGTTTCAACCAGCTAGAAACCATGTACAACCAGCTAACATCACAAGTTGGTTTCAGCTAGATTTTCCAGCAGGCTAGATAAAGCTTAAAATTTAATCGCCATCACTCCAAAGACCCATTCAAAGCTACGATGGTGTCACAATCAGGTTTCATGACAAGTGAATGAATGACATCCATTATCAGAACACTGGCCTGTCATCACCGTAGAAAGAGAATGCAAGAGCGTGAAAGAGAGAGACATGGAAAACCTGACGGCAAGAGAAAGTCTCTTAGGAAGTTAACAAAACAAAAGCCAGAGCAGAGAGGAACGGAAGCAAACAGAAAGTTATCTGTGCTTACCGTAAACGCCCTCGTGTGGTGGGCGTGACGGAGGCAGTCGGGGATGAGGAGTTCGAAGACAAAGCCAGTTGGGGAGAAGAGGACCCCAATGTGATGATTGACGAGGGTGCTGATGTGTCGTTGGCCGACAAATCCCTCTTTAATTCTTCGCTGCTTCTGCGAGAAACTGACAAGCAATACATGGCAAAGATATTACTGTAAATCCTTACAGCATCAGTGTGCAGTTAATCATGATACAATTTGGGGATGTGCAAAACAACATAATTTCGTAATCGACTATTCGGTGGGTTGTCTGAACAATTAGTCGACTGGTCATCTTAAGGAAGCCCTTAAATTAAAGTCAGACCAAATTTTTTATTGGGTGTTCACAAAGGACACATACTTGCATAGAGAAAAAACAAAAACAGCTGGACGGAGCTCAACAGAATGGAAAAGAACATACGTTTTAATAAAATGATAAGTTAACCCAAAAATGAAAATTCTCTTATCATTTACTAAGGAATACTAATCCTCATGCCATCCCAGATGTCTTCTGTTGAACACAAATGAAGATTTTTAGAAGAATATCTCAGCTTTGTAGGTCCATGCAATGAAAGTGAATAGTGACTAGAACTGCTAAATATCCAAATAGAAGATAGAGTCAGCATAAAAATAATCCATATGACTCCATTGTTTTAATTAATGTCTTCTGAAGCGATCCCATTGGTTTTGGTTGAGAACAGACTGAAATATAACTCCCTTTTCACTACATCTTGACAGTAGTCTCCTTGGCGATCATGATTTTAAGCTCAATTACACTTCCTATAGCTCCATCTGCGCATGTGTCAAGCACTGGGAAGGGTAATCGAGCTTGAAATCACCATTGCGCCTAGAGACTGCAATGACAAGGTGTACAATTTGGTCTGTTCTTACCCAAAACCAACTGGATCACTTCAGAAGACATTAATTAAACCACTGGACTCTGGTCATCATTCATTTGCATTGTATGAACCTACGGAGAAGAGATATTCTTTAAAAAATCTTTTAGTTTGTGTTCAGCAGAAGAAAGCAGAAGGGTGAGTAAATTATGAGAGAATTTAACTTTTGGTTGAACTATTCTTTTCATTAAACTATTTTTAACTTGACACGCCATCAAAAACGCTATGCTCATGGTGCAAAACGCCAATCAATTTTAAAGACGCAACTTCTCAGTGCGAGTTTACTGTGCTAACAGCACAACATGCTAAAATAATACCTTGAGAAGTTGCTTCAATTTATCCAACATAACTAATAAAGATAAAAAAAAATATGAAAAATCAACATTTCTATTCAGCATCAAGGGCAGTGTAGTGCTTTACCAGGAATTCTGCCATTAAGCACGATATCTCAAAAAACAGGAAGTTAAAAAGACGCGGACTGATGGCTTCAATTAGAAGCATCTACCACGGATTAACAACCTCAAAGCTCATGGTCTTTTCTTTAAGTTATGGTAAAGATTAATGGGATTTTAACTTTGGGAACCCTACTGTTGCGCTGTACTGAATTTCTTGTGGTTTCAGCATCCTACACCTGTCCAAACGTACCAGATATGGACTTAGACGAGTCCATGTTTGGCACCCTCTGGAGGCCACAGCCAGCACGTGTTACAGGTGAGGTTCGGAGGAGGTGGGCTGCTATTGGATTACATGCAGTCAAACACACACACACACACACACACACACACACACACACACACACACACACACACACACAATCATGGCAGAGAATGACAGGCTTTATGCAGGATGACCAAGCTTTTGCTCTTTTAAAATAAATGTTCCTGCTTCCTTCTCAAGACCCAGCACACAATCTCAATGGTCATTAACTGCAAATGTTAAGACTGAAGGAAACGGTACAGCACGATTACACATGACCTTTAACTTTGAGTTCAGCTTTGAATAATTGGATCAAACCGGTGTCGGGGAAAGACTGAAAGATCAAGAGGGATGATAATACTAGTGTGACTAACGCTTACCCACCTGGTACGCTCAGATCCGTGTAGCTCGGCCTCTTGTCCAGCATTGAGGAAAGAGGTTTGGGTGAGTTGATGGTGTGTCTCTGGAAAACATGAAAGGGATGCAAGGATATAAGCACAAAGCACTCAAATTTAATAACTCTAAAAGGTTAAAGCTAGAAGCTTGGGTTGTGAAAGGTGAAGTGTGTCATTTCGGTGCCATTAGCGTCAACAGACTGAATTGTAAACATAATGACAGTTTCCCAAACACTCCCCCTTTACCTTACTTGAAGATTCTTTAATGGTATTTTCCACATAAAGGAAACACAATCATAGCTCAAATGGGAATATTGAAACCACTGTGTGTGGTTGATAACAAGATGTTACATAAGAACTACAACTGTTGTCCAATTAACTACACTTCATTTGAATAACATGTAATTTATTGGTGAACCATTGCAAATATTCCATCTATTACATAACAATGGCTTATCTCAAATGCAAACCTCAACATATAAATGATTAATTCTGACGCCAAATAACAACCAATAATATTTCTCACATTCTAAAGACTATATTTCATATGCTAAAAGGTCTTGGCAACTGACATACTTTTGCACTAAGTACGTCAAACTGCCTCACTTTCCTTTTCTCGCAAAAACATCCTGTTTTGGCACATTTTGAGGAGCCTTGCATGTCCCATTCAAAAAGACAGCCATGGCAAAGGACATCCGCGTAGAACAGAGAGAGGGAAAGAGAAGGAAAGCCCCATTCCAGCTCAAGGCACACCAGGTCTGGAGTTCTCATCGGACAGACAGGGGTGTTAGGTCACAAAGTCCCCATAGAGCAGAATGCAGACATCTGCTTAAGTGATCAAAGATCCACCTTATCACATACAGACCCATCTATCCAACTGCAAACAGTCGACTAATGTGATTTACTTCTAATTGTGCCCAAAAAACATCTAACAGTTCATTCATGCATCCAGGTGTTTTATACCTGCATGGGAGAGACCGCAGCAGCCGGAGGTGTTTTGGTCGGGCTAGGACTCAGTGGGGTTCTGGAGACAGCGGTTGCAGCAGCAACAGCAACAGCTGGACTGGCTGGAACAGGACCTGTTTACAGACAGACAAACAAACAGATATACCTATTGTGACAAAAATGGAAAGCATGGATTGAAATATACATGCATTTGAATGCCAATATCAGAGACATGGCTGATTATTAATCAGAATGACCTTAATTGCAATGTATGCTTACACACACACAAGGAATTTGTCTAAATTATAATATGATGTATGTGATAAATTGCGATTAATTAATCAGCAATTATATTCAAAATGTGAACTGACTAAAGAGCCCTAATAAAATTATATAATTTAGCAACAAAATTATATTTCGAAAAATATAAATTTGAAATGCAAAATATTTCTTCATTATGGTAGTATTTGTTGTACTGCCTTGAATTATGCTGATTATAATAAATAATAAAAGATAATAAATTAAAAAAAAATACTCTATTAAAGAATATGCAATAAAATATAAACTGGACTTGTTTTTGAGAGATCCATCTATGAATTTGCAAGTGTTTGTGTACCTTGCGATGCACTATCGAAGCTCTTAATGAGTGTTTTGACGGTGGGCGACGGCTCAGAAGAAGTGGAGGAGCGTCGGCTCAGGCCCATCCCCTGTCTCAGTGCGGCTAGGTCTCTCTCCACGGCATTCATATAATTATACACACGGCCACGCTCCTCTTCCTGCCTGCAAGATGCACACATATAAACAGACATTAACGCAATAGTTCACCCAAAGATGTCTTTCTTTTGCTGAACACAAACGAAGATGTTTATAAGAATATCTCAGCTCTATCGGTCCTCACAATGTAAGTGAATGGGTACCAAAATTGTGAAGCTCCAAAAAGCACAGAAAAGCAGCATAAAAGTAATCCATAAGACTCCAGTGGTTAAATCTATATCTTCAGAAGCTATACGATGGGTGTTGGTGGGAAACAGATCAATATTTAAGGCTCCCTGCCCAATAGGTGGCGATATGCATGAAGAATGAGAATTGCCACAATCAAAAGAATAAGAATGTGAAAGTGAAAGTAGAGATTCATTGTAAAAAAAAATCAAAAATCAAAAATATTGATCCGTTTCCCACCAACACCCATTTGTACAAACATTTGTACATACAATCAGAATCAAACCACCACTGTTTACATCCTAGCTGACTGGGATGTGTATCAATTTTCTCTTACTTTCTGTTCTTTAGTTCATCCAACTCTTTGCTCATTTTCTCATTTTTCTCCTGAGCTTCCTGTAGGCGGCGCCGCAAGTCCCCAATCTCCTCCTGAGCCTCTGTCTTGATGTCATTGGCGATGATAACAGCTGTCTGCAGATCAGCCTGGAACTGCCGCCACTCAGCCGATTCCTCCTGTGAGTGACAGGTGTCAGTAAATCATTAAGAGAATCATGGAGAAACTACAGGTCATTTCATTAGTGAAATAAAGCAAATTCAGCAGTTCTAAAGCAAATTATTATTTAGGTAGTATTGCTATTTCAAGTAATTCTAACATAAGGATACATAAAGTATAGAGGCAGCAAATGAACAGGGCCATTTACCCGCAATTTTCGGTGAAGCACCTTTATTTCCTTCTCCATGTCGTATTTCTGATCATGAAGTTTTTTGATGGAATCTGTTTGGAAACAATGTTATGGAAGATATAATTAGAGATCTATCAAGAAAGTCAAAGTAATCAGTCAAGACATTGCCAGTGTTACCCATTTCCATTAATAGCTCAATGATGCCTCTATGTGGACAGAAGCATGAATAACCACAGTGTGACGCTAACAAAACTGTTAATCTAGTGAAAACTAAAATCTGTCAAATACATTGAAAAACTAAATTAAACTAATTAAATTACTAAACAATTGATTTATATAAGATAATGCACATTAGATATATTTGTAGAAACATACCCAGAATCTGGCAATAATGTTGGCAGTTACTTAAATACTAGTACATTTTCTGAGAATGGTGCTTGCATGTACAAAAGTTGAGGTATCATCCCAGCAAACACAGAACATTGTCTCAGTGTTGCAAACCTTCTTCCAACATTGCGACATCATGGCCAAAAGGAGGGCAATTTTATGTTGTGCACTGTCACAAGTTCCTGTTTTACTTTACCTTTGTTCAGAGTCACTGATTATGGTCATGCTTGCTTTGTGTAGACTGTATGACATGTAGCCTACAGACACATCACTGTCCTGAAGCAAGAATAACAGCCATTTCAATTTCAACTGACTGCTGTGAATCGAGGACATGCAAGTATTGCTTTTAATTTCTGTGTCAGGGAGTAAATATTGAAACAAAACCTGTCATTTACGATATAATAGCATCCAAGATCATAATAATCGTTCTGTTAACAAACTGAATTATTACAAAGGGTAGCCTAATTTATAGTTTAAAGGTAAGATTTGGATGTAATGCTATAATTATTTAATTGTTCATATATACCCAGCAATTCATTTTTTACATTGTTTTTTGTGAATTTTTGAGGACATACACACTGTTGTTTTGTTGTCGTGTCTTGCCTACAGTCAAGCATGGTGGTGGGAGTGTCATGGTCTGGGGCTGCATGAGTGCTGCCGGCACTGGGGAGCTACAGTTCATTGAGGGAACCATGAATGCCAACATGTACTGTGACATACTGAAGCAGAGCATGATCCCCTCCCTTCAGAGACTGGGCCGCAGGGCAGTATTCCAGCATTATAACGACCCCAAACACACCTCCAAGACGACCACTGCCTTGCTAAAGAAGCTGAGGGGGAAGGTGATGGACTGGCCAAGCATGTCTCCAGACCTAAACCCTATTGAGCATCTGTGGGGCATCCTCAAACGGATGGTGGAGGAGCAAAAGGTCTCTAACATCCACCAGCTCCGTGATGTCATCATGGAGGAGTGGAAGAGGACTCCAGTGGCATCCTGTGAAGCTCTGGTGAACTTCATGCCCAATTGGGTTAAAGCAGTGCTGGAAAATGACTGCACACAAAATATTGACACTTTGGGCCCAATTTGGATATTTTCACTTAGGGGTGTACTCACTTTTGTTGCCAGCGGTTTAGACATTAATGGCTGTAAGTTGATTAATTTTGAGGGGACAGCATTTTACACTGTAATACAAGCTGTACACTCACTACTTTACATCGTAGCAAAGTGTAATTTCTTCAGTGTTGTCACATGAAAAGATAAAATCAAATATTTACAAAAATGTGAGGGGTGTACTCACTTTTGTGAGATACTGTATATATAAATACACACACACATATACATATATATATATATATATATATATATATATATATACATATACATATACATATATATATATATATATATATATATATATATATACATATATATACACACATATACATATATATATATATATATATATATATATATATATATATATATATATATATATATATATATATACACACACACACACATATGTACACTGGTAATAAGCATGGCCATTTATTGGCAATGGAATCAGGTCAGATATTTAAAAAAGACAACATTAAAAAGTATCTACATTTTATGCCTTTTTTTTTTTTTTACATGTTTGCAATTGCTAACTAAATTTTACTGTCTTTAAGATGACTACATTGCTCAAAGACCAATTTGTAGTCTAAATATCAGGAAGTAATATTAATTTTAAAGCTATACTTATAATCTGACTTGAACAGATTTCCAGCTATGTCCTCATTAAAAGATGATAATTTGTTGCCACCTACCAGCATTTAGTTGTAATTAACAGAAATGTTTACTAAATGTATCAGTGAACAAATCTGAACAAATCGGTTTTGTTGAACGCATTCAAAAGACACTGGGATGAATAAAAAAAGACCTACTACTAGCTTTCTGCAGTGGTGAACAAACACAAACAAGCGGAATGATACAAACAGTAAAGCGTCTCATACTAAATATCAGCAGTCATTTACAAGAAACCCCTCATTAACAACAGCCTTACAATCATAACTAAGGGTTTTCCTAATTAAAGAAGTTTCTTGCAACAGGGCCACAATTAGATTCGAGGACTGAATTGAAATGTTGTATAATGTAATTTTAAACCAATCAGCTATAAATGAATCAGTTGGATTGATCTTTTATTGTTTTACTGTACTTTACAGCTGGTTTAGATATGACACTTAGTTTGACATATTTAATTTTACAGTAACCAGCTATTTTACATGTACAGGATGGTTCATTGAACCTTCTCATTATAACTAAAAAGTAAATAGTCAGAGATATGTCATGCACATGCTCCGACGTGTAGCAAGGTAGCGCTTGTGTGTGGGCGACCAGAGCTCAAATCCAGCTTGTTGTGTTACTCCTCACTCTTCTCCCTATTATTTCCTGTCACTTCTGCACTCTCCTGTCCATTTAAAGGCCTAAAATTAAATACAAAATACATAATTATTTATTTGAAATTTGATAGATGTTTAAATTAAAGATGTTTAAATGTCTCAAACTTTAACAGAATTTGCAACTGAAAGGGGAAGAACATTATTATGCCAGAACTATACTAATGTTATGAATCTCTTTTTCAGATGTCCAGTTATCTGTTTATCTTATATTTTAAGGTTAAGATTTACATTTTTATTTCTGTTATTTATGGTTATTATTCTTAATTTTATACTATATGTTTTATAAATACTTATACTAATATATATTTTTGGTAATGCAATTACAATACCAATTTATTATGTATTATAGGAATAGTTCACCAAAAATTTAAATTACTTCATTACTTACTCACCCTCATGCAATCCCAGATGTGTATGACTTTCTTTCTTCTGCAGAAAACAAATAAAGACTTTTGGAAAATTTCAGTGCATTCCGAAACTATTCAAACCCCTTAATTTTTTTCCATTTTATGTTGCAACCTTATGCTAAAAAAATACAAAAAACATTATATCAATCTACACTCCGTACCCCATAATGACAAAACAAAAAAATCAGATTTTTGATAAAAAAACTTCACAAAATTATTAAAAATAAATATCACATTGAAATAAGTATTCAGACCCTTAACTCAGCACTTAGTTGAAGCACCTTTGGCAGCAATTTCAGCCTCATGTTTTTTTATGGTATGATGCGACAAGCTTTGCACACCTGGATTTGGGGATTTTCTGCCATTCTTCTCTGCAGATCCTCTCAAGCTCTGTCATGTTGGATGGGGATCGTCGGTGGACAGCCATTTTCAGGTCACTCCAGAGATGTTCTGTTGGGTTCAAGTCCAGGCTCTGAATGGGCCACTCAAGGACATTCAGAGTTGTCCCTACGCCACTCTTGCATTGTCTTGGCTGTATGCTTAGGCAGGGTTGCTGGCACGTTTTTAAAATCAAATTTAAGACTTAAGACCTTTTTCAAGACCTGAACAAATAAAATTAATACCATATCCCCATACCAAAACAAACCAACACAATCTCAAATAAATCATGTATCACAGATTCATACTTAAAGGTGCACTCAGTAATTCTAATCCAATACACTGTCAAATTCTTCAAATATCTTCTCACAGTCTGCCTGCTGTCCGTTCTATGGGTGGACTGAAAGAATCTAGTATTTGTACACAGCCCTGGCTCTGTAAATGGGACAAAATCAAAGGGGATCAGACCGATCCGCACAACACTACTCCAGCCAATTTACTTGATTATTACCCGTCCCCCAGTCCCTGCCACTGAAAAACACCACGCAGCATGATGCTACCACTACCATGGTTCACTGTTGGGATAGTATTGCACAGATTATGTATGAGTGGTGCCTGGTTTCCTCAGACATGACGCTTGGAACTGAGGTCTAACAGTTACATTTTAATTTCATCAGACCAGAGAATCCTGTTTCTCACAGTCCTTTAGCTGCTTTTTTGTGTGTCTTGCACTTAGAAGAGGCTCCCGTCTGGCCACTCTGCCATAAAGCACAGATCGGTGGAGTGTTGCAGTGATGGTTGTCCTTCTAGAATTTTCTCCCATCTCCACACATGATCTATGGAGCTCAACCAAAGTGACCTTTGGGTTCTTGGTCACCTCACATACCAAGGCCATTTCCCCCCCGATTGCTCAGTTTGGTCTGGAGGCCAGCTGTAGGATGAGTCCTGGTTGTTCCAAACTTCTTCCATTTAAGAATTTATGAGACCACTGTGCTCTTGGGAACCTTCAAAGCAGCCGCTATTTTCTTTTTATAGCCTTCCCCAGATCTGTGCATCAACACAATCCTGTCTCTGAGCTCTGCAGGCAGTTCCTTTGACCTCATGACTTGGTTTTTGCTCTGATATGCATTTTCAGCTGTGAGACCTTACCTAGACTTTTATAGCCTTTCCAAATCATGTCCAATCAATTGAATTTGCCATAGGTTGGACTCCAATCAAAGAGAAGAAACATCTCAAAGATGAACCAGAGAAAGGAGAGGCACCTGAGCTAAATCTCAAGTGTCATAGCAAAGGGTCTGAATACTTATGTCAATGGGATATTTCAGTTTATTAATACATTTGCAAAGTTATCAAAAATCTGTTTTTGCTTTGTCATTATGGGGCATAGAGTGTATATTAATGTGAATAAAATAAATAATTTAAAGCATTTTCGCAAAAGGATGCAACATAACAAAATGTGAAAAAATTAAGGGGTCTGAATTCACTGAATACTTCCTGAATCCATTGTAGCTCTTTTGGTCCTTACAATGCAAGTAAATGCTAACCAGACTTTTGCGGCTCCAAAAATCACAAAGGTCACATAGAAGCAATCCATATGACTCCAGTGGATAAATCAGTATCTTCAGAAGTGGTATGATAGGTGTAGGTGAGAAACAGATCAATATTTAACTTTTTATTTTTTACCATAAATCTCCACTTTTCATTTTCACTTTCAAAATGTCAAAGAATGTGAAAGTGTAGATTTTAGTAAAAAAGGATTTAAATATTTAAATACACTATACATATCACTTCTGAAGATATGGACATCCACTGGAGTCATATGGATTGATTTTATGTGGCCTTTATATGATTATTGGAGCTTAAAATGTCTGGTCACATTTACTTGCATTGTATTGGCCTACAAAACCTTTTGTTTTGTTTTTCTGTAGAAAAAAGAAAGTCATACACATCTGTGATGGTATGAGGATGGGTAAATGATGAGAGTATTGTTATTTTTGCGTGAAATATTCCTTTAATAAAGTTGCTGATCTATCTGAAGTTTATACTGGTACATGCTGATAATAAATGATTAATTAACTGTACACATAAATTATAAAGTACAGTGTAAGGTATTAAGTATATTAAAAATTTTATTACATAATTTGCTATTTTATTTTGAGGCTTATGAGTTTGATTATTGAAAAAAATGGTAATCAAGTGTAATGTGGTGCGAAGGCATCTGGAATAAAGAAATGTTGCTAGGAAGTCATCTTGCAGTTGCTGAATGTTGCGTAACAACATGCTACAGCCTTCTTGCATCTTACATTTCTACATTGTTACAACATGCAGAACATGTAGCAAACAATGTGCAATAGTAAAAATGGAACATGGTTGAAAAGTCAACACAACGAAAATGTGTTTGTTGGGATGTATGATGCACAACAGTGCAGAACGTCTTACATGCCATAATTTAATATCTAAGTATTACATGCAAGTATGAGCAATAGTAAAAGAGATGCTTTTTAAATATAAAATATATATCACGGAGTTGTATTTACAGTAGCCATGGAAACCACTTTTATTTGTCATGTGACTTACTCTCTAGGTCAGAGATGATGAGGTTGTCGTGAAGCTTGACAGCACGATGCTGCTCGACTTCATCTTCCAACTCAAAAATGGTCTCCTTCATGTCTGTGATCTCTGTGTCCTTTTCCTCCAGCTCAGAGCATTGCTGCTCCAGAAGACGTTTCTGATCAGCTAACTGTGCCTGAACATCATTACGGAATGCCCGGAAATCACCATCCAGCTTTAAAACACACAAGAAAAAAACGTTAGGATGGATACACTTGGAAGATAGAATACTGCGTCTTCTAAGCAAGAGTTGGATGCAAGAAGTTGAAATCGAATCCACTGAATACGAATTTATTGTATTCTATATGCTAAGGTCCTAAAATACAATAGTGGTAATAAACAAGAAATTAAAAATAGCGTACACAAAATACAAGAATGCAAACTGTGTGAACGGCTCTGAAGTGGCGATTCAGACAGAATGCATTCTTGCACAAAAAAAAGTTAGAAGAAGCCCAACAAACAGAACAGAATGCAAGTGTCTCAAGAAGTGCTTTTAAAAGTTGAAGTTCTTTTAACTTGAGTCTTTAAAACAGAGCGCTCCTGCACAAGATGTGGAAAAAACAGTGAGACATGGTGCAATTTCAAAGACATCCTTAGACAACTTGAAAATGTGTATGTACTGAGTGTATTTGTAAGTTTCACCTTGCTAATTGCTTCCTGCAACTGAGCAGCTTCACCGCGCGTGTGTCCCAGCTCCTCTTGTAGCTTAGCTGCTTTGGCCTCTGCTCGCTCCTTGTCTAATCTTTCGCTGTCCAACAGGTGCCGTATATCGCTCTTATCCCCTGCATTGTGGATGGAGAGGAGCTGGGCCACTCTTTGCCTCTCCTGCTCAAGCTGGATTTTGCAGCGGTTTAGCTCCACCTGCTCCCCTTCGGACACGACCCTCAATATTTCCATCTCTGCTGTGGCGGCTGCATACTCTCGCCGCTCCATTTCCACAGCTCTCTCAGCCATATGGACACGTTCTTTCAATGCTGCCATCATGCCTTGAGCTTCTGCGTTCTCCTGTTCCGCCATCTTGAGCGCACTGCTGAGCTGTTGCTGCACGCCCAAGAGTTGTTCCCTCTCAAAATGTGAGCCCTCGTTGAGCTCTGAGTAGCGCCTTTCCAGCTCCACATATCGCCCGCTTTTGGCGTCTTCGTCATCCTTGGCATAGGCCACCCGGTGCTCGTCAAGCAGGCCACGGAAATAGTCCAACTGTCTTCCGTACAGTTCAAGACGCTCACTTTGCTGACAAAGTGAGTCGACCAGAATGGCACGCTCTTCGCCCAAACGTTCATTCTCTGTAGTCAGCTCTTGTGTGATCTGTTGCAGGTCAGCGAGTTCCTGTAGGGTGGCCTGGAGTTCTTCTGCTGTGCTGTGTTGGTTCTCCTCCATTTGGTGGATGCGTTCAGTCAGACAAGCCACCGAAACCTCGTTGGTGTTCCCGCTGCTACCTCTGTGTGAATGTTCCTTGCTCGGTGGCCCACCTTCAGATTCAGAAGATGACCCACAAACTGAGGGTGCATCCAATGCATCATCACTAGAAGTGATGGGCAGGTAGGCCTCACTGCACTCACTGTCCACAGCTTCCGAAGAGCCAACATGTCTCGGTTCTGACAACAAGTCCTCTGTAGATCCTTGGGCTGAGCCTTCAGTGGAAGATGTCCGCATACCACCCCTTCCGCTTACGCTGTGACACCCACTGCTGCTACCACCCGCAACAGGGTCAGAACTAAGGAAAGGGAAGCGCAGGCCTTTGTCAGGACTGTCCAGTCGGTGCTCAAGAGAGAAGCCGAGTGCATTTAGGCGATCTTTTAATATGCGGTTTTCACTCTTCAACATGTTGAGCTCATCACGAATGCCCTGGTTCTGGTCTTGGAGGAGGAGGAGTGTAGTCTCTACATCTGTGGCACTGATCAAAGGAGAAACTTCCTTCTCCTGGGACTGCTTGGTCTCTTCAGACACTTTTTCTGGATCAGGAGCCTCAAGGTCTTCCAGACCAAGCCGCGTTCTCATACCACAAAGTTCAGAGCGCAGGTGCTGGATCTCCAAGTCTTTGCTTTTGGCCAAGCCTAGCAGGTCCTTCACTCTACACTCCAGAACTGCTTTTTGGCTCATCTGGCTGTCTGAGCGAGATTTGCTCATCCGAGACTCGGTCTCGGCTACAGCATGGCATCGAGATCGCTTCTGAGACATGGCTTCAGTGGGTCCAGCAAGCTTTTTGGCAGCACTGGCTCTGGAACATTCTTGTAAATTATCTCGGGATGTGCCTGGATCCTTGGCCGCAGAGGACGTTCCACACCTTCCTGATAGACCTAAAGTAGAATGGTACTGGTACTGTAAACTGAAACATTTCCATAACCATACAAAGGTCATGGGCGTTCATAATCGTTGTGTCTTGTACTAATGAGTAGACCTGCACAGAATCTGCAGCCACAGAAGCTCTGTTGACTTCGGCAAAATCCAAACACCCATCATTCATAATCATCCCCCCTCCTCACCCCTACCAATACAAATATAGTTTCTCAGATCCATTTTTACAATTTTCCATAAATACTGCAGACTTTGCAAATTTCATGCATGCCAACTAATAGCAGGGATTTCTTTAATACTACAATTTGTGTAGCATTTTTGTAACACAAATATATTAAGGCAATGAATCACTCTTAATGGTAAGCACTACCTGAGCTGGTCTTGGCCCTGGTCTCTGTGCTGCTTGTGCTCTGAGAAGAGGTTCCTCTCTTGTTTCTGGCTGTAGTGTTACTGTTGCTAATGGATACTCCTCCACTTCCTGCACTCACCGCTTGGACATCATCATTGCTCTTTGCCTGGTGAGCATACAAGCACATTTAATAAATAATTGCTACAGATAAATCACATTATACATATCCAGTAAAATAAAAAACTCTTAGCGGATACAAGTTTCTACCTATTGATATGAACAAATATATTGATTAAAAAGTAATTAAACTGATTAATCTATAACCTGCTGAACAAAACAGCTTAGACCAGCATAAAATATTTTGCAGGTCTTAGCTGGTTTAAGATGGTCTTGCTGGTCACCAAGCCTGGCCAAACTGATTTTTAGCTGGCTTAGCTGCTCGGCCAGCTAAAACCAGTAAACCAAACCAACCTGAATAAACGGCTAAGACCAGCAAACCAGCATTTACTGGTTTAAGGTGTTTTTTTCCAGTTATTAAATAGTTAAAGTGAGCTTACTTGTACCTTAGATAGTTGGGCTGAACTCTGGGTTTTGTTTGCCGTCTTGCCACCTGTGCCCATAATGTTGCTTCCCTCTGATCTGCCCGGGACTTTAGTGCCCACTGAGGTTCTTGAGGCGGCGGCCATGGGCTTGGTCGCCTTTTTCATGCTTGGTTCCAAGTTCTTGATACATTTACAGCGTAATCTGAATAGAGAGAATCACAAGTAATTGAGTTAGATACAAAGAGGAATAAGCTGAAAATTTTGAACTCCATGGACAAAACAAAACTATGTTTTTGTTTACACAAATAAATCAATACTGAACAACAATTTCTAAGGGCCCATTCCTCTAGAAATTGACAATGTAACTTGTGAGTAATATGGCATGCAGTGCAAAATAAACTTAGCCAAAAAAATATAATAAACCAATCCGACCATCTTTACGGCACAAAATAACATCTAAGAAACATGTAAAATTTTACTCCAACATTTATATTTGTCATGTAGCATTAAATACAGTCATGCAGAGCATTGAAATATTTCATTACCTTACACCAGCACTGGTTATTTTCATGGGGGAACACATCATGTACAAGTCTATGTTCTTGCTCAGAGACAGTTTGAATGTAACATAAGGTCCCTGAGGATTTCTATTTATGCTGCCTCACATGCACTGTAAACTCAGACACTTTAGGGGAAAACAGTCATTGGCTAACATTTGAATAAAGACAATACTGTATGATTGGAGGAGGGTCAGAAGAGGATGGAACTGACTTTCTTATCACATCATCATGGATGGAGGCCAGAGCCGTTGGAAGAGCTGAACGATTGCATATAGCCTTAAAAGGCTTTAAGAGTCCAGAGCAGCAGTGCTAAGGCTGACTGAGCCAGCTGTACACAGGAAAAACGGAAACTGTTTGAAAACTGCAATGTTTATATGTGTGTACATGTTTCACAGCAATTGTGAGGAACACATTTTTTAAATTGTCCCCACAAGAATAGTAATACCTTTTAAAATCACATTTGTTGGGACCGTCTCAGATGTGGAAATTATCGGTGCATCACTAGTTGAAAAATAAGAGTGCTTGGTGACAGTGGAAAAAAGTCAGACGAGCCTCACACAATAAGACCAGGCATGTGTCAAGTATTTTTATTTTGTATCCTCAAATTTAACAAAAATAGTAGACTTTGTAGTCCCATTTAGACGTCTTTGGGAAGTGTTCAAAATTGGTCATTTGAGTGTACAAGTCTGACAGCGTATTAACAAGTTGAGGCAACTTTAAGAAATGCTAAAATTTTTCTATCTACATCTAAAACCAGTGACTTCAGTGCCCTTGCACGCTTAGTACTCTGACCTTTTTCTTTCCCTTATCCAGCCTCTCTTTGCAAATTTAAACCCTTCCAGACAATTTGATGCCAAACAGATGAGGCATGCCCGGATAGACACAAGCCTAAACACCCCTATATATTCCCACAAGGCTTTTAAGTTGATGTGTTTGAAAAGAAATCCAAACAAGGCAGCTTACCACACCCAACTGCAGACCAAATCTCATCATGGTGGTGATGTGAAGTTTATTGATAGAACATAAGGCAATACTGAAGTCCAAAGAGTCAACCAGTGCCCTAAAACACCCCCAAAGATTTAGTCTAAACATAGCTTAGCTGCTTTAACCCAGCGGAAATCCAAAATAATAAACACTAATTCATATTTGCATGCAGGTGCATAGGACACAGACAACGTAGTTATAGGATCGAACACTGTCAGGGCTGGACTGGTAATCTGGCATACTGGGCATTTTCCCAGTGGGCCGATGCACTTTGGGGCCGACCACGGGAGGATTGGCCATCAGGAGAACGAGGGGTCCGGTGTGTCGGCAGCGAAACAGTCCGAATGGGCTGTGATAAGCTTAAATTGGGTGCCGCGTTATGCAGAACTGACCACAAAACGGCGCCGCGATATGCTGAAAAGGACAGCGAACACCCCCCATGCGAATTTGGGCGAATTTTTCTTCCCAGTCCAGCCCTCTACACTGTCCTATAAGGATTGACACTCAGCAGTAAAATGCTCTTGTTAATCAAGGCTGCACTCCCACTTCCCAGATGATAGCTCATTGCAGCCAACTTTCTACCAAACCTTAAATGTTCCACTCAGACTTCCAGTGTTCACTATATTCAATACACAACTGCCTACTGGATTTTCACATAAAGCTAAGCACTTTGAACCACACTGCCACTACACTTCAACAGAATATTTATGAACATGTTTCTTAAAAACCACCCACCAACGACAGAGCTTCAAACATGCAGGCCCACATAAGCAAATCCATATCTAGGCACAGGAGAGTACACTACCAGTGCTCTTACTAATTCTGCAGTTTATAGTATTTATTTTATACAGTGCATCGTATGCAAATTGTCATGTACATTTACTAAAACATGCACACTGCGCAGTATACCCAAGAGCATATAGTGCTAGATGATGTATCCCGCAATGCTATTAACTTGAACTTACATTTCCAATGTGCCAAATTACTCAGAAGTAATTTATGTCAAGATTCTTAATGCCTAAATTTGTCTAAAATTAAGATTATTTTACACAAAATTTGACTTAAATGACAGAATAAATACACTGGTGGCCAAATGTTTGGAATAATGTACAGATTTTGCTCTTATGGAAAGAAATTGGTACTTTTATTCACCAAAGTTGCTCATCAAAAAATCCTCCATGTGCAGCAATGACAGCTTTGCAGATACTTGGCATTACAGCTGTCAGTTTGTACTGATACTCAGGTGACATTTCACCCCACGCTTCCTGTAACACTTGCCATAGATGTGGCTGTCTTGTCGGGCACTTCTCACTCACCTTACAGTCTAGCTGATCCCACAAAAGCTCAATTGGGTTAAGATCCATAACACTCTTTTCCAATTATCTGTTGTCCAATGTCTGTGTTTCTTTGCCCACTCTAACCATTTCTTTTCTGTTTCAAATTGTCTTTTTCTTTGCAATTCTTCCCATAAGGCACCCCTGAGACTTCTCTTTACTGTTGTACATGAAACTGGTGTTGAACGGGTAGAATTCAATGAAGCTGTCAGCTGAGGACATGTGAGGCATCTATTTCTCAAACTAGAGACAAACCAAAATAGCTTTCAACTGTGTTTGATATAATTGCAAGTGATTTTCTAGCACCAAATTAGCAATTTAGCATGATTACTCAAGGATAAGTTGTTGGAGTGATGGCTGCTGGAAACGGGGCCAGTCTAGATTTGATAAAAAATTACTTTTTTAAAATAGTGATGGTGCTGTTTTTTTTTACATCAGCAATGTCCTGACTATATTTGTGATCAGCTGAATGCCACTTTGGTGAATAAAATACATTTCGAAATTATAGAAATGAAAATAATTTGTTTTTCCGAAACAGCAAAATCTGTACATTATTCCAAACTTTAGGCCACCAGTTTATTTCTGAGATAACTGGATGCAACTCACCTAAATAAACATGCAACATGATGAGGTTATGCAACAACTACTGTTTGAAAAGTTTATTGTTGCATAATACATATGCAATGTACATTAAAGTACACAGCAATATTTAATGTACATTGCACAGTATGCAGTGAGCAGTGCTCTAGTATTCCAATCCGTACATGGCCCATTTCAGGTAACAGAAAAATCTTGATGAAAGCCAATGTAATCAGAGCTGTGTATAGGACACTCATGTTATTAAGTACTAAAAACAACAGATTTAATATTTCCACCAAGGCTGAATCATATAATCATATAACACTTACTCTAGGGCTCACTCTCAAAACAAGTCTGGCCATTGGCCAATGGGAAGCAAGGTATACCTTTTCACAGCTGTTTCCGTTTAATGGAGGGGTAGGTTTTTGAGTGCATTTCAGTTTCTCTTGGGGTTAATGGTCATTCCAGGTGCATAAAGCCCCAGACCACCTGTTCTGACCGCGATTCTCAACACAGTGATAAATGCCAATAGGTGAGGAAGTTTGCATTTTTGGAAATTACTGTCAGTCAGTACTTTTCTATTGTAAGATAGAGGGCAAATATTGCATGTTTAGATACTTGCATCTTACATAGCACTATCATTTTAAATCTGAAATGCATATCCGATTAATTAATAAATAAAAATCTACATTTCAAAATTCCAGGTTCAATATTCCAACAAACACATTGCCTTTATCTGATGATCATGTCTAATCTCATTGTTGTGTGGTAGGTTTGACTGTGGAAGCAACAATGTCTGATGGGTCTTTGAATATCTGCAAAATGGTTGAAAGTAATTTGGCTCAAGTGTCGCGTACGGTGAGAAAACATGCCCAATACTGTGGATAAGCAAAAATAACTGGGCTGATAAAACAGACCCTGTTTCTACTCAGAATACTCATTAGAAATGTGTGAAAAGAGAAATAGAAGTTAACAATCCTAAAAAGTTCTCTCAAAAATCAAAAGAAGGTCTCTCAAGAAAAACAGATTTTGTTTTGTCCATGGATTTCCATGTGGTAAAGATGTTGGGTCTGTTACATCACCATCTGAAAGGAAGGCCAGTGAAGTTCAGCCTGTTTTTCCAACATTAAAAGGGATCAGGGACTCCCTAGACCCCATGGGGTATAATAGGAAGCTTTTGAAAAACAAATAGCACTCTAAGAGTCTGATTCTGGAGGGAGAGGAGGAGCCAAGAAGAATAAAACAACCCAGGATTCTCTGAAGGCCCACAAAAACAGTGACCACTCCTGACCTGGCAATCTGCTGGAGCATGAGGGAGTAAATGATGACAGAATTTTCATTTTTGGGTTAACTATCCCTTTGCTATTCCAGAGCAAATACACATGCATCTAATGAAAATTCCTTGCAGATCGGACAGAGCAGCAGCTTGTTAATTGAGCATCAGTATGGAGTGGAGTGGTGGGGGTTGGAATGGGTTTGTTTGGACAGTTGATTCCACACAGACATACTGAACATACTACAATCTTTACTGCAGGAGGCTTTAAAATGCAAATATGCCAATAAAAATCCCAAAACAGTCCATGGTCTGGATGCACTATAGAATTCCAACATTTAAAGGTTGTTACCTTTAAAAGAGACATCTGTGCAGGGCTTCAGCAATAAGAACTTTAAAAAATAACTGCATATACTCAGTGTATTTATTCCTCTGAGAGCTGTTAAACTGTGCTCAAGCAGAGTGCAGTCTGCTCAAGAGAGATACAACTGGGTCAGTGTCTCTCAGTCCAATCCACCGGACGTCCCACTGAGTTTGCATGCAGTTTTTCCACCTGCCCGGCTAAAACAAATACAAATTGCCATTTTGAAATGAAATGCTCATAGAAAGACAACAATTGAATATTGAAAAGCATCAGTGTGTATGTGCTATAAGCCAAATGTTAAAGCCCTTTTGTATCTAATATAAATAATGTAATTTGGGTTTTGAATAACGTGAGTAAATAGTTTGGTTTCAACAACTATCAAAAAAAAAAAATCTACTCACTAAATTAATATAGGCAACCCTCTACTGACAAGTTGGAGAAAGAATTGCCATTGGCTAGTTAATTTAGTTTTTTACTCTCCAACTTTTTGATGATATGTAAGCGTAATGTAACTGAACAAGATATTAATATATATGACTCCACAGGATAGTTTTCGAGATTTAACATTTTATTTCATATTTCGCTTTTTATCATTTCAATCACATTTTAGCTTTTGTTATGACATTTCAGTTATGAACATAATAATACAAATTTTATTCCACATATAATAATAATTTAATATTTATATTATAAAAATAATAATTTAAGAGCTAGGGCTGACCCTATCTGCTCCAGGGGTGCCGTATCATGGCTGACCCTGTACTCTGTATCCCAGTTTAGCTGGGATATGCGAAAAAAAGAAGTCCACTGTATATATGCAAATGTATATTGTGTGAATATAATAATATTAGTACGAAATTTGGTTGCATATGTGAGTGATTTACTCAAAATGTAGAGGACAAACATGACTTTTATTACATATAGCTAACTGATATTGGCATTATATTCATGCTGTATAGCCTTAGGGTAACTGGCGCACCCAGCTGAGCCTGGTGTCTACCAAGGTTTTTTTTCTCTCTCCATTAACTAACATCTTATGGAGTTTTGGGTTCCTTGCTACAGTTGATTTTAGCTTTGGTTTACATTTTTTAATGAGGATATTTAAGTCATTACAGCATAATTTTCTGTAAAGCTTCACTGAAACAACGTGTATTGTGAAAAGCACTATACAAATACAAATTACGACTAAATAATGACAAGTTTTAATTTTTAGGTGAACTATTCCTTAAAGTATTTTATGTGAACCGGACCACTATAAATGTGTTTCTTCATACATCACATGAAATTATAAGTCAACAAAAAAAACTTAATTTACAACCCATTTTAATTTCGAAATCTGAAACATTTATGAGTGAAACGGGATATTCAGTGAGAAAGAATATAGAAAGGGATTTGATTTCATCCATAGGGAATTGCAGTTAAACCTGGCACGCTGAATCTTGGCAGTTCCAACGCATGACTAACCAAACATTGCTGAAAAGTGTTCAATTCTGAATCTGAAACCAATGAAAATGACAGATTAATCTCTAAAGCACCAAGAAAAATATTCCTCAGGAGCCGTTCCCTTAAAAACAGATTTTTAAAACAGAAACTGAAAAGTAATTATGAAAACCTCACAAACTCCATAGACTCTGATTCATCAAGGTATTCTTTTTTTCCGTAAGAAATGACTAAACTTTTCAGTCTGGCCAATCTGGCATCACCTTATGCAATAGGGCTTTAATATTACCCATATTCTACCCTGACGTCATCGAACACTGTGACTCGAGTGTGCTGCTACGATCCAATTCAAAGCAGCTCATCAAAACGCCATGGGTGACAGCCTAGATTTAGAAGAGTCTATTCCAAACAAATGTAAAGGAAATCACTTGACATTACTGACACATTTTGGAGATGAAGTGTGGATCCATGTAAAGTGAATTGCAACTGATACATTTGACAAAAGAATAAAAACACATACCAAGAAAATACAATGAAAGATTTACCATCAATGTCAGTGCAAAAAAGCTTCTTATTGCCTTTAATGTTAAATATATATAATTTTAACTATCAGTGACACTGCTGGCAAACTCCTGAGTTGTTTGCTTTTTCATTATTAGTAACGTTCTAACTCCTTTTATGGCAGCACTAACATATCTTCCAAAGCAAAAACTTGTCTCAGCAAACTGAAACAATGTAACTGATGACATCGAACCCCGATAACGAGAGGTCATTCTTTAAAGATACATTGTTACAATACCGACATTCCATAGAAAACAAAAGTTCGAAACGCTCCTTGAGGGCCTGAGGCGTTCTTTGCCGACAGTTCCGTCCACAATCAAGCCGAAGGGACACAATCCAAAAGAATAATCGACAACGCCGATAAAAAGAGAGGACAATAACTTCACATTTATATGTTACCTTGCGCTCCTCGGAGAACTTCTTAAGATGCCTCCGAACTAACATGAGCTACTGTTATCATTGCAGAAAAGGAATGGCATTCATCATGTAGAAAATCTCAGATGCCCCGATATCCCAGCAGTTGAGTGATGGTAGTATTTCCCCGTCCCCTGCCAAGTCAAAACCTAAAGCGTTGTGAACCTGGAAACAACTGTGTGTATCAAGTTTTTTTTTCAGTTAACGGAAACATTTTTCAAAATAAAAGTCTAAAGCGTTCGCGTGTAGTGGTGACTTTGGACATATTCTGATTTTTCTTGAAAGGATAGTTCACCCAAAAATGAAAATTCTGTCATCATTTACTCATCCCCATGTTATTTCAAAGCTGTATTACTTTTCTTCTTCTTCTTCTTCATCTTCTTCTTCTTCTTCTTCTTCTTCTTCAGTGAAACCCACAAGGAAATGTTACCGTTTACTTTCAGTGAATGGAAAAAAAGATGTAATGAAAGTGAATAGTGACAAGGACTAATATACCCGACATCTTCTTTAGTGTTTCCCAGAAAGAAGAAAAAAGTAATATGGGACGGGAACAATATTTTTTTTTGTAAATTAACTATAACTTTAGTAGGGGCCTAATGAAGGCTATATCATCTCTTCACTCAAAAAAAGCAGACCGACCGACAGACCGGCCGACCGACCGACCGACCGATAGATAGATAGATAGATAGATAGATAGATAGATAGATAGATAGATAGATAGATAGATAGATAGATAGATAGATAGATAGATAGATAGATAGATAGATAGATAGATAGATAGATAGATGTTGTTTAAAGCTGTGAAAAGATATAGGGATCGTATTTTGGAAGTTGCTTGCTTTGTTTCGAAGCTTCGTAAGTTTTGAAATGTGTATTTTTTTGACAAAATTGCTTTTTAACAAATATGGAATGTTGTGTAACAGTTCAATTAATTGTGGCCACGATATCAACGGTTGCAGAACCGAATTAATTTTAAGGTAAATGAAAAATGTATGCGTTCAACTCTTTAAAAACACATTCTCATTATATTGGTCTAGGCTGTGGATGTGATTGTTGCAAAGCTTAAATATGAAATATAACGAATAACATAAGAATGTAACTGTGGGCTGGAGGTTTTTAAGATAAGTAAAAAAAAAATTAAAAAAAAAAAAATTCCGAAATGAAAGCAACAGGATAAAGAGACAGTACAACAAAAGACTTGTAGACTCAGAATAATTTCTTTTGAAAGGTTTTATCCTATCACTCCACATATGCTTGCTGGCATGTAGAGGCCCAGTTATACTCCTACACCTTTAATAAGAGTGGCAACGCGTTTACAAGTATTTTTCTATTAACCATTTTTTGTGACATTCTCATTAAAATTATGCTCTAAATCTAATCAGAAAATAAAATGAATGTGTGATATTTCACTGCAGTTCCTCTATGACTCTTCTAGTCAACTTCAGCATACAACTTTCCAGACTTTCCTTTTTTAATCAGGGGTTCATTTTATCACATTACTTGGCACTCTCAAATCTCTCCAGGATGAAGCATGGCTCCTTTCACAAGATTTATCTTGTAAAACAGTGATTTTGGAAAGACATTGATTTAAAATGTGTTTTTTTTTATGCATTGTGCACCTTTTCTTTGACTGTGTCTATACAAAACTGTTCTGGTGTGATTTAGAGTATTTTATTAGGGTGAATACTGGTTTTGATATACATTTAAGGGAAAAGGGACGCTTTATTTTATTTTGACAGTAGTAGTATATGGTATATTATAAATGTATTGCTCATTTGTGGAAAATGTTTAATTCTTTAATGTGTAAAACTAATTTTACACATTTCAAAACAGAATTAGGTCGATAATTTGATTTAAAAAAAAAGCCATAAAGAGTGTGGATTTCTGTAAGGCCTTGAATCTTACTTTTTGCATATTATTATATACCTTGTATGTTTTTTTGTACACTTAAAATGGTCAATATACTTATTATAATACAATAGGAAATAATAGTTGCAAGGAAATACAATTTCCTTTTAATATAAATATTAATATTAATACCAATTAATATTATTTATTTTAGTTGTTATTGTTCTAAATTAGACTTTTGCTCTAACATTGTACTTATCACAGCAAAAATAAAATTTTAATTAAAATAATAAAGCATGGCTCTTTTATTAGCCTAAAGCGCGTTCTCGGGGACGGCCGAAAGTGGCGCGCAAGCGAGCACAACACAGTAGCGGCGGGTGTCAGAAAAGAGGAGGCGCGTGGTGTGATGCGCATCTCACATTTGAGTGTGCTGTAAGTGTGGAGGGGAAGCGCAACACACGTTGTGATATTCGCACGTCTTAGCGGAGCAACAAACAGCGTTATTTCCCCCTTCTTTCGCTTTTTTCAAGCGCAGGAGGACGTTTTAGGAGTTTTTGTTTCGGGAGCCAGAAGGCTAATCCTCGGCTGTTCGGGAATAATGTCGACATCGGCGGCGAAAGTGAGCCGAAAGGAGCAGAACTCGAATCACGACGGAGCGGACGAGACCTCGGGTAAAGTAATGGCGGCCTCCTTGCGCACCGCCATTTTCAAGAACTTGCACCTTTTGCGTTTAAAGCATGAATCTCCGTTTTAACTAGCTACTTAGCATGTATTTCATTTCTAAAGACAAGCCCGAGTCCGTACCCGTTGATTCCACGAAAAGTAGATTTTTGCGCGGCAATGTAAGCCGCACTGGAGGCCGTGATGATTAGTCGCGCGTCGGCTTCATTGTGCCACTCGCGACGAACACGGGGCTTGCGCGGAGTTCAATTTATTAAAACTGCACATTTCTCAGTGGGTTTTCATTATTACTTCGAACGTACATGCTGTTTTCCCGAAACGAATGTGTTTAATTGTGCGCTGTATGGAGCCCACGCTGGGTGCTATAAAGCTAACTGGTTATTGTGCCTCCACCCCCATCACGAACTGTTCCCGCTTGTGTCACCGAACCACGCTGCTTTAGAAATCACTTGTAGACGTGCTACTTTCATGTTGCTCGAATTAACGTCTGCTATTTGACGGTTAATGCACGTACATGAGATGCGTTGTACATTTGGAAGAAGGTAAAATGTCTCCGCGTGTGGCCTCCTCGTGCGTTTAAACCTCGCGGCCTTGCGCAGCAGCTGCTGAAACGGGACCGAAATGAGCTGGTCGACCGATACACCTAGTGTTTGCACCGGTTTCACTTTTGTTTCAATTATTAGTTTGAATTTGGCCCGAACATGCTACTTTGTTTATATTCGATTATTGTTTAATACAGCGTTTTTCCGTTGTTTCTTCATGCATATATTTTTATATTTATTTATTTTTGTATTTTGGAAAGTCGAGCTTTTCTATTAGGTATATATTGATTTTGCATGCACTGGCAATTTTGTGCAGTATTGCATGTAACTGCTTTTTGTGTGTTTTTACGTGCATTTTGCGGTACATAGTCAGTTTGTGTGTGTGTTGTTAATGTTTTGGTTTTATTACATTTTAGAAAAAGAGCAACAGGAGGCAATTGAACACATCGATGAAGTACAGAATGAAATTGACAGGTAACCTACAACTTTTGCCAGTGCTCTTAAAGGATTTACTGTGTTATATGCAGTAAATGCATTTTATTTCATTACGGCCTTTTGTTGTTCTACAGATTAAATGAACAGGCGAGTGAGGAAATTTTAAAAGTAGAGCAGAAGTATAATAAGCTACGTCAGCCATTCTTCCAGAAAAGATCAGAACTCATAGCCAAAATTCCAAACTTCTGGGTCACAACATTCGTCAACCATCCACAAGGTGAGAGAAATATTAGAACTTAATATACAAATTCTGATATAATGTTAATAGTGTTAAAAACCATCCGTAGATCAACTGATGTTACACTTGGGTGTGACTTCTGTATGTTAGTACTATTTTCATTTAATATTGTGCATGGACTATTAAAAAAAAAATTTACTTAACTTTTAGTCTCAGCCTTGCTCGGTGAGGAGGATGAAGAAACACTTCATTATCTTACCAGAGTGGAGGTCACAGAGTTTGAGGACATCAAATCAGGTTACAGAATAGATTTTGTAAGTATCTGTTATTATCTGAGCAAATTTGAAAAAGCAATTTCAAGTCATGTCTGAAACTGATAAATTTTATGCTGTCTCGGCAGTACTTCGATGAAAATCCGTACTTCGAAAACAAAGTCCTTTCAAAAGAGTTCCACTTGAATGAAAATGGGGACCCGTCTTCAAAATCCACTGAGATTAAATGGAAGGCTGGAAAGGTAGGTTCACATTCTTTTCTACACTGAACACTCATTTAAATCTCTATTTTAGTTTTATGCAGTTCTGTTTGGATTTCAATTAACTGACTGCGTATGATACAGGACCTGACAAAGCGTGCTGGACAGACACCGAACAAGGCAGGTAAGAAAAGGCAACATGAAGAACCAGAGAGCTTCTTCACCTGGTTCACCGATCACTCTGATGCTGGGGCTGATGAACTCGGGGAGGTCATAAAGGACGACATCTGGCCTAACCCTTTACAGTACTACCTGGTATGAAGTATAATTGTTAAGCCTAAAGAAGAACCCACAGTAATACAAGCGAGAACATGCATTTAACGTCTCGTTGTGCTCAGGTCCCCGATATGGACGAAGAAGAGGGTGAAGGTGAGGATGACGATGATGAAGATGAGGAGGGCTTGGAGGACATTGATGAAGAGGGTGATGAAGATGAGGGAGAGGAAGATGAAGAGGAGGATGATGGAGAAGATGGTGAGGTGAGAGAAAACTTCAAATTAAGCTGTCAAGGGAAATGTGTACAACTGCTGCAAAGTGTTTAAACATTTATGTTAAGGGCATTAACAAATATTTATCATGCAAACTGGCCCTCAGGATGAAAGTTTTTGTTATTCTTGGGTCAAATGGTTTAAGCTACAGTTATATTCAGAATACTGGGATTGTAATTTTACTTTCAGTGCAGTTTGTACTTTAAATGTTTTGTACATTGTTCATAATGGTAAATCAACTTCCTCATATTTGTTAATGGAATATGGATACAAAATTTGTATAATATCAAACAAATAGAGTCTAGTGTGGTGTCAAGACTGAGCAAACGGGCACTGATTTGAAATGGTGTAACATAAGGTTTGACAAAACATTTATTTTATTTAAATTAGGACTGTGGATTTAACATGTTAATTCAAGATTGAAGTACCACCTGTTTTGTCCAGGGGGCAGTAAGCAATTTAGCTGCATAGGCAACACTCATCTGGTAGGCTTCTGTTTAATAGTAATATTGGAATAAACAAAATATTGGATTCTAAAACTTTTTATGTAATTATTTCATTATATATTGAATTTGTTATTTGAGGGGCTTTCTCAGCAAATATTTATTTGTGATTTAATTGCAATTTGATTAATCGGCATACAATGCAATTAATTTCGATTGTCAACCCTCATTTAAATTCTAGTGATGCATGCACCATTTAGTACTTGTATTTATTAACTTCAGAAACTGCCACGGATAAATACCCCAAAACTTCACAGTAAATTAAAGTGTGTTTTTCTTCTCTCTTTCAGGATGATGGTGAGGATGACTAGTGGCTGATAAGGACATTTTCCAACACTTGCATACCTGTTCACCCTCCAACCATGGGAGCAAAAAGCTTTGTTTTAATTTTAATTTTTTTGTGCTTCATCTTCTGTTCTACTGAAGCCTCTCCTGTCCTGACCATGTCTAAAACCCAATTAATTCCCTGGACATACAGTACCTGCATTGGAAAACTAGTGGCATCTCGTTGCTGTAGCCTCTTGCTTCATTTTTAATTACAATCTCCAATTGCAAAATATTAACAATCTGCACGTCGTCCTCTGTAGCTTAAACTGAAGTAAATAGCAGTTTATATATATAAGTATATTAAATGATTTTTTTTTTTCTGTGAATGGATGTGAGTTGAAGTAATAAGCCATGTTGCAGTGATGATCTAATCATAGCGTACATACCTAGCCACATTACTTTTTTTTTTTTTTTTATATATATATATATATATATATATATATATATATATTCTTTAATGCAGAGGTGGGCCCCAAAGAGTTGACACTGTTTTTCCTATGTGATAATGTTTGACAAAAGGAAAGCACCAGCTAGATCCTGTCACCTCTTGTAAATGTTTTTGGGGTCAATATCAGGGTATGGCAGTTATTATTGTTGACAGTTCAATGGGGTTGGGTGGGGCGAGTGGGCATTTGACACATCAACATTTGGGTTTGTTGATTGAATTTTCATTGTAATGTTTTACAGACACCCATGAGGTTTGAACCATTTTTAATAAAAACAAAACGTAAAAAAAACTTCCTCTTGTAATTTTGAGCTTTGCTTATTAAAGGATTATTTAAAATGACGTAATAAAGCCTGTAGACGCTTACAAAAGTTCTACAACTGGTCTTTTCTCCACCTGTTGTCTTTATTGGAGATATACAAATGGCACTCATTTATTGCAAAAAAATATATAATGTCCCAGTTGTATACATATTTATATATTTTTTTGCTTTACTCTGCTAAAATATTTAATCAGCTAGGTGTTACTTTAAACTTGTCACTTTGATAACAGTCTGTGGATGTTTTTTCTGGAGACATTTGTATATCTTTAGATCAGTCCATTTATTCAAAGGTTTGGTACTTACATATACTCGCATATACTTAAATGTACAGTGTGTATGTGTGTATTTATAATGGTTAAATCCTTGTCTAGTAATCATTAATAACTTGGGACAATCCAGTTATCATGAATTATTGCAGACGCTTCTACATTTATCAGTAGCATCTTTTCAAAATGTTGGCACCTAACAGTAATTTATATATATATATATATATATATATATATATATGGCAAGTATGCTTACAAGGAATTTATCTTGGTGATCGAAGCTTCCAGTGTACAAAACACGACGAGGAGAAATAAAGAATACAAATAAAATGCGAATAGAAAATTAAGTATATATAGAAATACACAATAAGGCAATGTATGTATGTATGTATAAATAAAAGTCTGTTATATACAGATGCTGTGCAAGGGAATGTAATGGCAGAAGAGATAGTATATGTTGGATAAATATAGACTGAGCAGTGTATTGCACATAATTATTGCTCAATGGGGCAGTTTAACTGTTCATGAGATGGATAGATTGAGGGAAAAAACTTCTTGTGCCTAATAGATCTGGTGCTCTTTAGTGCCAGCCAGAAGGCAACAGTTCAAAAAGGTAGTGGGTCCAGTGATTTTTACAGCCCTTTCCCTCACTCTGGAAGTGTAAAGTTCTTGAAGGGAGGATAGGGGGCAACCAATGATCCTCTCAGCAGTCTGAACTGTCCTTTGTTGTCTTCTGATATCCGATTTTATAGCTGAACCAAACCAGACAGTTATTGAAGTGCAGAGGACAGACTCAATTACTGCTGAGTAAAACCACATCAGCAGTGCCTGTGGCATGTTGAAATTCCTCAACTGGCGAAGGAAGTACAATCTCTGCTGGGCCTTTTTCACAGTGGAGTCAATGTGGGTCTCACACTTAAGGTCTTGTGAGATAGTAGAGCCCAGGAACCTGAATGACTCCACTGCTGTCACAGTGCTGTTCAGATTGGTGAGCCGGGGTCAATGTTGGGGTGTACTTCCTAAAGTCCAATATCATCTCCACTGTTTTGAGCGTGTTCACCTCCAGGTTGTTTTGACTGCACCAGACAGCCAGCTGTTAAATTCTCACTTCTGTATGCAGACTCATCATCATCCTGGATGAGGCAGATGACAGTAGTGTCATCTGCAAACTTCAGGAGCTTGACAGAGGGGTCCTTGGCGATGCAGTTGTTGGTGGACAGGGAGAAGAGTAGTGGGGAGAGCACACATTCCTGGGGGGCACCAGTGCTAATCGTACAGGTGCTGGAAGTGAATTTTCCCAGTCTCACGAACTACTGCCTACCTGTCAGAAAGCTGGTGATCCACTGACAGATAGAGGTGGGAACAGAGAGTTGGTTTAATTTAGTCCGGAGAATAGCTGGGATGATGGCATTGAAAGCTGAACTGAAGTCCACAAAAAGGATTCTTCCCCCTGGTCTGTCCAGATGTTTCAGGATATGATGCAATCCTATGTTGACTGCATCATCCACCAGAACTGTTGCTGATAAGCAAATTGAAGGGGATCCAGTAAGGGTCCAGTGATGTAATTAAGGTGGGCCACACTAGTCTCTCAAATTACTTCATGACCACAGATGTCAGAGCTATGGGTCTATAGTCATTAAGTCTTGTGATTTTGGGTTCCTTTGGGACAGGTGTGGAGAGTTTGAAGCAGCAGGGAACTTCACACTGCTCCAGTGATCTGTGTGAAGATGGTGGCCAGCTGGTCAGCACAGAATTGTAGACAAGTGGTTGAAATACCATATGGGCTCTGTTCTTTCTGTGTCTTTTGTTTCCAGAAGACCCCGCACACATCCACTTCACAAATCTTAAGTGCAGGTTGAGTAGCAGGAGGGTGGAGGAGTGTGGTTGCAAGAGTTGTTGATGTTTGTGTGAAGTGAATGTCAGAGCAGATGTGGGGTGTTTGATTGGGCTTTTCAAATCTACACTAAAACACATTTAGGTCGTCAGCCAGTTGTTGATTCCCTATGGTGTTGGGGGATGGTGTCTTGTAACTAGTAATGTCTTTCAGGCCTCTCCACGCTGATGCAGGGTTGTTAGCTGAAAACTTGTTTTTCAGCTTCTCAGAGTAGCTTCTTTTAGCCAATCTAATCTCTTTTATCAGTGTGTTTCTGGCCTGATTGTACACAATTTTATCCTCACTGTGTTTTGCTGTAAACCATGGTTTGTCATTGTTGAATGTTAAATAAGTCCTAGTAGGAATCCACGTATCCTTACAGAAACTGATATATGTCACATTATCTGTAAGCTCGTCCAGGTATCTGCAGCTTCAAAAACACTCAAATCAATGCAATCAATGCAGGCCTGTAGTTCCAGCTCTGCTTCATTGGTCCTCTTTTTACAGTCTTTACTACAAGCTTAGCTGATTTAAGTTTCTGCCTGTAGGTCGGAAGAAGATGAACCAGACAGTGATCAGAGAGTCCCACTCTCAAATCTGCTCTAGGGACAGAGCGATATGCATCCTTTAATGTTGTTTAGCAGTGATCCAGTATATTTCTGTCTCTGGTGGGGCATGTAATGTGCTGTCTGTATTTTGACAGTTCACGGGTGAGGTTGGCTCTGTTAAAATCGCAGAGAATAAAGTGAGTCTGGATATTGTTGTTCTTTGTCTGTGATCTGATCAGCCAGCTGTTGCTGCGCTGCGCTCACACACGCTTGTGGAGGAATATAAACACTCACAAGAATCAAAGAGGAAAACTCCCTTGGTGAGTAGAAAGGCTTATAGTTGATAAAGAGCGCTTCCAAATTAGGACAGCACATCTTCTTTAATGTTGTTACATCTGTACACCAACTTTCATTGACATTAAAGCATGTTCCACCACCTTTCATTTGCTCGTTTCCGCAATGTGATCCGCTCTGAACAGCAGATGTAATGTATACATATGTATGTAATTGTTAAATCTTTATTATACAGATATCATGAATAACTAGAAATGTAATCTAAATCCATTGGACAAAATGTGTGGGGACTCCTGTTTATATTATGTTTTGGTACATCTTTAATAGCTTATCTTTATTTTTATACCTTAAAAAGCAATTGATGTAGATAATTTGTCTAAACTTGAACTGTATGTCATTTAAGAATGAGGAAGTAGTATGGAACAATGTTGGTCCTGCAAATGCTTTTTGAAGCAGAGCAGACAACAGAAACAAATTCGTCGAAATTAAATTGAGGGAGATGGGTAAACCAATTAAAAGTTCGCAAACATGACGTAAACGGGAAAAGTTGTCATTGATTGGCTCACTGTTACCATGGCAGCACAGTCATGGACGTTACATCCAGTATAATCATGGAGGAACACACAACGCTAAATAAAATCAAATATTGCACAAAATTAGCAATATGCTGTTTTAATATGGGTTTTCACTATCATATATTTATTTACTAAGCCGAACATCCTTATCACTTTATAAAAAATAGTGCTAGCTGCCTTTAGCTGACGATAATCTATGTGCAAGATACATAGTTTTATAGATGGAAGTATCGTTAAACACATACTTTTGTCGTTTTGTGCTTGATTTATGAAGTTTTTATTCGCTTTATGGCAACATTTGTTATGTATAAACATGTTTAAAAGATGTAAAGAGCCACATTCAGTGACAGTTTTAAGGGAAGTTGTTTAAATGTATTTTTGGTGTCAGTGTGGATGATGATTGGAGCAATGAGAAGTCTTAAGTGTACACATGGAACCTGGACCGTCGGAATGTGAACCCAAAGTGGCCTAATGTGATCATAGATGCGAGCACGCCTGTCATGTGTCTGTGATTCCATCTCTTGCACCCATCTGTAGTTGCTGGTATGGGATTACACACACACACACACACACACACACACACACACACACACACACACATATATATACACTCACTTAGCACTTTATTAGGAACACTGTGGTTCTAATAATGTGCCCGACGTGGTCTTCTGCTGTTGTAGCCCACCTGCCTCAAGGTTTGACCTGTTGTGCATTCTGAGATGCGATTCTGCTCACTATACAATTGTACAGAGTGGTTACCTGAGTTACCATAGCCTTTCTGTCAGCTCGAACCAGTCTGGTCATTCTCTGTTGATCTCTCTCATCAGCAAGGCGTTTCAGTCTGCAGAACTGTCACTCACTGAATGTTTTTTGTTTTTGGCACCATCCTGAGTAAACTCTAGAGACTGTTGTGCATATAAATGCAAGGAGATTCTTATTATTCTGATAGATTCTCATCAAATTCTCATAACAATGATAAAGTAATGAAAATTATCCTGTCCAGACAAATTTTTTGTTTTGTTACTAAAATTTGCATAAAACAAAGTCAGGACAACCAATACTACTGTGATGTATAAATACTTTACAATGTAAACATTTTGAATGTTTTTTATTATTATTATTCTTTCTTTCTTTTTTTCATAATGAAAATTGGGGGTGGGATGTGCTTAATTGTCATGGAAATGAAGATGGGCTTCATTTTCATAATGGTTTGTTTTGGTTTTTAGATGAATCCAAAAAGTTATTATTTCTAAGGGTTGATCTAAGGATGAATTGTCAGATTTGGCATTTAATAATTGTTAACATTTTCTTATTTGCTATTTTTTATTTAATGTTGTATTTTGGGTACAACATACATTAATTCAAGCTTACATTTTTAAAATTTGTTTATTTGTATTTTTTTGTACTACATTTAATTATCTATTATATAAATCTGCATGCACTGTAGTAATAAAAATCTAATATAAAACAAAATCATTTGTAATCATTATGTGGACAATGGAGTACATGTACTGTATATCTATTGTGTTCAAGTTCAGAATAGAATTTCAAAATTATTTTTATATAGAAATCCTCACTGCCATGGTTCAAACTTAGTTTCATAAGAATCACCCATTTGTATCTTTTAATTTTGAGGTGAAATTTGACCTGCTTGTTCTTGAAAGGTAATGTTTGATTCACCCTAAAACAGAAACGGCTAAGAAAAGTTAAATAAGCATCCTGCAAAGTTATATTACCATTACCATAGTGCATTAATCAATGAATAACGCTTGAGAATCAGTAATTTAAAAGAAATATCACTCAAGGGCAGTTTTGGGTGTAATCCAGTTGCAAAGTAATTAGTTACTGTAATGTTATTACATTTAAGTAAAAAAGTAGTGTAATGTATTAAATTCTTATAATCAGATTACAGTTAATTTAATTAGTTTAAAGCATATTATAGGGTCATGCTGAATTCTATTATATTATTTGTGTAGAATACATGAATTATGGCCCCATAATGATTCATTGTGAAGGAGAAATGTGAGGTGCTGAATGTGACTTCTGTGTAACAATGAATAAGGAAAAAAAAATTGACATTATTTTGAACTGTTAAGCGGAAAAGTGTTTTAGAAAGTAACTTAAAAGTAAAGTAATTAGCATTGTGATTAGTTTTTAAATAAAGAAATTAGTAAAGTAATCTGATTACTATTTTAGCAAAATAATTAGTCATTTGAAGAAACGGTTCAAGGAAGGAAAATTAAAAAACAAACAGAACCTAACCGAAAATGGGAATTAATTCCATTTCCATTGTTTTGGAATGAAAACTTTATTTTAAAAAGGTAATAACTGGTTGTTATTTTTTTTCCTGATTCCAAAGACCAAATGGTTTATTAGAGTAAATTTTGGCCGTGGTTGCAGCATCATTCAAACGCAATAGTTTTCAGTTTCAGATGCCATTGCCATTACAAGATTAATTTAATCCATGACTGAAAGTGTCTAATAACAGGGCGGTTAATGAGATTAAGCAAGTAATATTTGGCTTGTCATGTGATCCTACCATGAGTGGACCCTCTCCATATAGAATAAAACAGCTTTTATAAGGTTACTGGAGTCCCAATGTCATGTGAGTGCTCATGATTTTACAGTTATATTTCAAAATTACTTCTAAAAAGAATATTATTGGCCATTATTCTATTTCGTTCTAACCGGTAAACATTTGGAAAGGAGGCGGTGGAACGCTGGAACTAGATCGAAAAAATACTGTTTCTGCTCAGAACGAACCTAAATAAAATCAATCTGTTTTTAGTTTAGTGATTTTTAAGTAACTTACCAAACACTGCTCAAGTGGTGTTCTCCAAGTATATTCTTAATGCATTAGTTTTTAACCATCTGCAGAGTGTTTAAAACTGAAAAAAAGCAATTGCACTTGGCCATATTCAACGTACAAGATTTCATGCAAGTGAATTTCTAGCATGACCTCTTTATTGTTGCATTAGGTGGGCTGTACAGCGGCGAGGTTGTGGTATGGGACACCAGTCACATGCAGGACCCCATTTTGGCTCAGACAGGAACATCAGCAGACACTCACCGTGAACCAGTTTATCAGGTATTCTGCCTCATTATATAAACTTTTATGACTGATACATGTGCAGTTATCAGGGATTCATTCATCTCATAATCTGATTCATCAGTGTATGATATCTGCATGTATGTGTGTAGGTAAACTGGATTCCAGGAGCCTGCCGAGGGGCGTTCACTGTGCTGAGTGCAGGGTCAGGAGGGAGAGATCTGTTGTGGACTGTTGATGGAGCCGATGTCAAACTCATCTTAAATTCTGGATATGCCCTTGTAAGGTGACAGCGAGTCTGGGCTACCCCTCGGGAGAACAAATGGCTCTCATGAGAATCAACATTTGAACTGTCTCTTGCATATGTAACAGCAACATCGGAGACACAGCCAGCAGGGGCTCGCACCTCACTTCTACCGTCTGATTATCTTCCCTTCCTCACTCAAAACTCACTAAAAACCTATACAATGTCAAGTGTGTACAAAAAAGTAACTATAACATGTTTGATATCATTTTAAGTGTCTCAGTGTGCCTGGTAAACTGGTCTCATCCTCCCAGCCACAATGAAAAGCTAAAAGAAGTTATAGAATATGAGAGATGTAGTGTGCCTCTTAAAGGTGTGCCCTCCCCCAGATCCTGTATATGTAAATGTACAGGAACTCAATGGGGAGCCAAATCTAATTAGAAGGACAGACACCACCATTTGGTTAGCCTATTGAATTATTTGGGTATTTAAGGAGATGTGGCACATCGTTTGTGGCTCTCTGTAGTCAGACGATCCCGCACAGTTTACTGTGTGTAGTTTATATCAGGCTGGGAGTCTGTAGGTAGACTTCCCACATGATCGCTGTGTGTAGTTTTTCGTTGCCAGGTAATATTTCTACAAATTCCTCAATTTCCATATTGTTGTGATTATATTGATTGTTTGATGATTTTGCCTTATGAATTGGATTTTGAATTATTGTTCTATTACCTGGTCAATAAATTGTAAACATTTGATTTTATTCTGACTGACTCTGAAATTGTTTTCCCAAACAGATTGAGCGATTCGTATGTTACCGCAAGTCTGCGTCAGATTAGTGACGACTAATATTTGGCATCAGTTCAAGTGTACTTGGTTTGCAAAGACAGAAAGTGTGTTTCCGTTTAGAACAGCTAAATGCTGCTTGACCAATCTAAATTCGGGTGTGTCTTACCTCTGTTTTGATTTGAGGTTTCTTCAGATAAGTGTACGCGGGAAACCACGCATGGCCAATCCAAAGCTATTACAAGAGAAGTTATGTTGGTCAACTTACATCTGTAATAGTGGTCGTGACCTCTACTGAAGAAAACGTTAAGTTAAATTCAAGTGTATGCAATCCATGGGGGCTATACTGAAGTATCTTTGATTGCGTATACGTGAACGTGACCGATCTCAGATATATAGCAATTACCTCTGTTTGATGATCCAATACTGTCCGCTTGTGATCGTGAGACCCGCAGTGTAGAGAAAACACGCGAGGACCTCAAAGCGACATAGTTTCCTAATCTGAATGGGTTAAATATAATTAAAGAGTTAAAAAGAATAATCAAACCTTCGCTCACTTTTAATGATGCTCAGATATCATTAAAAACCTTTTTCATTTATGGAGTCAGATGAAATAACGAGGTAATACATGAGACAAAATGTATTTCATTTAATCTGGTTGTGTTGCGTAAAAGAAAGACAGTAACGCGCAGAGACCTTCACCCGTATTATTGGAGACCGCTGTTGGACCGATAGACGGGCTTACAAAGTGGTGACCCCGACGTGATCTCGCAACCAGACGAGAAACGTCTTTCCAGCGCAACATTCAACTTGATCCCTGCCCGGGACATGAGGTTTGATCTTCTCATCTATCTCCAGCTGCTGTGGTAAGTCCATCATTTTTGCCTTTTAGAAGTGTTGAGGGAAAGATTGTCTGCACCTCACATACAGACACATTTTTAGTGCGGGTCGGAATACCCTCTGTTTAGACCGGAACCGAAAAGTACGGTGGGCATAAGAATTAGACGGGAAACATGACTTTCCAGGGACAGCACAGCAGCCGTGTAGATGAGGAAATAATGGAGATTCTAGGTGTGCAATTAAAAAACCTCCTTGTCCGGTTAAGCTACAAGGGACTGAAATTAAATTGGAGCAACAACGAACTAATATCCTGGTATTCTGCTGAGGGTGCAAAATTGAAATCACAAACAAAATACAAGAAAATTCCCGCTGCAATTGTTTATTTGCTTCGTCGTAATGACCTCGAGACCATAACCGAGAAAGAACGAACAATAGCAAACATCAAAGAAATTGAAAGATTGCGATCTGACGAATTACAAAAGTTAAGAACACAAGCTGAAGCGTTCACATACGAGCAAAGGGGTGGGCAAGACAACGCGAAGAAATGGCAACAAAAATTGATCAACTTCAAAGAAAACTTCAAACCAGCAGTAATTACATATCTGCTCTTGAAGATTGCTGTAATAAATCCGGGTTTCCAGTAGCTGCAGTTAAACGAGCAGCACTGGATGAAACCTGTCAGCTAAAGACTCGAACAAAATCGAATGACTTGCCAAAGAAATCAGTTAAAGTCGCTGTGCTTAAAACCATGACGAAAGCGAATGATGAAATCACATCAATCAGCCGCCCGTTAACATGCGAAGAATGCTCTAGCCATATAGAGGTCGTGGGAATTATGCCGAGAAAAGGGCCGTTTCAACCCTACTGGGAAGCATTAATGTTACAGGCCACGGTGTACAAATTAGAAATTCGAGATGTTTGGCAAATAGCTCTCCTCACTATACCTGAGGAGCTCAGACCGAAACTAACCACAGAGATGAAGTCTGGCAACATAATGAACCGACACAATAACGAAACTGACGAGAGTATCTACGAGAGTCTAAAACAGGCATTATTAGACATGAGGGGACCGACACATGCAGATTGGAGAAAAATATTAGAAATCAAACAAGTGAGTAATGAGTCATTTGAAACGTACGCTGAACGGTTATGGGTAACATACAGAGAACACTCAGGCCTAGAAAATGCAAACCGCGACCATGACGCATTACTACAACTTGTTAAGAACAATGCTGGCATCCCAGTTCAAAAGGCTTTATCCAATGGTGTCGACCCCGTCGAAAACACGTTCAGAGCAATAGTAGACTGGGGTTCAAGAATAGAAAAAAGGTGGAGATCAAAACCCCGTAGTGTTGCGTCCGCAAAATGGTTAACAGAACGGAACGGCCCAGACAAATTTAACCAAAGATCTCAAAGCAAAATGCAATGCCATTATTGCAAAAAATCTAACCATCTCATGAGAGATTGCCAAAAAAGAGATTTAAGAAAACAATCAAAACATTGTCAAAAAACGCCCTATAGCAACCTGTTGAAAGTATTAACGAATTTCATCACGGAGTTTAAAAAACAAAACAACCAAAATGGCTCGCCCACAACGCGAACGGAATTACGGGAGAATACCATCCGCAATAGAGATGCGTGGCCTCCATCGCCGTAGGGAGCATAATTAAGAGTGGAAACCGAATCAGAATAAGGGCTAATTTAGGAGGCTGGTTAGCTGTACTTATTGATTCTGGTCCATCTTGCTCCTCCACATACATTCCATTACCCTTAACCAACGAAACTATTACCAAAATCGAACGGTAAATGGCGGCAGGAGATTAAAACACTCCGTCGTCAAAGTGCGCGCGCACATTAACAAAAATCCAGATGAGAACAAGAAAAACAACAACAACGCAGATAAATTAGCTAAATTAGCAGCACAAAAGGGAGATGAACGGCAGCCTGACGGGCTGGTTGTTCCTGATGTGAGTGTGGTTCAGACTATTCCTGTTGACTTAAAACAGTACCAACAAGAACTGTGGAGTTCTGATGGAGAGCTGACACCGCACCTGCAGCAGGACCAACCAGTCAAGGTCGCTGAAGGCGTGATTTTAAGAGACGATAAACACATCGTTCCAGAAGCCCTCCAGAAACCAGTGATAAAGTTGTACCACGATTATGCACATGTATCAGCTCCCAAAACACAACCGCTGATACAAAAGAACTTCTGGTGGCCACAAATGGCATCAGACATTCAAAGATGGTGCGACACATGCATCGTATGTGCCACCATTAACCAAGGTAAGCCTGGCCGTACAAAACTGTGTAGACCAGAGCCACCCAAAGGACCTTTGGAGTCACTCAAATTGGATTTTATAGGCCCACTACCCAGTGCCAGAGGGGGGTATCTTTATTGCCTGGTAATAATTGACATTTTCCAAATGGTTCAAAGCGATTCCTACTCGCAATGGCAATGCAAACTCAGTGGCACGTGTGGTAGCGACCCAAATCCTCCCACTCTGGGGAGCACCAATCCAAATTGAATCTGACCAGGGTACACACTTCACTGGTCAGGTGATGAGACACATATGCCAGATGCTGAATATCAAACGAAAAATTCATAACCCTGACAGACCACTGAGATCATAGATGATAAAACGTGTGAATAGCACCCTTAAAAAATGCTAAGCAGAAAACACATCACCAGAAATGTGAACTGATTCTTTGACCACAGAGTTGTGTTGGGAGCAATAAAACAAAGCTCAGAAAGTTCCCCAGCAGAACTGGGGCCTATATTGCTCACAACAGCAGACTGTGCAGACTCAACTGCGAGAGCAGCTTAAAGTGCTTCACACTTCAAACTGCACTAAAATATCAGCAGTTATTCAGATCTCACCAAAGATGCCCAGTCTAATTTGATCTCTGAAATAAAATTTGCATTAGACATTGTAATGGTACATGTTTTTTAAACAAAACGCTTCTTCCCCCTGATGACACAAACCATACAGTAAGAGACTAAAAGCTGTCTGTAACAGTTTGGCTTTGACCATCAGTGGAAAATAAAGTACCACATGTCTATATGCAAATTAATTAAAGGTTCAACATTAACTGTTTTCTCTCTCTGTGGTTGTTCCCATTTCAGGTTGTAATCTCGCGAGGGACAGATGCCAAAAGGTTTCTGATCCCCCTGCTTCAAGTCAGGACATCAATTTGGCCATGCTGGAGATGGGTGGGAAAGCAAATCTAACGGGCCATTCACACCTCACAGCTCTACAAAAACAAAAAATAGCTGTATGGCCTCCCGGTTTAGCACCGGAACCAAAATTGTGCAACACCAATTGCTCTAGATCAGGTTCCACCCATCTCCTAAACATACAGAGCACACACTTTTATTACTACTCATCATGGAACAAAATAATGGCCAAGATTCTGAAAATACTAATCCACTGAAGATCTGGCCCGCCTCTCACATACACATAGCCTCTCACACATAGGACATTAAAATCCTGTTTCCATAAAACAGTATTTACAACTTCTCCTTTAAATACTGTAATATGCATGGGACATATGCATGGCTACAGTCACACATCGATGATTTAATTACTAATTGCAAGCAAACTTGCCACCCTAATTTCAACATTTCCACCTGCATATAAATCAAACCAATTGATTGTTGTTGGAATGGTTGCAGACCAGAGGGCCCCTGGTTTTCAACACATCGCTAATAACAATATAAAAATAGAAGTTGACGATGTGAAATGCAGACACTTCTATCGATCCACTACACATTTTGAAAATAGGCATATATCATCGATTGTGACTTAGCCACCAAATCACACACATTAGATAATTTTGAATTAGCTCTGCTATTATTATACATGTCTGTAACTGTGATTCTACAATCATAGAATTATTATTATTATAACTATATGTATAATGATGCATGCCACTGGTGAAGATACTAGTTATACTGACTTTGTGGTATTTTTCCTTTAATCTATTATCCACTGTAATAATGTATATCGATGATATGTTCAAATTGCCTTGAACTCTGTGCCACTTTTGCTTTAATTAATTCAGATTCTAAATTCCACTACCACAAATCACAATGGTAGTAAATAAAAATCAGATTAATTAGACCCCTTTGCATTTTCAAAGACACACTTGAGACCTGGATTACCACTCGCACTTGTGACATTGATTCATTGTTTGTCTTTTCATCATGTATTTATGTATTACTCAACCCTTTTCTCATGTCAGTACAACATTAAGTTCTTCAGAGTTTCATCTCTACATGGTCATCTAAGAAGCTGTTCAGGTGTATATGCATTCCCAGTGAGAACTCCTTAACCTAATTGAGGTCTGCCCAGAAGACCACCACTGGAGGTGGCAGAGAATTCTTCAAAGAGTCAGATCATCATTAAAGGGAAGGTGCAACCAGAAGCAGATGTTTCTCCATGATGGAATGACATGTCCACTGAACAAGCCACAAAAGCCTTGATGGACTCTATGAACGGAACACATTTGCTAACCTAAACCAGACACAGTGTTCCGACTTCTTCAGATGCCTCCTCAGGTCTTTCCGGACATCAACTGACATTGCGCTAACTCTCAGCCTCTTACAGCTGCCCACCTTACAAAGACTGATGTGACACCGCAGGAAACCCTGTGAGTGGCCCACGGTGCCAAAGCGGGGAAAACTGTAAGGTGACAGCGAGTCTGGGCTACCCCTCGGGAGAACAAAAGGCTCTCATGAGAATCAACATTTGAACTGTCTCTTGCATATGTAACAGCAACATCGGAGACACAGCCAGCAGGGGCTCGCACCTCACTTCTACCGTCTGATTATCTTCCCTTCCTCACTCAAAACTCACTAAAAACCTATACAATGTCAAGTGTGTACAAAAAAGTAACTATAACATGTTTGATATCATTTTAAGTGTCTCAGTGTGCCTGGTAAACTGGTCTCATCCTCCCAGCCACAATGAAAAGCTAAAAGAAGTTATAGAATATGAGAGATGTAGTGTGCCTCTTAAAGGTGTGCCCTCCCCCAGATCCTGTATATGTAAATGTACAGGAACTCAATGGGGAGCCAAATCTAATTAGAAGGACAGACACCACCATTTGGTTAGCCTATTGAATTATTTGGGTATTTAAGGAGATGTGGCACATCGTTTGTGGCTCTCTGTAGTCAGACGATCCCGCACAGTTTACTGTGTGTAGTTTATATCAGGCTGGGAGTCTGTAGGTAGACTTCCCACATGATCGCTGTGTGTAGTTTTTCGTTGCCAGGTAATATTTCTACAAATTCCTCAATTTCCATATTGTTGTGATTATATTGATTGTTTGATGATTTTGCCTTATGAATTGGATTTTGAATTATTGTTCTATTACCTGGTCAATAAATTGTAAACATTTGATTTTATTCTGACTGACTCTGAAATTGTTTTCCCAAACAGATTGAGCGATTCGTATGTTACCGCAAGTCTGCGTCAGATTAGTGACGACTAATATTTGGCATCAGTTCAAGTGTACTTGGTTTGCAGAGACAGAAAGTGTGTTTCCGTTTAGAACAGCTAAATGCTGCTTGAGCAATCTAAATTCGGGTGTGTCTTACCTCTGTTTTGATTTGAGGTTTCTTCAGATAAGTGTACGCGGGAAACCACGCATGGCCAATCCAAAGCTATTACAAGAGAAGTTATGTTGGTCAACTTACATCTGTAATAGTGGTCGTGACCTCTACTGAAGAAAACGTTAAGTTAAATTCAAGTGTATGCAATTCCATGGGGGCTATACTGAAGTATCTTTGATTGCGTATACGTGAACGTGACCGATCTCAGATATATAGCAATTACCTCTGTTTGATGATCCAATACTGGCCGCTTGTGATCGTGAGACCCGCAGTGTAGAGAAAACACGCGAGGACCTCAAAGCGACATAGTTTCCTAATCTGAATTGGTTAAATATAATTAAAGAGTTAAAAAGAATAATCAAACCTTCGCTCACTTTTAATGATGCTCAGATATCATTAAAAACCTTTTTCATTTATGGAGTCAGATGAAATAACGAGGTAATACATGAGACAAAATGTATTTCATTTAATCTGGTTGTGTTGCGTAAAAGAAAGACAGTAACGCGCAGAGACCTTCACCCGTATTATTGGAGACCGCTGTTGGACCGATAGACGGGCTTACACCCTCGTGAGACAACAGTTGCCACAAAGTGGAGAAACAAGCAACGTGTGTCATAATCTGCTTAGGGCACAAATAGTTTAATAAAAATGTAGAAATATAAAATGAGTTACTTTTTAACTAGAATTACATATTTTTTAGCATTCCTCATAAGTTCGTAATTCAGTTTTGATATAACATATGATTTGATGTCAATCTAATTTAGAAAAGAATGTGAAATATTTTACTGTCATAGCCCCCAATAATGCAACACAATTGTCCCCTCTCCCTGAAGACCAGCACCACTATAGGAGTAACCTCACTTGCATTTTCCCGTGGGACATTGACACATTTTTGGTGGGCCCAAAAAGGCAGCCTGGTGCTCAAATCCTCCTTTAGCATTGAGACGGTTGCAGCAACGCCCCCTGCTGGTGAGAGTTTAACATTACTGGCCCCAGCACAATTCTATTTCTCATCACAAGGGGACCCTATACACTCAGTCCACTTCTCACCCTTCCATAGGCGAGCTATTCTGTTATTTCACTCCTTGTTCCTTTAGGAACCTGTTTGTAAGCGTTTGTAAGGTTCACCTACACAGCGTACTTCAGCCTTTTCCCCTGTTGTCTCTATGGGTGTCCGATTCATAAGAATTTGGGGTGATGTGGTCACCTACACGCCCTCTAGTCTTTGCTGTGGTTACAGGACAAGGTGAGAGGTTTGTAATCCTTCAACAGGGCACTCAAGAACATTAAAAACATTTTAAATGAATGCATTGCATTCATTAAATTGTATTTAGCCTGATAATGTTTATACTTGAAATAAAACACACGGACAACTCTCTCCAGTTATAACCAGTAGCGTTTATTTAAGCACACTGCAGTCTTGTGAGTGATGTTACAGCATACTCTTTCTATAGGTTTCTTAAACAAAGCAAAGCATTTAACAGCTAAAAACAATCACAATAAAATTCAGGCAAATCCACTACACTATTGTCAGTGAAGCATGAAGTGTCAGATAAATACGCAAGGTTAAGATTGACAGCAAGATACAGATATTGCTATACTGAGTGATATAGAGTATTCTCAATTCAGATCCATGCAGTTCGGACGTGTGTTTTTGTGAGGAGTAACGCATCCTGATTGGTTACTGGCAGGCAAGGGGGCGGGGAATCAGTTGACGAAGAGTGAGCGGGTGAATTCCACAAAGTCGAAAGCTGACTGGATCTCTCGGCCCTTGCCATCCAGGTAGGGCTTCATATGGGAAATGCAGTAGTCAGCTTGTTCCTTCGTAAGGTTCTGTAAAAAAATAGGAACCCATAAATAATGCATTTAAATACGACTTAACTTCCAAACAATGAAAATGGCCAACTACCTCGCGTACAATAATCGCAAAACATATGTCACGACGCAATATGTTGTGGTTGGTGTTGGGTAAGTTACTTTTTCTAAAGTAATCCACTACAAATTACTTATCTGAAATCATAATCAGATTACTTTACTGGTTATGTTATGGGAAAGTAATCCATTTACTAAGTAACTTTCTAACACTTTTCACAACCAAGTTTATTTTTCTGTTAAAACAAATTCAAAACAATGTCTATATTTCCTGCGTGTTTATTGTCACACAAACTTTAGCTGTCGCAGAAATGTAAACATGCAAATAAACATATACATTTATATTGTAAATATATTATACAAGTGTTAATTTCATCAACAAAATCACTGATGTTTGTCGATGAAGGTTATTTGATTTAGTCAACGGTAACGAAGACGAGACGAAAAAGGCGTATTATGTCGATAATGAAACGTTTTTATTAAAGCATGAGATTAAAATGATATTGCAAGATATTAACAGTGCAAGAAATAAACAGAAGATGAAACATCTACAGCAGGCGTTTAAACTTTTTGATGCCAAGGACCACAAATATGATGATTCCCTTGCAACAGACCCTCTTTGTGAGAAGTAAATGTGATATTATAAAATCATGCCTGCAACATTAAATAAATAGCTTTTATACAGTCATTATACTAAAGCCAAAATAACCTATTAAATTTTGTCTGGATATGTCATATGGATTTACTTTACAGTATTAGATATATAAGCCAAAAGAAAATTGTATTTCAAATGTATTTGTACAGAGCTTTTCAAAATAAATATTTTTCAAATATATAAAGAAAAAAAATCACTTTTTCCCCTGATATTTTTGTGGACCCCCTGATACTGCCTTGTGGCCCCCCTGGGGGTCACCGGACCCCAATTTGAAAACCCCTGATCTAGAGAATCTGTTTATCTAATCCAAATCCAGTATATAGGGGATTTCCATGCTTTAGCTGTGTGTTTAACACGCAGAACATAAGAAAATTTTAAAATTTAAAAATGTGGTAAATACCTCACTCAAACTCGTCCTATATACACATGAGATTAATCAATATATCCACAACATGCGTGTATTATAACAACTTACATTTGCATAGTGAAGCAATTGAACAGGTGAACTTGAACTAAATTACGCACTAGTCATAATATGCGTAATTTGTGTTGTGCAAGATGCGGTTTCCATAGGAACGCATATCCTTTCACGGAAAATCAATACGTCTCTAAAGAATGAATGATTCAGAGTACAGTCGGCGAACTTCTAAAAAGTAGCTAATACTTCAGTATATTCGTTATTATTTCAGGAGCTCAGGTTTTTCCACAAAAAAGACACGTATACGTGTTTAAATTAGAAAATGTTCATAATTTTTTGCCCCTAAATGTTTGAATATTTGAATCTTTTACAGTTTGACACTTTTTTTTATACATTTTGCATATCACAACTGAAAGATATTTTCATTTACTAAAACTGTCAGAGTAAAACTGACTAAATTTAATGAATAAAGGACATTTTCTTCAAAAGACCAAAACTATGACTAAAACATAAAACTGTAATAATACTGTATTATCTATAAATGATAACCCAAGTAATGTACTTAATACTAACTATCTTTAGTAACTTTATTGTCAGTAACTGTAATTTGATTACTAGAGTTTAAAATGTTGTTACACTACTTTTTTTGGACTAAAAAGTAATTAGATTACAGTTGATAATTAGTTTGTGATCAGATTACACCCAACACTGGTCGTGATGCATCATTACATACATTCAATAGCCTGGGAAATAGAGTTGCGATATGTTGATATATGATTGCATCCGCACAAAGCCCTAATAACTACAGTCCGTTGTGTCGTGTTATGTACCTGGTAGAGTTCTTCCTTGGTGACGTAAGGTTTGTTCTCTGCGCTGAGAGCACGGAAAGCGCTCTCAATCTCCTCGCTTGACTTCACATTCTCTGTTTCTCGGCTGATCATGAAGGCCATGTACTCCTGCAAGGACACGTTGCCATCTCTGAATAAAGAGAAGAGCGAGGTTAGCTCAATACAAATTACAGTATATTTCACAATTCCACAGAAGAGGGACACACTATGGTGTGTTCTTCACCTGTTGGGATCCACTATGTCCAGGATGGACTCAAACTCCGGATCTGGTTCTCCTTCTTCTACCATGGGCAGGTCATAACCTAAAGACCGCAGGCAGGACTTGAACTCCTGGTGGTTGAGACGTCCAGATTTTTCTTTGTCGAAATGCCTGAGAACATAAATATATACAGTTACACTAACACCATCATGTTTTTTAATGAATGCAATTTTGTTATTCATTAAAGATTGACTCACTTGAACATCATGCTGAACTCCTTCAGGGCCTCCTCTGTCACTCCCGTAGTATTTCTAGAGGAGAATCACAAGAACAAGTCTGTCAATGTAGTTTGACATAATCAGACTTAAAATGTAAGATGAGCGTTTATATGCTCCCAAATTAACAATACCAATATGGGCTACAGGACGTCAGGACTAAGTGATAATGAAAAGATCTAAAAGATCTAAAAATTCATTATAATAATAATGTTATGAAAACAATCAATTGTTAATCTCACCACAACAGTCTAATAATCATATAAATATCTAAAAAAAAAAAATCTCTCTCATTAAGGATTGGTTTGAGATGCGGCACCTGGCTTGGATCTGTTGTTCCAGATTGTGTTGCATCCTCATGCCCAGCTGGTCAAGTTGGTCCCACTGTTGGGCCAGACCCACCGTGCTGTGTTCTGTGTATTTGTTGTCCAGGATCAGCGCCTCCTCCATGGCTGCTCCCAGATCCTCAATCTTCTTCAGCTGACTGCGCATGGCACGGATCTCTTGGTGTTTACGCTGCAGAAAAACCCAGAGCGAAAAGACATGAAACACAGCTTCTTATATGTTTGAGTAGTGTCCATAAATCTTTGAGTGTGTCAGGTTGTTAGCTCACAAAAGGGCTTTTAATGTCCTTTTACCTGCATCCATATAAAGTAAAATAATGAGTTAATATTTTGTTTATGAATCAGTGAATCAAACATATTCTAAGCATCTTTTAATATAGTAGAGACCGCAGCTAGCTGTCATCTCAGTAACATTATGATTTTGAATTAAATAGTGCATTATTTTCTTTCTTCTGCAGAATTCAAAGATTTTTAGAAGAATATCTCAGCTCTGTAGGTCCATACAATGCAAGTGAATGGTGATCAGGCCTTTAAAGCTTCAAAAAGGAGATTCAGTCAGCATAAAAGTACTCCATAAGGCACCAGTGTTTTAAATAAGGACTTCTGAAACAATCCATATGATTTTTGGTGAGAATAGAACAAAATACAACCCCTTTATCTTGACAGCCATCTTATTGGCGATCATGATTTCAAGCTTGATTGCACTTCCTATAGCGCCATCTAACGATCTGTGCATGTGTCGAGGGCTAGGAAGTGTTATATTTTAGAGTTATAGTTTGGTCTGTTCTCAACCAAAACCAACCGGATCACTTAAGACGACATCGATTTAACCACTGGAGTCATACAGATTACTTCTATGCTGCCTTGATCTCCTTTTTGAAGCTTCAAAAGGCCTGATCACCATTCACTTGCATTGTATGGACCTACAGAGCTGAAATATTCTCCTAAAAATCTTTGTTTGTGTTCAGCAAAAGAACGAAAGTCTTACTCATCTGGGATGGCATGAGACTTTTCATTTTTGGGTGAACTTTTAAGGCAAGGGTCACCTATATTGTGAAGGCATATTTTTAACAAAAGGTTTAAATGTGTTCTTGGGACAAAGGTATTACATTTTGTTTTAAATGTCATAAATTAACACGATTTATTAATTACAATATTTGTTAGCCAAAACAATGTTTATTTTTGTATGTTAACACATTAGTCTCATTTGACTTTTTTTGTAGCAATGACTTCAAGGTATGTGGCAATGCAAAAATGGACTTACACCTACACTGAGAAATATTCACTGGAGTAAAATAAGTGAAAGCTAGCCCCGGTCTCCCCTATGATATAATATACTCGTACATCTGCATATACAATGGATCAGCACTAGTACCACAACCATTTAATCAATGACCTATTCATTGGTCTCAAACTCACCTTAGTGGCCTCTAGCTGGGACTCGAGTGTTCCGGATTCTTCCACCATGCACGACCTGCCCATACACAGAACAATGAAACCAGCAGAAGGAGTCCGAGAACACATGGCTCATTCACCCAAAAACATATCACTCACTCCAGATTCCAGTCTACACTGATCAACTCCAACAATTCGCAGTAAGATAGTTTTTATGCCTATTATTAGAGTGATCATAAGATCTATATTTATGAATAATAACATTAGGATGAATACTACATTGTTTACATTGGTTTAACATAACCTAGTGCTGTAACCTATTTCTCATATCTTTTTGAAGTCCTGAATTTCTGCAATAGTAGGACAGTAGGACTTACCAACTAATTTGTAGTAGATATGAAGTACAAACTACAATGCATCCCAGAATGCAACTACAGTACAATAACCAATGTCATGCTAATAAAGCCAACTTATATTCAAGGTAACCCAGACCATGCTTGATTAGGGCTGCTGCCAACAGGGTTAGAAACTGCTATATTCATACCACTGCTTAGCTTAATTTTAATATTAATGTGCAGATCTTGCACAGTTTTAAAAGTAAAATGTGCAAAATCAAAGAGCATAAAGTTTGTAAGTAAAAATGTCAATGCACAGCTGTCCAAATTCAGATCAGGATAAAGAAAACATCTAAAAGTATTTTTCCAATCATGGAAATCGCATTGCAGTTTCCACCCTGAATCTGGTGCATGAACATTTTCCCAAAATGAAGAAAAAAAAGAAATGACTGAATCATGGAGGAAAAATATTGTTTAAAGAGATGAAGTGTTCACACTCCTCAACGGTGGTGCCAAATGTAGCCAGGCTTGTTGGATTAAGAAGCTAAAGGGGTTCATTTCAAAAAAAGCCTTACGCCACATTTGCAGTGAATGTTAGTAATGAGGGATTGAACACGCATGGAGAGCCCTTGTGGTGGGGATCAGACTCAAGTGCATGAGCAGAAAACCCAAAGAGTGAGGGGTAAAAAGGCCAATCAGAGGAGGAAAAAAGGGAAAAGACCTTCCAGAAAGATCATCATCAACTTCATACTGATAGACACGGATTACCCTCCGATAAGCTATGCTATTCAGAGACGGGGAAGGAAGGGAATGAAGAGGGAATGGAAAAAAAAAAGTGTGAAAAAACAGAAAAGAATACATCTGGAAATATAGACAAAAACATACAATAAAATAGGTAAAATAACAGCAATGAATAGTGAGATTTTTTTTGATGACCCAAAAAAAATGAAACCCTATATAAATTCGGACCAAATGTTCGTTTATTCTGACGTTAAACGAACAAGTCCCACCTTTATGTTACACCAAAAGGTGTTTCAATCATAAATATCCCTAGACAACCATTTGCTGACAAGAAAATGCCATTAAACAATTAAATTCACTTCAATAAGACATCATACACATTTACACAAACACAGTAAAATAGAAAAATTGTGATATTAACCCATCCAGAAGGTATGTCCTGTTTAGACAAATGATCCAAAGCATCATGGTAGCAGCGAGAAGGGGAATGGGGAAAGAGGAATAAGGGAGGGAGGGGAGAGAGAGAAAGAAACAGTTAACACATTGAGCAGTGACATCAATGCCACATCTCAACACTCACATGACAGCACATGTGAACAGAAGTAGAGCAGCGCAAAGCTCTTCTGTAGCATATCAAACCTATGACTGTGAGTGTAGTCAGGTTTAAATTGTGTGATCAATAGGGATGGGTATTGATACAGATTCTCGATTCGATTCCGATTCACAACTCTCGATATCAATTCATATGGGTATATTTCATTTATAATGTCCCTTTTGCTTACATATGAAAGAAATTCTCTCCCAGCTAATGCTGTTAATTATAGAAGGGACCTTCTTAGTACAAAATATTAAATTTACTTATTATATTTGATTAGTTTTTCATCATTTGTCACATTTTAGCTTTTAAAAATGAACATATCAATGTATTCAATCAATAAATATGATAATATATTGCATGTATTATTATTATTAATTTTTTTACATGTTTATAGTTTAATAACATCATTTGTTGTATTTAGAAGTTAAAAACAGGTACTGTCTCTTTAAGAAAAAGCACGTCTACAAATTAGGACATGCTAACCATCGAGACTGGAATGGCTTTATCTCATCACATGTGATTCAAATATAAGAACAGAAATTTTATTAAAAGAGACATTCAATGTAATGGATTGTGTGGATTTTGTATTTGGACACACATTACACGGATACATTTTTACTCTCAACGCGCACTGAAAGGATCTTGTTTTTGAATACTCCACCACTATACTACACAATTACTGGTAAGTGAAATCTAAAAATTTAACAGCCAGTTGCCAAACGTATTGTAGCGTTTACTGGTGTGTGCGTGTATAGTCAGGAGGCAGACAAAATAATTAAATTGCTTTTTTGAACATTTATTCTGAACTCAAGCATCAAGTGTGTGTGGATGGGTCGTTACAATATATACATTTTAGTCGCATAGCACGAAATTTATTTGCAAATGCAAGTGATTTCCTCTCATTGAATTAGACGGTTGTGCATAAGAGTAAAAGATCGATCTTGGGATTTAAGAATCAATATAGATTTTGAGATCGTTCAAACGAACGTCGGAATGCATCAGAAATTTGATATTTTTACCCACCCCAATGATCAATGTAAAAAAACCTTCACCCAAACAGACAACAGAACACATCATAGCAAAGCATGCAATGATTTAAAGACTATAGGCACAAAACAGTCTATGAAACAAATGAAAATGGGCATCTAAGAAAGTTACATGGTGATCATGAAAGCTTTATCAATTTTATCAATAAAGCTTTATTTATGTGTGATGTCATGCAATAGAATCAGATGTGTTGCATGCAGTGATTTTACACTTACCATGCTTAAACTATAATGCAACTAAGAGAACAACACTGCACTCTAAATGGTGCATGCTAGTACTCTGTACCTGGTCTCCTGCAGCCATTGGTGGAAAGCATTAGCATGTTGGGCAAACTCCTGTCTAAGTTTATCATTCTCTTCCTGTCTCCTCTGCTCCTTCTGTAGCTCCAGCTCTCGCTCCTGAAAGGCAAAGGACACAGAAAGCAATGATGCTAGAGCCTAAACTAAATATGAACATAAGTTTCTAAATTATATCTAGATATCTCCAGAGCATGGAGGCTGATGACTGATAAAATGGCAATGTATGCATATTTTAATATTACACAGTGTTTACTCGAAATATCCTATTTTTTTTTTTTTATTTACTTAAACTTTTGAAAATGAAACTGACCAACCTGTAAAATGGCCAATAAGAATAAATCACAAAAATCCAAATATAGACCAATTAATTAGTCTGGATGATATATTCATCTATCACTACTTATATTACATAAATATTCATAACTGAATTAAATCATGCTTCAGGATCCAATCTTCACCTTGATGATCTTCTGAAGGTTCCTCCAGGTCTCCTCAAGTGCCTCCATGGTGAACCAGGTGTATGGGTTGGACACTACTTGGTAGCTCTTGATCTGGCGATCAAGCTCGGCCAGTTGGCTAAAATCGGCCTCGGCTGAGCTGAGAGAGGATCGAAAGGCATCGTGGGCGTCCCGCAGGGCCCTGATCTCCTCAAGAGAGTTGCATCTCACTGGGTCAGTCAGGTCTTCCTCAGCATTCTCAAACCAGCTGTTGAAAGCAGAGGCCTTCTTGGCAAAGGTGAGGAACAGATCCTCAACCTGGGTGGAGTGAGAAACAAGAAGTACAATGCAGAAGATGTACAAAAAAATACAATGTAGAAAACCTTCCTCTCATTTGAAAAATAATTCCAGAAGTGAACATTCTTCACACCTTTCTGAAGTGCTCCTGGGCCTCTAGAAGCTTCTTTTTGCGGGCAGCCGAGTTGGACAGCAGCTGGTTCCAGCGCTTCATTAGAGTGGCATGACGAGCCTCAATGGCCTTGGACTGCACGTGTTTAGCTGCTAAAAGTTGGTCTTTCAGGGCTGTGATGTTGGTGATACCCTCCTGCTGGAAGGCCTGAAGTCCAGCATCAAACGTTTCCTATGGCAGAGAAATTTGCTCGGGTATGATAGTTGACAAAAGTCATGCAACTACAAAATGAATGTCTATAAAATGGTATTTTGGAGATTATTTGACATTACATCCCTTTGCAATGGAGATATCCAAAGTGATGAAATAAAATATGGTTTATGATCATGTATAATGATTGAAGTAGCCCATAAAATATATGGACATTTGTTTGCAATTGTGTTATCTATTGCAATGAAATACATACATTTTAAGTGTGACTTAAGTTTAATTTTTGGGGTTATGTCAATGCATGTAATACCTGTTTGGTGAGCAGGGTCTGCACTGAGGACAGATCACGACCATAGTCATCGGTTTTCAGGCTGTTTTCCTTCTCACCTTATAAAGGCAAAAGATACATAGGGGTTAAAGATTCATAAGGAAGAGAACAGAAAATAACAGGTTTATTAATCTTGCAAAGTTTCCATTAATTTGCATGAAATATAACTGACCCAAGTCCAAAAAGACATTTATTCAAAGGCAACTCTTCATTTTGTAAGCATGGTGATCTTTCCCTTGCTTTCAAACAACTCACCGATCCAGGACTCTACCACATCAGCTTTCCAGTTGAACTGGAGGAACGCAGAGTTCTCATCCAGCTTGGCCTTCCTCTGGGCTGCAGCTCTTTCCAGCTCTGCCACTTTCCCACGCAGGGAATTCATTTTGGCCATGATGTTCTCCACATGGTGGTTCTCCTGCACAAAATCGAGGAAATAAGACAAGTCTTGAAAACAGCTCATGTTCAACTTAAAAGAACCCATATGTTCTAATCTGTAATACGTTTTAAGGGCTGAGCAGGGCTGTTCCAGACTGTAATGATTTCCCACCACACACTAAAAACAGTCTAATAGTTGAACTGTACCTTTTTGATTAGTTCATCTCCATTGGAACACACATCATTCACTCGGTCTCTGTGAACGGTAAAATCTGTTTCAAATGCTTCATGCTTCTTCAACAAGCCCTATGCAGAGAGAAAAAAAAAGATGTTTAAAAGACCCAATTAATAAAATCCCTTTCAAACACTAAAACTCTGCCCATTTACAATATAAAGGTCTGATAAAGATCAGCCCATAATCAGCTTCATGCATGTGGTAATTTAGTTTTTTTTACTGTTAAGTCAGTCCAGTAAAAACTGAGGTGAAAAGTAATTATACCTGCACGGCTGCCAGTGTATCACCGTAATCCTCACTTCCAACCAGGTTCAGTTTCTCATTAATCCAAGCTTCCTCCTCCTCCACATTTGCCACAAACTGCTGGTACTCCAGCGACTCTTCAAGCCTCTGCCCTCTACAAAATGGAAAATGAAACCATTGTCAAATTATCATCCTGGTGGTACAAAGAAGCTTTTACACAGCGATATTTCAAGGGCACTGAGGATGAAGATGAATATGAAAGGCCCAACACCCATGTGTTGGTTTAATCCAATTACATTAAATGGGATAACTATAACAGGAAGGAAGTTCTCACCGAGCAGCAGCCAGATCCTTCAGCTCCCTCCAGTGCTCGACAAACTGGGCCAGCCTCTGCTGGATCTCCTCCTGTCCGATGGTGTTGTCATCAGACAGCTTCTTCCCAGTGTCCAACACAGACTGCAAGGCCCCAAGTAAAACAAACACTGTTAGCTTTCAAAATACTGACCCGCATTTAATGTGGTTCACCCCAAAATTTGAATTTTCTCTTCATTTGCTCACCCTAATGCCACCCCAGATGTGTATGACTTACTTTCTTCTGCAGAGCCCAAATAAAGATTTTTAGAAGAATATTTATCTCTGTAGGTCCATACAATGCAAATGAATGGCGACCAGACCTTTAAAGCTCCAAAAAAAAGGATAAATATTTCAATCCTTTTTTTACTATACAGCGCTTCACTTTTTCCACATTTTGTTATGTAACAGCCTTATTCCAAAATGAATTAAATTCATTATTTTCCTCAAAATTCTACAAAAAATACCCCATAATGACAACGTGAAAGAAGTTTGTTTGAAATCCTTGCAAAATTTATTTAAAAAAATAAATAAATAAATAAATAAATAATAATAAAAAAAAAAAAATCACATGTACATAAGTATTCACAGCCTCAATACTTTGTTGAAGCACATTTGGCACCAATTACAGCCTCAAGACTTTTTGTGTATTGTGCTACAAGTTTGGCACACCTATTTTTGGGCAGTTCCTCCAATTCTTCGTTGCAGGACCTCTCAAGCTCCATCAGGTTGGATTGGGAGTGTCGGTGCACAGCCATTTTCAGATCTCTCCAAAGATGTTCATTCGGGTTCAAGTCTGGGCTCTGGTTGGGCCACTCAAGGACATTCACAGAGTTGTCCTGTAGCCAATCCTTTGTTATCTTGGCTGTGTGCTTAGGGTCGTTGTCCTGTTGGAAGATGAACCTTTGCCCCAGTCTGAGGTCCAAAGCACTCTGGAGCAGGTTTTCATCAAGGATGTCTCTGTACATTGCTGTGTTCATCTTTTCCTTGATCCTGACTATTCTCCCAGTTCCTGCCGCTGAAAAACATCCCCACAGAACGATGCTGCCACCACCATGCTTCACTGTAGGGATGTTATTGGCCAGGTTATGAGCGGTGCCTGCTTTCCTCCAGACATGACACTTGCCATTCAGGCCAAAACGTTTAATATTTTGTTTCTCATGGTCTGAGAGTCATTCAGGAGCCATTTGACAAACTCCAGGTGAGCTATCATGTGCCTTTTACTGAGGAGTGGCTTCCGTCTGGCCACTCTACCATACAGGCCTGATTGGTGGAGTGCTGCAGAGATGTTTGTTCTTCTGGAAGATTCTCCTCTCTCCAAGGAGAAACACTGGAGCTCTGTCAGAGTGACCATCGGGTTCATGGTCACCTCCCTGACTAAGGCCCATCTCCCCCGATTGCTCAGTTTGGCCGGGCAGCCAGCTCTAGGAAGTCCTGGTGGTTCTAAACTTCTTCCATTTACAGATGATGGAGGCCACTGTGCTCATTGGGACCTTCAGTGCTGCAGACATTTTTCTGTACCCTTCCCCAGATCTCTGCCTCGATACAATCCTGTCTCGGAGGTCTACAGACAATTCCTTGAACTTCATGGCTTGATTTGTGCTCTAACATGCACTGTTAACTGTGGGACCTTTTATAAACAGGTGTCAGCCTTTCCAAGTAATGTCCAATCAACTGAATTTACCACAGGTGGACTTGGAAACATCTCGAGGATGATCAGTGGAAACTGGATGCACCTGAGCTCAATTTTGAGTGTCATGGCAAAGGCTGTGAATACTTATGCACATGTGATTTTTTTCATTTTTATTTTTAATACATTTGCAAAGATTTCAAACAAACTTCTTTCACATTGAAAGAAGAAATAATACTTTCTGGAGGCACTCTAAATCTCCAATGTGAAAGTGTAGTTTTAAAGTAAAAAAGGACTTAAATATTGATATGTTTCTCACCCACACCTATTATATTGCTTTTGAAGATATGCATTTAACTAATGGAGTTGTATGGATTAATTTTATGCTGCTTTTATGGGATTTTTGGAGCTTCAAAGTTCTGGCCACATTCACTTGCATTGTATGGATCTACAGACCTAAAATATTCTTTGTTTGTGTTCTGCAAAAGAAAGTAAGTCATACACATCTGGGATGGCATGAAAGTGAGTAAATGATGAGAATGGTGATTTTTGGGTGAACTATCCCTTTAAGTGTTTGATTTGAATGTTGGATTCAGTTCCTTTTTTGTGCAAATTTTGTGCCATAAATTTGCCTTTAAGATCCTTTTTTAATCTCTTTCATCTGTAAGACATCACTGGTGCCTCCTAACCTGAATGGCTGGCTCGTGTGCTCCCAGCTCAGCCTCCAGCCTCTTGTGCTTCTTCCTCAGATTCTGTACTCCAGTCAAATCACGTCCGTAGTCCTCCGAGCTCACCAACAACTTCTTTTCCCTTATGGAAAGTAAGAGATTTAATTAGATTTAGAATACGGTCTCATAACAATGCAGCTATTTTAGCACCTAATCAATTCAAGGCTACTTGATGATTATGCAAAGCTTACTTGATCCAAGATTCTTCATCATCCAGGTCCCTGAAGAACTGGTGCAGACGATGCGACTCATTCAGCTTGGCACGGCGTCCAGCAGCCATGTTCTTGATCTTAACGAAGCGACCGTTAACAGCATCACGCTTGTCCTTGACTTGAGTGGTGTCGAAGGCATTGCTGGCCATCAGGCTGTCCGCTTGGCCATTGAGATCCTTCAGACGATCCTATGAGAACACAAAGATAACAATGAGCAATCTAAAAATTCTGTAGAATTTGTGCTTTGATCAGTTTTTGGAGTAATGCAGGCCATATGTTACCTCATGAGCAGATATGTCGGCTTCCAAAAGCTGGTGCTTCTTAAGCAGATTGTTAACTGAGGCCAGATCTTTCCCATAATCTTCAGAAGCAAGAAGAGCCTCAACCTAAGAGTGAAGAAAGATGGTAGTATGTTGTGGAATTATCCTAGTTACAGAGTTCACTCTTTGTTTATTTCACATAAATTACACATAATTCACATTAGTTCACGTAAATAAATACCTCAGACAACCAGAAGTCAAAGTCCTTAATGCCAGTGTTGAAGTTCTGCTGCTTATTGGCCTCCTTCAGTTTCTGACTCTTTTCAGCAGATTTGTTGACGAGGAACTGCCACTGCTCATCCAGAGCGTTCAGACGAGCCTAAAGGGAAGAACGAGAACATGCCAACAAGCAAGCTGAGTACAGACCACAACTCACCAGCTGCCTATTTCTGAAAAAAGTCCAAGATTTTTACCTTGACAGCATCCTCACTTCCAGCACAGGCACCTCTCTGGATGAGAGCGTTGCCTGTGTCTATCACCCCGCGGATGCGATCGGCGTTGGCATGCAACTCAGCCTCAAAAGCCTGGTGCTTCTGATGTTTGCTCTGAAAGTGGCAAGAAAGTAAGATATAGTAAAACTGAGCCACACACAGTGAAATCATGCATGGATGCAGCTGTGATTGCATACCTGTAATGTGTACTTAGATGTGTGTGGGACACTTTTATAAACAAATAAAATAGCAATTTCAGTAAAAGCACTCTATATTCAAGAAGTGTTGAATCTATGTAATGCTACCATATTGTGTGTGCTTTTAGGCGTGTTCAAATGTTTTGGTGAAATTTGACAACTTGTAATCACAAAACAGCAAACCTTTCATATATTAAGACTAAAGTGTACACATCACAAAAAAAACAAAGAATGTGGATGCCCCTTGGCATCATATAAGAATGTGAAGTGAGGGTGAATTTACACACCACCAAACAAACAAACAACAGGTGCAAATTGTGCTATAACAGGACACATATAAAGCATGATGGAACACTCAAATGAACTGGAAGGATGCCATCCAGCAAATAATGATCTCTGTGGAGAACCTAAAAGAGTTGAGGTGTTTTGTCTTGGATCATTCTGCATTTTCATAATGCCCAGAGAGACAGAGAAATAAAAAGCACTTCCAAACAGCTCATCTAAAGCATTTGCTCACACACTCAAATGAAGCCGGGCTGCTGGCACCGTAAGCTGCATAGGGAATCCAAGCATAGCACTTATATAGCCAACTATGTTGATTTAACATTATATTCGACAAAAAACAAAGCGGAATTATGCATTTAAAAGCTCTACCTTCACTCTACCTTCTCTCTCCGGGTTGATATTATATAATGGCTATAATCGGAATAGCATACTACTTCAGAATAGCACGTTGTGTCCCATAATGAAATGCTCTTAAATTGAACTTCTATTTGCAGTGTGACGATTAATCCAAAAGTCATATCAGCCATGATTTTTAACTGGACTGCCGAGAGCTTTACACAAAATTGGATAAAAATAAATAAATAACCACTTTATTTCCATGTTGAAAATTGGAAGGAACTGGCTGAATTAAACAAAACATGCAATGGTCATGTGACAACGTTATATACCCATTAAAAAAATTGTAGGCAGTATACAGTGTATACTGCGCAGTATACAGTACTCTGCTATTTTGCTTGTATTTAGTTTGCTTTATGTCCCTTTTTTTGTCAAATTTTGTTCTGGTTACCGAACAAACCCTGAGAGGCTTCAAACTTTCCAGTGTGGAACAAATTTAAAACCAAGACATCCCAACCTTAATGAGACAACAAGAAGATGGAGGCCACAACCAGCAATTAAAAGAAATGCAACGATAGGGCACAGGAAGGGCACACTGACAAACATCTATATGATGATACAATTACAAAAGCAAAACAATTATAAGTGCGATTGACACAGAATAGACATACGGAACTCAAATACACGTCTACTGACAAAAAACAAAATAAAAACAAAATGGGACAACACACAAGACCCTACTGGGGTTAGTTAGCTCTGGTGCTCTACTCTACTTACCAGCAGCTTGGACAGCTAGAAACAAACAATGGGAACACAGACAGAGGTTCAGTTTAATTTCTGTAAAAAACACTTGGGGTTGGTTAAAGGGGAGGTACTTATTTATTGTAGAATGCACTGGTAAGAGTGTTTGTATTTATTATAGTGTTGTTACATATTAACCCTTTAAGTTCTGAGGGAGTTTTTTTATTTTATCCCCTTTTTTCCCCAATTTGGAATGCCCAATTCCCACTACTTAGTAGGTCCTCTTGGTGGTGCGGTTACTCACCTCAATCTGGGTGGTGTAGGACAAGTCTCAGTTGCCTCCGCTTCTGAGACTGTCAATCTGCGCATATTATCGTTGTGCATGACATCGTGGAGACTCTCAGCACGTGGAGGCTCATGCTACCATCCACGATCCACGCACAATTTACCACGCGCCCCATTGAGAGCGAGAACCCCTAATCTCGACCACGAGGAGGTTACCCCATGTGACTCTACCCTCCCTAGAATCCAGGCCAATTTGGTTGCTTGGGAGACCTTGCTGGAGTCACTCCGCACGCCCTGGATTCAAACTCGTGACTCCTTGGGTGGTAATCAGCGTCAATACTCGCTGAGATACCCAGGCCCCCAAGCTCTGAGGGTATTTTTAAAGATTTTCTGTTTCAGTGGCACATCTAAAATTATATGCTTAAACTTATTAAAAAAAAGTGTTTGAAAAGAGTGGAACAATTGTTTGGTATCATTTTAAAGGATTTGTTTTTTTAATGATATAGATTATGATAAATTTTGAAAAAGCTGGAGGGAAAAAAAAAAAAAAAAAAAAAAAAAAAAAAACTTGAGCAACAAATTAACTTTTTATTTTTCTGATTTAACATTATATATCTCAGGGTGTAAATATTGTAGCTCAAAACAAAAACTGCTTTTGTTTTGTTCCGAATCACCTGTAAACAAGTAAAATTTTGTGTTGAAACAGCAAACCAATCAAAAGTTATCCTACTGTACAAAAATGTCTCCAAATGTCCAAAAGCCTTTCTAAACAAATAAAACATACTAATTTTACATACAAACTAATTACACAACAATGACTAAAGGTTTAATCTCTCTCCAAAGCATGTAAGCACGAGTAAGGAGATCTCATTCAGTTCCATTCTGTGTCATATGAGCCATCATTAAGTCTGTGTTGTGTACTTGGCCCCATCTCCTGGTGACCAATGCTCTCCCCATATTTTCTTGACTTCCACTTCTGGTTGTAGCAATCGGAATCCTAATACGTTTGGTTTAGTGTTCTTGACGCTGGACAACGTACTACATAATTTCAGATGAAGTCATCTGATCCAGGAAAGCTAACATGTTTTTAGCCAGATATCACATTATATGCTGTGTGCACAATGTGCTTTGTGTGGATTATCTAATGATATATGGAAGCTATTACATTGTGTGTGGGCTCATGCTAAAGATAATCACCTCATCTAAGTAATTGTATGTGATATTTAATGTTCAGTTTATTTTTCTTGAAGTTATAAGTGAAAACGTGGCATATAAGCAGCACCTGTTTACATGTAACATGCATGTCAAAGATATACAGTATACAAAGCTATTACGCACTATATTTTTGTCTGCGAGTAAAAAAAATAGGTTGTATTCTACTCTTTGAGAGCTTTCCAATGACATATGGCACATGGCTATTTGATCAGTTTGGTGTTTTTACAGATTACAGTAAAATGTGCAGTGCAAAATTATTAATAAATTAACAACATGGAACACTTCTGATTTGTCTGCAAATTTCAAAGCACTTGTTCAGTTTTGGTCATAATGTCTACATGCATTGTAAAGTACAGCTTCTATGCTTTAAAAGGATACAGATTATGTTGGTCAAGACTGTAGTTATTAATATTTTGATAATTTTTTTTCGGATGAAGGTCCCATCCGAGCTTAAAGGGTTAACAAGGTTAGACTTATATTCAAACCTATAACTAATACATTTGCATAAATATCAACAAATATGACTATATCTGATACTTCTTAAAGGTGACGCTAGCATCCTAAAGGGTGACATTACCTGGATGTTAGTGGGATCTTTATAAGACTCGTCAGTGGCAGTCTGGAGCTTCTCACTGATCCATGCTTCAATCTCATCCACGTCTCTGCTGAACTGCTGTAGAGTCTGAGACTCACCCAGCTTAGAGCGTTTCTCAATCATCTGAGCCTTAAGACGGCGCCACCTGATGGTCAGGAGGACTTCATTAGCTTATTACACATACAGTGAGGGAAAAATCATTTGATCCCCTGCTGATATTGTACTGTTTGCCCACTGACAAACAAATGATCAGTCTATAATTTTAATGGTAGGTTAATTTGAACAGTGAGAGACAGAATAACAACAAAAAAAAATCCAGAAAAACGCATGTCAAAAATGTTATAAATTGAATTGCGTTTTGAATTTACATTTTTGAAATGCGTTTTTCTGGATTTTTTTGTTGTCATTTTGTCTCTCACTGTTCAAATTAACCTACCATTAAAATTACAGACTGATCATTCTTTGTCAGTGGGCAAACGTACAAAATCAGCAGGGGATCACATACTTTTTCCCCTCACTGTACGCTACAGAAATTCAATTAACACTCAAATCGATTCATTTGGTCGGAGTCAAACTAAACAGGAGAACACTGACCTGTCCAAGACTTCATTGCGGCGTTCAAAGATTTCAGGTTTAGCATAGTGATCAGCGCTTATGAGCTGGTCAGCGAAAGACTGCAGTGCTGCGATTTTCTCTTCCTGTGGGATACACACGTGTTAGCACAGGACACATTGCACAGGTTAGCACAGGAAACATTGTCTCTAAATTGTACAAAAAGTTAAAAATCAGAAAGCAAACAATATAAAGCTCAGCTAAAATGTCATATCATGATGTTGCTGGCTTACCTGCACATTGATGGCCTTGTCAAAGTCCTCATGTTTCTTGATAAGAGCCTCCACACTGTCCAAGGAATCACCCTTGTCATCGCTGGCCAAGAAGGCCTCCCGAGCCGCCATCCAGTTCTCCGCCTGCTCGCAGTCACGGTTGAATAGCTGCAGAAAAACCAAACATGTCAATTGATGGAAATTCTCAGATTCTAGATTTTGTGTTTCTGTGTGTCAAATGTAAACATGGTCTTTGCTCACCTGCAGCTCCAGACATTGGTCTAGCATCATCCTGCGCTGCACCCAGGCCTTCTCAAGGTCAGCTCGCTCACGGTCAAGAGCTTCCAGCTTCTGTTGAATCTCAGGGCTGGCGTAGTGGCCACGGGCCAACAGCTGTTGTCCGAACTGTTCAAAGGCCTGGAAGGTGCCGACACGAGCATCGATCTCAGTGCGGTGTTCCTAGAAGATGCGGACAGAAAACACATAAGTCGTTGACGATCTGTGCAAATCTGTTCTCGTTGTAACTCTTTTATATATCAAGTAAAACAGCTTTATATAAGAATGAGCGTTCATTTGTAATGTATTTTCAAGGGTGAAAAGTTGGTGCTGTCCCAGAGTCCAGTTCATCAATGTTTTCTAATGGCATTAAGAACCTGATGTCTCTCCAGCAGGGCTTCAGCTCCAGTGACGTCCTTGGCCAGCTCGTCAGAGGACACCAGCCCTCTGATTCCATTGATCCAGGACATGAGATCTCTGGATTAACATGCAAGAAAAGAAGGCTTATTTTCAAAGCTCTATTCAAAGCTTTTCTTTTTGTATCTTCTATGACTCTCTTCTTCTCTTTACCTGAAGTCACTGAGGAAGCGCTGCAGGTCATGAGAGTTGCCCAGTTTTTCTTTGCGTTGGTCAGCGCGACCCACCAGGCTGCTCCAGGCAGTGTTCAGCTCAGTGCATTTCTCCTGGATATCATCCACAGCCTCAGGATGAGACTGAATCAAGCGCTCAGCAGTCTCACCCAGAGAGTTCACCTAAGGACAGAACAATATTTAGCAGATGCTCTAGGCAAGGAATGAAACCAGTGAAAACATAAAAATACTGCCATTGTGTATTTCTGGTGTATCTTACCTTATCTCCCAAAGCAGCCAGGTCTCTTTCAAAGCCCTCATGCTTGCGCTGCAGAGCTTGCACACTGGCTAGGTCATGCCCGTAGTTATCTGTGTTCAGGGCTTGATTCTTCTCTTCAATCCATTCTTTGGTCTCATCTGCATCCCTGAAAATACCCCAAAGAGTTGTGTTTCACTGCACAATATGTGGTTCTTCTCAAGCAAACATAACCATACAGTTTATGTATGAGGGATTGTATTGAGGTTGATCTGTGGTGATCAACGGTATATCTCATTTACCTGTGGAACCTCTGCACCTCATGAGCACTGCCCAGCATGTTGCTTCTGTCTTCTGCCAGCTGCTGCAGGGACCTCCAGCGGTTGTTTAGCTCCTAGACACAAACAAATGACCATGAGCAGCCAGTAATCACGCTATGGCTCCAACTGACCCCAAGATACAATTACTGACAGTAGATATAAACGTTTCAAAACTTCATTTAATTTTGTTAAGATTTATGCTTAAATCTAGAAAAAAATAATCTGCCAATGGGGTGAGAAAATGTTGCATCAAGTAAATTTATCTTGCTTTAAAAGACATTTAGATATTTATACTGGAAAACAAGACAAAAATACTGTATAAGAAAATGACATTTACAGCATATACTTCAGCGCTTCAGATTCAGGACAAACTACAGGCAACAGGTAGTTTAAATGCTCATCCACTACCAAATAAAATGTATTATTTTATTTTTAATTTCCTCGTGCAATGTTTTGATCTTTGCATTAGCAGTAAAAGCAGCAGTATGAATGAGCGCCACAAACAAAGAAAATAGAACATATAAGCATGTGATGAGTGATGAAAATTTGGAAAATATGTGTGGATGCATAAGCCACAAACGGAAAAAGAAGCATTAATGAATTCTAGAAAAGCTGTTTATATCCCCACCAAAACAAATGGCATCAAGGCTATTATTAATGAAAGAAACATGAATGAACAGCATAGCAAACAGATCTCATGAATGGAGACAAAGGGATTGGGTGCAACCCCAATACCGTGTAGTAGTGGGATATGACATGGGGAACCAGAGAACATGGTAAAATCACCAGAGCACCACAATGAGTTAGTCCTCCAGGTACAGGGGGGCATGATGCAGTATTTAGCGAGGTGGGTTTTGGAAAGACAGGATTAAGGGAGAAACCTGGAATCTTACCTTAATAGTATTAAAGTTGGCCGTTGTTTGAACAGCCAAGCGAACTGACTATATTGAGTTTAAAAATGAGCAAGGGACAGACAGAGGGCAGGGAAAGAACAGAAAAAACCAGACCAGTCAAGAGTGTCATTGTGGGTTAAGTAAATTAGGCTTTACTTGTCTTTCTGTAACCACAGTGAGAACTAACCACCACTGTGGATGACATACAGGTCAAATGAGACTTAAAACGCTGCATCAAAACGACACAAGCAAGTCAAATACAAAAACCCAACCTTTTAGGAGAAATTACTACTAATTTAAAGTTAAAATTGATAGTAACAGAAATGTCTTATAATTTCATTCATCACATAATTTTACATTACCTTCCATGGAGATGCACCTTTGGAATCTGCTTCATCCTGTGAATTAGAATACAAATACAATCAGTACCAACACAGTAACATTAACTGATTTTATGTGTATTTTACTATTTTATGTGCTTCCTTTCCTTTCATAGTACAGAAAACATGAAGGGTATAAAACAATAATGACCTTGCCAGGAGCTGAGCCCAGCATCTCTTGTTGCTGATGGAGTGACGAAGGGATGGAGTGATGGAGAGATGAGAGATGGAAAAAATTAGACAATAAAAATACTGAATGTTGATTCTGTGTGTATATATATATATGTTATGTTTTTTTATGTTATCTATATGAATCAATAAAAAATGTTTATCAGAAAAAAGTGCAGAGTCAGATCTGAAGCGCTGGATGTCGTCTAACGGCCTCAGGGAATTGAGCCGATTGAAATAAAGATATAATACTATTTTGCCGGGGAAGTTGGAGTTTTGGCAGTCATACTTTGAGTAGGGGGATAAGGCAGGGAAACTCTGACAAGATATATAAAACAGAGAGTGTCTTTTTCTACCATTCCCTCAGTGAAATCTGCTGGTGATGACCTTGGCCATAGATATTAATATCTTGGTCAATAATCTTGATCTCTATAACTCCACGTCTTCGTCTACTGATGAAGATATTCTACACTTTTTTTTAACCATTACAACTTCCTAAACTGACGAATGAGCCAAAAAAAATTATCTTTCAGAATTCTCTGAGATAACCTTGGAGGAGCTTGGCAAGGTAATTAAGGCCTTGTCAACAGACAAGGCTCTGGGGCCAGATGGCTTTGCAGCTGCATTTTTTAGATCTTATGCCAAAGAACTGGCTTAGCTAGAAGTTTATATGGAATCATTAAAGAACAGAAAGTTTCCGCAAACCATGACACAAGCCCGGATCAGTCTGATTCTTAAAAACAACAAAGATCCTAGCAAGTGTAAGAGTTACCGTCCAATTTAACAGAACCAGCTAGACGTTAAAATCTTGTCAAAACCTTGGCTAAACACTCCGGCCATTTCACTTGACGCTGAAAAGGCTTTTGTTATGGAAGAATGGGATTATCTTTTTAAGAGTTTGTATAGAATGGTTCAGGAATACTTTTACTGGATGGATTAAATTACTTTATAGACAGTAGCAGTGGTACAAACAAATGGATTAATTTCAGATTATTGTACTCTAGATAGGGTCACCTGACAGGGTTGCCCTCTTTCCCCATTATTGTTCTATCTTGCCCTGGAACCATTAGCAGCCGCAATAAGAAAGGAGGATGATTTGCCAGGGGTGGTGGCGGGAGGTGTGGCACATAAGCTTTTGCTTTTATTATTCATCTCCGACCCTACCAGATCTATGCCTTGCCTCCACAGAATTATTAATTAATTTTCTAAATTCTCAGGATAAGGGAGTTAATTAGTCTAAATCTGAAGCTTTGTCTCTGGCAGCGCACTCCCCCGGTAATGGTTTTTTAGCCGGGTGCCTTCCATTGGCCAAAATAGGGCATTATGAATTTGGGTATTTTATTCCTAGCAAATTGGTGTGATTTAGTTCATTTTGACCCTTTAATAAAAAGGTTTTCGAGTGATGTGGGCAGGTGGGCTTCATTACATTTATCTATGATTGGGAAGGTTAAAATGATTGAAATGTATTCCAAAATTCAACTACCTGCTACAATCTCTCTCTATAGATATCCCCCCACTCTTATTTAAAGCAATTTGATAGCATAGCAAAGTCCATCACTTGGAATAGTAAATGTCTCAGATTACATTTCAGTAAATTGCATAGGCCGACTGACAAAGGTGGGCTAGGCCTACACAAGAATTTGTTTTATTATTTTGCATTCGGTCTCAGAAATTTGCCTCATTGGTCACTTCCACCTGAGAGAGCCCCTCCCTGGTTTTGGATTGAACAGGAAGTTCTTGCCCCTATTTCACCATTGCAAAGCCTTTCTATCACGCTAACCTGAGAAGTTAAGATACACCCTGTTATCTTGCATTTGCACAGAGTATGGACAAAAGTGTCCAGAGTGTTTAATTCTGACATTTATTTAAATGTTGCTTCGAGCATATGGCTGAACCCAAAGTTATGTTTTAATAAAGTCCCCTTTCTGTTGGACAGAGCAGACTGTGAGGGAGGTTAATATGCTCGATGACCTATATGAGAGTGGAGTGTTGAGATCATTTGAAAATATGGTTCAGTGTTTTGGGATTCCCAGGTCTCATTTCTTTAGGTATTTACAGCTGCACAACCTGCTTTGTACTATTTTTGGGAGTAGCATACACCACCCAAAAGCGGCAGATCCTCTGGGAGTGGAAACTATTGCTTTTTGAAAAGGTCATGAGGCATCAGTGTATTACTCCCTGCTAATTCAGAGAATGGGGGACGGAGCTTCAGCTTCTCTCATGAGATTATGGGAGAAATATTTCAACTTGATATTGGAGGAAGGAGTGTGGGCTAGGATTCAAAAAAACATCAAGTCTGCATCTAGAGATGCAAGGGTGCACTTTATGCCATTTAAGATTTTACATAGATTCTATTGGACCCCCTCTAGATTGTATAGGCTTGGTCTTAAAGACACACCCAACTGCTGGTGATGCCAATCAGAAGATGGAGACATGTTTTTTTTGGTGGTGTGTTAAGATCCAAGAGTTTTGGTTCAGGGTTCAGAGTTTTATGTGTGATTTATTGGGCACTCAAATTTCATTTTGCCCTAGTCTCAGTATTTTATGCGATGGGGAGGTTATTAATATAGGGGATAAGTACATAAATAATTGGGTCCTAGCCAGTGTAATGATCAGCAGACAGGTCATCCTCAGGTGATGGAAGTCGGCTGGAGCACCCTCATTTAAGTAGTGGTGCATAGAGATGGGCAGGGTGGCGGCATATGTGGTGGTGTTGTATAGAATGCTAAGCATCCGGGAGCTGTTCAATAAAAAGTGGGGCAGCTATCTGGCCTTTTTGGAGGGCTCTTGGAGGGGCAGTGAAGATGGACTTAAAGTTTTAAATGTGTATGTTTATTATTATTATAATTTTCATTGTTGGACAACAGCTGTCACGGTTGGAAATGTCCTATCAACTACACATTATATCAAATTATTAACAAGTTGAAACCTAAAAAATTAAGCAGAATACATGTATAACAATTAAACACTTGTATTATGGAAAAGAGCAGTGTGTCACAGCTGCTTAATGTGATCTGCCAGATCCAATTTACCTCTGTGTGTGTTGGAAAAAAACTAAAATTTAGAGTGACAAAAAAAACATCTCACTAGCATTTTCACATAGTAAATGGGTGAACTATTGGTGAAAAATACTTTGTGATCCCATACGTAACCCATTTTGATCAACTCTTCTCAGTAGCTTTAATACAAACAGGAAGTTAGATGACAAACTAAGTGGAGTGGAGAAAAGGGGCAGGCTGAATAAGGTGTGTACTTAGTATATTATACTATTATTACCAAGTATACAACTGTAACATATTACAATGTTCCAACATAAAATTGATTTGCTAAATGGCACATATTAAAAAATTAACCATGATGTATGAATAAGAATCACTGTGAAGGACATTGATGATAAGTTGTGTAAAATGTTATCTGCTTACCTGGGCCTGTACAACCGGAGCTTCCTCTGCCATGAGTCCTTCAGACTCCAGCTCAGATGCCACCTTGTTTATGTCCCTCAGACGAGACTCATTCGCCTTCAGATCCTAATAAACAACACATAGGAGCTCACAAACGAAGAACATGTAGTAGCTTATGCTGGTGTTCAATGATACATGGAACCATTTCTTAGAAGTCCTCATTCACAAGACAAACCAAATAAAGATTGTGCTATTCTAGACACCTCAAGGCTTTTGTGTCTAATAGTTTCCTCAACTTACATCACAGAGAAGAGTTCACCCATATCTTGAGCAATGTACCTTTTGGAAGTCATCAAACTTCTTCTGCAGAACTTCCACTTGCTCCAGGTCAGAGCCGACCTCCTCGTTGGTAAGGGCTGACTCTTTCTCATTTATCCACTGCTGCAGCTCGTTCGCCTCACGGAAAAGCATGAACTTCTTGCAACTCTTCTCCAGCATGTCCTTCCTCTTCTCTCCCAAGTCTTGCAGTGTACCATACCTGAAAGGAAAATGATAGAAAGGTTATTGCCTTCAATGCAATGCCCCTGCTGCCAATCTCAATGGAGTGGGTGAAAAAAAAAAAAAGATTCCTCTGGGAGAGCACAGCTGGAGAGGAATTTGTTCCTGTGTCAATCTCAAAACAGATTTTCTTTTCTATAGTTTAAGTGTCTTGATTCAAGGTTATATTAGAATTGAAGTCTGTGTGCACTGTTGCTCTCCAACAGGAGGGCTGGAAAGATGCAAAGGGTTCACTGCTGACAAGAAATCTGCATTGCAGCAACTGAAAATGCACAAACACACATGGAACATCCAAACACCAGTTCAAGACAAAAGGACAACCTCAGAATGACAACACGGGTCACCTCACAAGCAATGTGAACTTCTATGCCTTGATGGAATAGAAGAGTTCTGAAAGAATGAGACAATGATCTGATGGACAGAGCATGAACAATGTGATGGATAAAGATGCATCCACAACAGGAAGGATGTCAGAACATAGCATTAAAGAGATAGTTACAATTACAATTCTCTCATGATCTACTCACCCTCATGCCATCCCAGATGTGTATGACTTTTATTCTTCTGCAGAAAACAAACAAAGATTTTTAGAAGAATATTTCAGCTCTGTAGGTCCATAATGCAAGTGAATGGTGACCAGAACTTTCAAGCTTAAAAAAAAAAATAATAATTCACATAAAGGTAGCATAAAAGTATTCCATAAGAATCTAGTGATTAAATCCATGTCCTCAGAAGTGATATAATAGGTGTGGGTGTGAAACAGGTCAATATTCTTTTTTATAAATCTCCACTTTCACATTCTAGAAATCAAAGTGGAGATTTATAGTAAAAAAAGGATTTAAATATTGATCTGTTTCTCACCTAAAGTGATTGCATCACTTCAGAAGTTATTAAACCACTGACGTCGTATGGTCTTTATGTGTTTTTTGGAGCTTGAAAGGTCTGATCACCATTCACTTGCATTGTATGGAGCTACAGAGCTGAAATATTCTTCTAAAAATCTTAATTTGTGTTCTGCATAAGAATGAAAGTCATACACATCTGGGATGGCATGAGAGTGAGTAAATGATGAGAGAATTTTCATTTTTGGGTGAACTATCCCTTTAACAGTGATGGAAATGCAGAGGGGAATAAGGAAGAGTGTTTTGTGATAATAGAGGATCTTTAATTGAGGTATGACATAATTTGGGCCTACTCACAGTTCCTCCACCTGCTTCATGCGTACAGACACGCTGCACACCTCCTTGGTGACCACAGTCCTGCCATAGGGCAGGGCAAGTAGACACATGAAAGCATTTAATTTAAGAAAAGAAAGAAACAAAGCAGTGGAGTACCATGGGGTCAGAAATGTTATTATGATTAAAGAGTTTGTTATTACATATGCCCAAAGACGTAAAGTTCTTAAAAGGCTTAGTACTAAAAAGAAAGGATTTTGTCAGACTGAAAGTTGTTAGGTTAAAAAATTAAAACATTTAACATTTAGTCTTTTCATGAGGAAACTGAAAGCAGAATATCTCTTACTGGTTCTCAATCTGATCCTGTCGCAGAGCGATGCTGCCCTGTTCGTCCAGCAGGTTCTCGCGAGAGGATGACTGAGTTGGGTCCAACTTCTTCACGTACGCCGCGGGAACAAAGCCCTGCCTGTCATTCACTTCCACTTTCCACCAGTCCTAAAGCATCAGACAAGATGTATTATTTAATAAGTCCCATTGCGTTGAGATCCAAACTGGCATGGTAAGGAAAACGTGATGTTTAGTTATGTCCCAAATAACACTCGCCTTGTTGGTGCTGTTGAGCAGAGTGAGGATGTCACCTTTCTTCATGGTGACCTCACGTGGACTCTTCTCTTGGTAGTCATATAGAGCAAGAACCAGCTCCTTACCGGTCTCATCATCAGTGGGAGCCACTTGTTGCTGTTGATGAAACAGTAAGAAAGTCATATGTATTTGACAAGGTCCAAAATCACTACAACTAGTCTGTTTTAAGAAATAAAAACATAAGAATTCCATAAACAGGTTTTTATGTAGTGTAGTTGTATGGTCTTACTCTGCAGGCCTGTGCTTCTTCTTTTAGGGCCTGAATGCTGCTGCCGTATGCACTCAGATCAGACATCAGCGCTTCGTGCTTCTTCAGAAGAGCCTGTAGGTGAAAAGCACAGATTTCAGAACCCATTCCATTTTGAATAATGTGTAATTGTGACATTAGTGCCAAAACATCACAAGGTAATTAATTTTAGCTCTGCCAGTTTAGCCCTTTTAACAGCTTATGAAATATTGAAATGAACAATTCATATTTCGGTGACAACTGAAAAGCAACTGAATGAATTTTAACATGTAGCTGTTTGGTTTACTTTTGCAACGAATATGACGTTAAAACTAATTTCAAGCCTTTAAACCCCAAAGATGGAAAGTCTAGATAAAATCCAGCCCTTCTCCCTTTCTCTTCTCCTTCTTTACCTCTGCAGAGTCCTCGTCCTTGCCATAGTCAGTACTTCCAACAATGGGCTCTTTCTCTCTCATCCAGGACTCAGCCTCGTTGGCATCAGCAAAGTACTGCTGGGCCTGGAGGGAGTCTTCCAGATCCTGTCTACGCTGGGCTGCTTTCCCTTTCAGTCCATCCCAACGCATGTGCAGCTCTTGCAGTTTTGCCTTCACATCCTCTCCTGCGAAGTGACCTAAAATGGAAAAAGGAATTTCCTAATTATGCTACTCAGGTTTCAGAATTGAAATGTTGGGTTTTAAATAGACATATGACTCTCGAAAATAAAGAGCTTTTCAGCATCTTGTAAAAATTTGAGAATTAACCATACCCTCTTCCACCATGGCCTCCCCCTTCTGAGTGACAGCCTTAATCCGGGGCTCATGGCCAGAGATCTCAGCCTGCAGAGCCTGGTGTTTCTTCAGAAGATTCTGCACTCCAATAAGATCTTTACCTGAGAGGGTATGAGAGATCATTGGTCTATTAATATCACCTGAATGCCAAATGCATTAATCAAGACCTCATCTCATGCAATTCTCAACACTGACCCCTGTTGGTGGAGGAAGCAATGGGTTCTTTCTCTCGGATCCAGGTCTCCTCATCCTCCACGTCTCTGAAGAGCTGTTGCAAACGCAGGGAGTCAGAAAGCTTCTGCTTACGGGCGGCCATGGGCTCTTTCAGGGCCTCATAGCGTGCCACCAGAGCCTCCTGTTTTTTACGGATGTTATCAGCATCAAAGTGGCCCGCCTCCTGGAATTGCCTAGCCTGAATGGTGATGCCATCAATACGGTCCTGTCAAGAGAGAATCAAGCCCTCAGTTAAGATAAAACTAATTTAAATTAGTAAAAAACCTGTTATTTAAACAGGTTAATTAATTTATAATTAGAGTAATTTATATAGTAAAATACTCTGAAAATGAGTTTGATACCTGGTGGGCAGCCACATCAGCCTCCAGCAGAGCATGCTTCTTTTGAAGGTTCTGGACGCTAGTCAGGTCTTTTCCAAAGTCATCGGACGCCAGATGACCCTCCACCTCATACAGCCACAGCTCAATGTCCTCCACGTTACGATTGAACTGCTGCTGCTGGTTTGCTTCACGCAACTTAATTCCTAAAAGGGACAGGATGTGACATCACAAATTCACTTATGTGTTTGATTCAGGTCTCTTATAATGAATCAGAGAAGGTTTCATCACACAATGAGCATAGTTTTTTCATTTGAATCTAATATGAAATAGGGTTCCCACCCTTTTTTAACCAATGAGTTGTAAAGACTTTTCCGGTCATTTGCAATTTCTAGAAACTAATTTTGTAAGTCATTTTGATTCAGATTGATTTACTAATGTATCGTTCAGACCATTTGTGAATCATTTCAACCTAATAACAAAGAACCTATTCAACAGAATGATCCGATCACAAATCAGACATCACTATGAATTGTGAGCAAGTTTTACTCCATACAATCATTACCTAAAACCAATAATTAGGTGATGAAATATTTTTAAGCAAAGCCTAAAACATTTACTTCCACTAGAAATTTCCATGTCTGTTAGGATTGTTAACTTCAATGACTTTTCAGTTGTGAAAATGTTAAAAAAATATTCCCAGATACTTCCAGGTTTTTCAAGAGAGTAACCCTGATACTAACATGGATTGCATACTATCCTTTTCTTATCTGTTATTTGTCAAATTCAAGCATACACACTTTGAACAATTTCTCACCTTTGAGCTCTGTGGCTTCCAGAAGTTTCTTCCACTGAGAGCTAACCTCATCCATACGAGTTGACACCTCACTAGAGGCATAGTGTTTTCCGTCGATCAGCTCCTGGCCTGATTTCTGCAGTGCATCAATACGGCTCTGATTGGCAGAGAGCTCAGCCTCAAAGGCCTGATGCTTCTGCACCTTCCCCTGCAAGTTGGATGGGTCCTGAGCGAGAAGGAACGGAGAAGAGGAGAGTGGGAGAAATAAATATTAAATCTTAAAAGGTTGACATCAAAATTTGCCCAACATCTCACATGATTCAGCATGACATTTCTAGAGGAACATACCTTGTAGGCCTCATCAGTAGCGGTCTTCATCTTCTCATTGATCCAGCTTTTGAGTTCATCTGAGTCCCGGAAGAACTGCTGCAGATGGAAAGAGTCCTCCAGGGCGGCACGGCGATTTTGAGCACGCTCGTGAAGAGCGTTGCGCCTGCTTAGAAGCTGACGTAGAAAGAAAAGGGTGTTGAAGTCATTGCAATGCCAGTGATTCAGCACATCTGTCAGCAATTATTGAGGAAAGGAAAGTGCTTGCTAGGTTGAAATGAAGGACGTTTCAGGGTGCTAATCTCACACTTACTGCATCTCTGCGGGTGGCCACGTCCTCCTTAGCGTAGTGGTTATTCTGGATCAGTTTGGTAGCAAATTCATCCAGGGCCTGTATATTTCAGTAAAGAATAAAGAGGAAAAACTCAGTAAGATGGATTTAAAGGCCTTGCATTGTGTACAAGATGTTGTGTACTTTCTTACAGTGATCTTCTCCTCCTGGGCACTGAGGGATTTCTCAAAGTCTTCGTGCTTCTTCAGAAGAGCTTCAACACTGTCCAGAGAGTCTCCAAGATCCTCATTTAGCAAAAAAGCCTTGAGGGAAGACAGATTAAGACATTTCAACACCTTTTTTAAAAAAAAAAATATTTTAACCAATTAAGCAACATTTGAGGGGATGTTACATATCAGTTGGAACACATTATTTTTTCTTACCTCTTGCTTGCTCATCCAGTTGTCAACCTGCTCTGTGTCCCTGTAGAAGAGTTGCAGGTCCATGCACTGCTCATACTGCTGCCTGCGCAGCTCCCACAGCTCCAAAAGAGACACCTTCTCTTCTGACAGGATGCCCAGCTACACACACAAACACAAAATGACTGATAATCAACCGAGGTCCAATTCATACGTAAAAAACAGATCTAGGTCAACCATACCTTTTCCTTGACCTCCTCTGAAGCATAGTGTCCAGTATTAAGCAGAGCGTGACCAGCCTCATCAGTAGATTTAAAACTGTCTTCATGAGCATCAATTTCACCCTGTTGAAAAATTACAGACACATTAATTCTCAGACTTTAAAATGCAATGAATCCCTGGTAGATGCTAAATTATCACTCTCACGGTTTAAGCAGAGTGTTTTCAAGTAAAGTCCTAGTTGCAGAGAGTTATATTCAATGGGCAACTAAACTTTTCCATATAGCTAAATGTAAAGGATTTCTACAATACCTTGTGCTCTTGGTGGCGGTCCAGCAGGGCTTCAGCTCCAGCCACATCGTTGGCCAACTCATCAGCATTGATCAGAGCCTTCATCTCGGTCACCCAGCTGGTCAGGTCACGGAAATCTGCAGTAAAGCGCTGCAGCCTAGAAACAAGATGAAAACCATTTAACCATTTAAAATGAAATTATCATCAACCAATCAATTTTTAAAACAAAATAAGAGTTCTTGGTTGAAATCATATACCGTAGGTGTGTCATAACTCACCTGTAGGAGTCATTGAGGTGAGCATGTCGCTCAGCGGCCAATGTGCGGATTTGCTCCCAATTGGTAATGAGCTCATCTCTTTTCAAGTGGATCTGTGAAGCGTTTTGAGGGTGTGTCTGCTGCAGACGGTCCGCTTCACCTCCAAGAGTGTTCACCTAAGGAAGGGAGAAATGCTGATATTTCCATTTTTCACAAGTTGGCTTTTAATGTTTTAATACATCCCTCAAAATTAATTCATTGCGTGGATGTACATTGCTTAAGTGTTTGTGGACATACTGAGACTGACCTTGTCTTCCAAGGCCGCCAGGTCTCTCTCAAGCCCTTCGTGTTTCCGTAGAAGGGCTTGAACGCTGGCAAGGTCACGACCAAAATCATCAGAAGCCATCAGCTGCTCCTTCTCCTTAATCCAGCTGATCGTCTCATCCACATCTCTTTAGGCCACCACAGAGAATTTCAGTAACCAAAAGACATTAAGTAGTGATAATGTTCTCTATACAGTATATATTATAATTGTATTCGTAAATGCCAAAGAAATATGCATCCAAATACAGCTGAATAAACTTCCTGTCTCGGATAACTCACCGGTTGAATCTTTGCACCTCCGCAGCTCCGAACAGCTTCCCCTGCCTTTGCTGTGCCAATCCCTTCAGTCTCTGCCAGGCAGCATTCACCTCTTCCTGCTTCTTCAGGATCAGCTCAGCCTCTGGGTGGTTCTCCTGGGTCAGCTTAGCTGCTGCCTGGTTCACCTCATTCACGCGCTCCTCATGAGCTGCCAAGTCTGTCTGGAACTCTTCAAACTTCTTCTGTAGAACCTCCACATGCTCCAGGTCCTGCCCAAGTTCCTCTGAGGTGGCAAAGGCTTCCTGTAAGAATATGATGTCAGTGCAAACTCATTCAAGATAAGGGACCACAACAAGTGTAATGTAATAACACCAATTCATTATCTTCTTCACCTTGTCACTGATCCAATCCAGGGCATCTTCACACTCACGCAGGTACTGCACCAGTTTCTGGGCCTGCAAGAGACGCACCCCCTTCTCTTTCGTCTTCTGCAGCAGGAGGTCCCACAAACGGTGAAGCTCCTCTAAACGGGTCTGAGTTTAAGGAGGAGACAAAGACAGAATGTCAGGATCAGTCAAAACTCTCTCTTTTATCAAAGAGCCCAGGGTTTTTTTCTAGGACAGCTCAGTTGAAATCAACAGACGCATCTTTCTAAAAAATCTAATAAAAGTCAGCTGGGACTGTAGCAGAAGAGTGAGCAAGAAAACTTCACACAGTTCGTTCAAGGTTCATGCATGTCGTCAAAATGAGAAGTAGGAAAACAAATTCACTAGAACGCATGTTTCACTGCACTCAATTACCTACTTGAATAAAAGATCCATAATTGACACTTTTTACTATTGGTCGCTGAGAGGTCCGGTAAGGCGTGAAAGACTGATCCATATAGTCAGATGTTACAACATTATAAATATGATTTAAACTAAAGTGTTGTGTGTCAAACCTAAAGTGGAGCCAACATTTGAATATGCACTAGGTTTTATTATCACAGTTTTTGAATACTAGCATGTGGTTATAAAAAGAAAGTGAATCTCACTCGGATGGTTTCAGATGCAAAGTGGCTCTCAGATATCATGAGGTTGCCGGTCTCATCCAGTTTAATAATGGCCCCAGCATTAGCCTGTACCTCAGCCTCAAAGGCTTGATGTTTCTGGAGCTTTCCCTGAGAGATGGAAAAAAACATACAGTGTGAGATAAAGCTAACGGTGCGTACTATGCAAATTGTAACTTTTTTTAAATGTAGTTAATGTAGCAGGAAGAAGGCCAGGTTGGCTGATATAATACTGATTAAATTGAATGGTAGCAAATAAGACGTACACAAAATTGCTGTACTAAAAAAACTCAGATAATGTGCACTATCCATCAACAAGGCCATTTCTAGATTTTGTAAGTTACACTAGGAGGAATGTCCATTTCTTTTAGTGGGCAATACCGCAAAGTTCTTGGCTGATGCAGATAACCTCGAACTGGCCAGCTGATTAACAGGCCTTTGCTGAATTATCAGTCAGTAACTAAATTCTACACTGAGTTATGCCACTTTAGGTACCAGTGGTTAAGTGGTAAATCTATTGCATAATTATATCTGTTCAAGTCTGCATACTTAACAACAAACCTTGTGATCAATGTCTTTTTATGCATGTGTTAGCTTTATTCAAGCTATTGTATTCTGCTGACTTTATAAAGCAAAGCTTCACTGCTGACTGTAGCTTAAGATAGGAGACCATTACAGAACAGTTTACGCCACTTTTTAACTACTTTGTAATATTTAACCCTCATCACTTCCCTTTCTTTAAACTGGCATTCAGTCTGCTTACTGATCTTAAAGGGATAGTTCACCCAAAAATAAATTCTCATCACCTGCTCATCCTCATGCCATCCCAGATGTGACTTTTTCTTTTGCTGAACACAAATTAAGATTTTTAGAAAAAAAATAACTCAGCTCTGTTGGTCCTTACAATGCAAGTGAATGGAGACCAAATTTTATAAGCTCCAAAATGTCATAAATTGCAGCATAAATTAATCCACAAGACTCCAGTGGTTAAATCCATATCTTAGAAGAAGCGATACTATAAGTTTAGATGAGAAACAGATCAATATTAAAGTACTTTTCATATTCTATCTCCACTTACATTTTCACTTTCGCATTCTTTTATTTTCGGTGATTTGCATACTTCGTGCATATCGCCACACACTGGGCAGGGAGGAGGTATTATAGTAAAAAACTACTTAAATATTGATGTTTCTCAGCCACATCCATTACATCGCTTCTGAAGATAGAGATTTAACTACTTATAGATGACTTTTATGCTGCCTTTATCTGCATTTTGGAGCTCCAAAATGTTAGTACCCATTCACTTGCATTGTGAGTTCTTACAGAGCTGAAACATTCTTCTAAAAACACTTTGTTTGTATTCAGCAGAAGAAAGAAAGTCAGAAACATCTGGGATGGCATGAGGTTGATTAAATGAGAGAATTTCCATTTTTGGGTGAGCTATCCTGTTAAGATACCAAAGCCTACTCCTTTTAGTCAAGATACAAAAAGCAGATGAAGCATTAATCTTTTACACAATACATGTTTTATTGCCTGACCTGTAGGTTACTGGGGTCTTTGTAGTTCTCATCAGAGGCAATCTGTAGCTTCTCTTGGATCCATTTCTCCAGCTCATCTGCATCTCGACGGAAAAATTGGAAGCGGTAGGAGTCCTCAAGTTTCTGCCTGCGCACAGAAGACAGCTCCTTAAAGCGGCGGTACCGATCCAAGACCTGCTGTCGGCGCTCCTGGATGTCATCGGCCGACTCCAGAACTTTAGATCCACTGATGTCCATTTTCTAAAAAGAGGGCAGAGAAATTAACAAATCTCTATATTTTTACGTCCTTCTATATGAATTAGGGCTTAGGAAGCAGTAAAGGTGAAGACATAATGTGTTTTTCTTCTTGATCAGAGAGGAACAAGAGTACAAGTGAAGGCCCCATTATACTTCATACGAAATAGAACAACAAATGGGTGTGACATCATTTAGAACAAATAAAAGGCGTTTTGGCGTTAGTTTCGGTGGTTCGTAACAACTCGCCAGGGTGAATGTTTAGAAAAAATTCTTACCGACTGGTAAAAACCTTCTTACTGCCATTGGTCCACATAATCAGTAGGTGTGACCTGAAGCTCCACCTGACTTGATGCTGACAGCTAATTCAGTTTACATTGTTAAGTCAGTCAAGATCAGTCAACATGAACACACATACACCATCATGTAATTATTAGCAAGCTGGTGCAAATTTTCCAACATCTGTACGATCGTTCACTTTGAGACATTTTCCAAGACCATATTATGCAATTTTTTGTTTTTGTTTAATTAGTCAACAAAAGGAATCAAGTCTACTCTAATACTCACAAGTGCCCATTCGCTCATGTGCCATCTGCAGTGAAAGCCATTCACGTCATCATTCATGTATTCTGCACATTAACACTTTTATACACTCATCCTTGCAATAGTATCAGTGTAATCGGTGCATTTTATGGGCGCGTATATTATGGTAAGCGCGTTAGTGCCATGAATTCAGAATGTAAACAAGACAAATTAAACATTATCTACTGCATATATATTACTTTAAATCATTATCGAGTGGTTAAAACAACTTTTACTAACCTTTTGTGAATTCTACTCATAGAATGAGGCATAAAGTCATTGCTAACTAATTTTAATGTCACATTAGTATAGGTTTTACATGTAGCGTCCTCATATTTAAATGTACTTCTAAACACCACCCACAGCGGTGAAGCCGGTGTCTGAATGTTCACAAACAGTACACCATTGCTCTGCTTTTAGACTTCTTTTTACCGCTGAATGAAGAAGAACTTCCATCACAACAGACATGGAAACGGGAAATGGGAAGAACGTCTAAGAAAATGACAAAAAGTAAACAAAAAGCTTGTACTAAAACATATTATAATCTAAAGGTGACGTTTGTTTTGAGAAAGTGTCACAGTGTTTACCATTTTGGGGAAAATCAGCCTATGAATGGTTTGCGAAGTAATTTAACATAGAAAAATGTGAACACCGCAACATCTACATGGCTTTGATAAAAGCACTCAATCGAGACTGGTACCTAAAAACAGGCGGACAACTCTCCCCAGCAATGGCCAACAGCTGAGCATGAGGGGGCCAGGTGGAAATTCCTCACGCATCTGAGCACAGTTACAAAGAGAGTGCTGCCATCAGCCCCCTGCTGACTCTGTACACAACCCCCACCAACTCAAGCCACATCCACTGCATCCATCCCATTCTTTTAGTAGTGAGGGGTCAGTGTGATTTCAGCTGCATCTGAGGGTGGACATTATGGTAGTATCCAGTAGTGGTCGACCAATATGGATTTTCAGAAAGTTGGGTGGCCGATACAATGCCGATATATCACACAATTTATTATAGTAACTAAAAATATTAAACCGCAAACTCTTATTTAGCATTATATTTACTCAATTTCACACGAAACTAAAAAAGGATATTGTATTTTAAATGGTAGATAGCAGTTTCTTCTGATTTCTGTTTAGTCATCAAATCTTGGTAATTTATTTGCAAGGAAATACCATACTCAGCAATCCAGCAACCGTGGATGGCATGTCTACATTAACGATCACATTTACTCCAAAAATATCTAATCAATCTAACTGTAGATACAGTGATAGTGAATAAGACACTCACACGTGACACACTTTTACCTTGGGCTGCATCTGGAAACGTAGGCAGCTGAATTGGCCAAACGGAAACATTTATAGTCAGAACATCGGCCAATTTATCAGCCTCTGTGATTTATTGTTCGACCAATAGTAACCACCAGTATGACTGACCCCAAGGGCAGGGAAATGGGTCACACCCTAGTTAGAGTAAACATCACCCACCCTCCTCCAGTGCCAAACTGACTGAATTTCTGAGAATGGTCTGAGAAAGGTCAGCTGTCAGGCTATTTCAGAAGAGTCTAGGAAGAGGATAATAAAATGCTCCTGTGGAGCAATGCAAGCAGAAATAAGAACATCTTTGCCGAGAAACCATGCTTAATGCAGTTGGACATGTCTGGCACTGTTCCAAATGTTTATAGTTTATAGTTATAGATGTAACATGTTTATAGTTGAGATAGAAAGCCAACTAGGACATGGAGTGCCATGGATTCAATTCACACACAGGTGTGAACATTTGGACCCATTCTGCATTCATGTGTGAAACGATTAACTTCTCCAGCAGAAATGAGCCCTCTCCATTTCAGTAATGACATAGTATTATATTAACCCTTTCTGTCAGGAAAACAGGTTAATTTCTAAACATCTCTGAATTTATTGGACTATGGCACTGTTGTGTGATTGCATGCGAGTGTTAACTGAACAGCTGACTATCACATGGTTTCACAATTCTGTTTATTAGAAAGCTTTCATTGCTAGATCATTTGAGGGGCATGTGCTCCATTCGGTGAAGCGACTCCATTATAGGACACAAGGAGGCCATGTTCAGGCCAAACCACGATCAGTGACCACATGGGGAAAAAACAAAACCAGTCCATCAGCCATAGAGTGTAATGCACTGTCAGTCTGGATCAATACAGTCTTTTGTTATGCTAGCAAGAACTGCCAACTTTCCACTAACCCCCTATGTTGACAGAAAATAAAGTTAAGATGGGGGGGGGGGGGGGGGGGGGGTTTATACTATGAAAAGGCAAAGAAATGGAAATGTCCCGAGAAGACTTATGAAGAATTTGGAGAATAAAGCACCGAACAGCAGGAGATCAACACAGTCAGCCACTTCTATTTACAAAACGTCCACATAAAAACAACAGGAGGGTGGAAATATAAAGCATTAGAAGAAAAGAGAGCTAGCTGAGCATCAACATATGAGAAAGTGATTGCTAATGGCTGGTCTATTCGTGGAGTCCTTGACTCAAAATTTGAATTAATGCCTTAGAGGAGGGGTTTTCAAACTATACAGACACAGATACCTTAAGCCAAATGTACACTACAGGACTCAAGCTCGTCTCATTTAAGGTTTTAAGTCGGTGACTGGTCTGTGATGAGAAGTCTCGAATCTCACAATGAACGGTCTTGTTGTGTGCACACTCCTGCGACAGGACGACGAGACGAGTCCCATATACTATGACAGTTATCAAAACATCTTGATATCTAGACATCTTGTCATCAGGTGTGCCCACTGTCCCGACAAGCGAGAGACCGACAACGAGCCACAGCCAATGAAATTACGGTAGTTATTCTGACTCAATGCCCAGCGAGCAGGAAGAGGCTGCAAACGGGTATAAAAACGAATTAAACATCAAATAAATACGCAAATACAAATCTGAGTACACGTGATGTAACGTGAGGCGTTTTAGCTTCTCTCTTCAACATGAGCGCTTTCAGTGTCAATTAAACATCTCCAGGTGCTCTTAATATCTCATCATCAGTCACTCGTCCCAGCGCTACTCTGTGAGGATCCCAATTTAAATCAGATTAATGTTGGTCAAAATACCACTATTAACAGATGTAACCGTTTAACCTTCAAAGTCTGCACTGCGTCTTCGTGCATTTGCATAATAATTAGTGATTTGTGTTACAACACGTTGCCAAAGACAGTAAACAACTCATAGATATTAATGTCTTCTCACTGGAGCAGTTTGAGAGCTTGTAATGGAAATATTTTTCTGCTTTTGTAATGCATGTCTGCTGTGTGTGATACTCTCATTGTTTTTACTGCTTACCAGTATGTCACAATGACCTTTTGCTATTGTCAACAGAACTATTCATAACTGTTTTCAATGCAAATAAATGTTTGAAATTCCCAATTAATGTCATTTTGTTAACACTTAATAAAAAGTTTTAATTTCTTTAACATTAGTTAATGCATTAGATATCATGAACATACAATGAACAATATATTTTTACAGCCTTTATTAATTGTAATAAGTTAATAAAAATACAATTGTTCATTGTTAGTTCATGTTCATAGTTCATAGTGCATTAACTTATACAACTTTTGATTTTAAAAATGTAATAGCTTATGTTGTAACTAACATTAAGTTCATTAGTTCATGTTAACTGCAGTAATGCTGTTAAATAATGTTAACAAATGGATCATTTTTGTAGTGTTACCGTAATTTTACTGTGTGAGGTGTAAGGTGCCAGCGAGTCTGGGATACTCCTCGGGAGAACAAAAGGCTCTCATGAGAATCAACATTTGAACTGTCTCTTGCACATGTAACAGCAACATCCGAGACGCAGTCAGCAGGGGCTCGCACCTCCCTTCTACCGTCTGATTATCTCCCCCTACTCCCTCCTCTCCTCCTCACTTAGAACTCACTAAAAACCTATACAATGTCAAGTGTGTACAAAAAGTAACAATACATGTTTAGTATCATTTTAAGTGTCTCAGTGTGCCTGGTAAACTGGTCTCATCCTCCCAGCCATAATGAAAAGCTAAAAGAAGTTATAGAATATGAGAGATGTAGTGTGCCTCTTAAAGGTGTGCCCTCCTCCAGATCCACCATACCTACTATATGTAAATGTAGTGAACCCCTCAAATAGGGGACCCAAATTTAATTAGAAGGACAGACACCACCATTTGGTTAGCTTATTGAATTATCTGGGTTTATAAGGAGAAGGGGCAAAAGGTTCTGGGAGTTCTGTAGGTAGACTTCCCACACGATCGCTGTGTGTAGATTTCCGTTGCCAGATTGAGCGATTCGTATGTTACCGCAAGTCTGCGTCAGATTAGTGACGACTAATATTTGGCATCAGTTCAAATGTACTTGGTTTGCAAAGACAGAAAGTGTATTTCCGTTTAGAACAGCTTAATGCTGCTTGACCAATCTAAATTCGGGTGTGTCTCACCTCTGTTTTAATTTGATGTTTCTCCAGATAAGTGCAACCACGCATGGCCAATCCAAAGCTATTATAAGAGAAGTTATGTTGGTCCTTATATCTGTGATAGTGTCCGTGACCTCTACTGAAGAAAACGTTAAGTTAAATTCAAGTGTATGCAATTCCATGGGGGCTATACTGAAGTATCTTTGATTGTGTATACGTGAACGTGACCGATCTCAGGTATATAGCAATTACCTCTGTTTGATGATCCAATACTGGCCGCTTGTGATCGTGAGACCCGCGGTATAGAGAAAACACGCGAGGACCTCAAAGCGACAGTTTCCTAATCTGAACGGGTAAAATATAATTGAAGGAGTTAAAAGAATAATCAAACATTCGCTCACTTTTAATGCTACTCAGATATCATTAAAACCTTTTTCATTTATGGAGTCAGATGAAATAACGAGGTAATACATAAGAGAAATTGTATTTTATTGAATCTTGTTGTGTTGCGTAAAAGACAGTAACGCGCAGAGACCTTCACCCGTATTATTGGAGACCGCCATTGGACCGATAAACGGGCTTACAGAGGCATAAACATATAACTACAGCATATAACTTGCAAAAGTGTGGCAAAGGACACTAAGAAAAAATCAGTATCGGCCGATCTTAGTGTATAAAAAAAAATATAATCGAACACTATCGGCCTAAAATTTCCTGAATGGTGTCCCACTATAAAATATCTTAGTCTGCGTGAACACCCAATCTGTTCTGTTAAAATATGAAATAATCACTTTATAACAGGCCGCTAAAGGCAGAGGACCAAATATAAATAGCATTTTTTTTCTCTCAAATATTTCATCCTCAAAAGTACTAAAAGAATCAGTGATAGAACTGTTTAGGAGCCGTAATCATTAAGAGGAATCAGAGGTAGAATTCCTTACGATTCCCATCCCTACTCATCCCTACCTTCAGCAAGAACATTCACTAAAAAAAACTGCCTATTACATTAGATAATACTTAAGTAACCAGTTAGAAAGTTAGCTAATAGTAAAACATTAACGAAATTAGCTACCAGTAATAGTTAGATATGTCATGAAAACTTCTTTATGGTTTTTGTATCTTCTCCTCAGACCCCTGGTTGAAAACTCTGGCATTATTGAGATGACTTGATATGCTTGAAGGCTCTATTTCGTAAACTTGCATCACTAACATAAGTCAAAACAAACTGGACAACGCATAAAACACATCCAGATGCGAATGTGATGAATGACTGCTGCAGTAAGACTAGCCCTCCCCTTTTTGGTGCGGATAAGTCCTGTTTTTGAGCAGATCAGCTGGATGGATGCCACCCATCCCCCTGACCCACCCAGCCTCTCCCAAAACAATCCTGACTCAACGTCCGGTCAAATCAGCCGGGAGGATTATTAAACCCAGCTCAGCCTAGATTCAGTTTGTTCAGTGTGATTTCTCTGTCAGTTAAGTCCACAGCACTGTACCGATAAAAAAACACAACTTTAATGTGAATTAAGTTGGCAAATTTGTTTTGGAAAAGAAAAAAGCAGTAGACCACACCTCAGTGCAGACCAAAAGTCAGCAGACATGCTTCCAAATCCACTAATTTGTCTTTAAAACCCAACCACATGTTCCAATTTCCTTGGTCAGGGCACTGTTTTTTAATACTTAAGCTTATAAGTAAGAGAATTGCAAAGTTAGACGTTAAGAAAATGCAATAAAACTCACCAGGATTCAAAGCTACACGATCACAGGTGCCTCACTGCAGTTCAGCTGTAGCAACAGATAGCACCTCCAAACGCAACTGTGTAAAAATGATAACACAAATATGCACTTTTTTTTTTCCCCTCCCTGTACCGCTCAGACTTGCACTCTCTATCATTTATCTTACTCGCTTGCTTCTGTATCCGAATTAACAATACACCAGTCCACCGGCACTCTGGAATGTTCCCCACTCTCTCTCTCTCTCTCTCTCTCGCTCTCTCCCCAACAAATGCACGTTTTCCCCACTCACTCGTTCATTGAGCAGAGCGCTTTAGTAACTGCCTCTCACATTCTGACCACATGACACAGGCAAAGTCCAACCTCCCACCCTCCTGCAATATAATGGCCATTTATGATTTTTGAAGCCAACCATTACAAGAACTTCATGACATAACACATCTGAAATGTGTTTTGGTCATGCAGGTTTGTGTAATAAAACCCATTCTGTAAAACTAACCATCTGAGTGGAAATCAAACCACAAACTTAAACTTTAACAGGGTTAGGGTTAATCATGAAAACATCTTAATCTGATTACTCTTTATACTCTGATTATTGCAATAATCAGAGTATTGGTGTACATGGAAACATAGCCAGTGTCATTCAGCACAGCTCACGGCAGGCAAATAAGCAAAGGAAAACGAATATGCGATATTCAAGTAGAGTTTTTAATACTCAAGTATAGTGCTGCACGATTAATCATATCGCAATTGCGATGTCAGCCTGTGCGATTATATGACGGCGATATGCTGCAATTTTATTCAATAAATAAGTGCATGTGTGGACGTGACAGCCCATTCTCTCTGAGAGCTGTTTGCCCATTTTCTACACCGCTAATAAAAAGATGACCAGTCTATAATGATGGCACGCGAGACGAGAGGAGCGCTGCAGCTCGAGTGTCTGATAGAAACACAGATCACAGCATGGTGATATATCTTTATTTCATCCTTAATTAAGCTTCAAATAATACGGGAGCGTGCCATGTAAATAAGCACAAACTCCAAAACTGTCATTCTCTGTGCGGTCAGAGCTGCTTCAACCAGTGGCAGAAGAGACCAAATCTGAGCGGGAGTCGAGACCGGTTAGAGAGATTTAAAGTACCGCCGTCTGATGCGCACTCTAACACGGAAGCGCTCGTCTCTCACCCCCCGCTGTCTGCAGCTGGCAACGTCATCATCATGAGATCATCATGATAAGATCAATCTTGTGTGAAAAATAACACTTTAACAGTTTACAGTGACTAAAATATCAATGACTAAATGTTACTAAAATATGACTAAAATGTCAACAGTTTTCATTGACTAAAACTACATAAAAATGCCCAGACTTTGTCAAACAAAACGACTAACAATAATAAATAGAAATAGGATAAGGTTGACTAAATATGCTAAAAACTAAAAAGGACATTTGACACAGGATTAGGACTAAGATTAAATAAATAATAAAAACAGCTGACAAAATGAACACTAGTATTCAGTTGCCAGGTCATTAGGAGTGTATTAATGCAAAGCCGACTTTTCGTATTTTTAACGTCACTTTTTTGATCAGCATGGTACCACCTCAGCCTCATTTTGAGCCAGGAAAAACCCTGGTTATATGGCGATAGTTTGGCTTTAAGATAACCGACACTGAGCAGACAGAGATACAGTGCAAAATTAAAGTTGCTACATCACGTGGCAAAACAACAAATGTATATCAGCACCTGAAACAGCACAGAGAAAAGTAAAAAAGTGGGATTTCAGAAAATGATCCACACACTGGACAAGAGATACCAGCGATAAGTAGAACTTTTTAGAAAGAGGATTTGGAAATACCAGTTGGTCATTAAAAAAACAAAACAATAAAAACCGTTTTAGTGGTTTGATTGAGTTTACCACACTTTTATATCCTGTTTCCTTTTCAAAAGAGTTTATACGATATTATGTTACATCCTGTTTAAATGTCCCTGTTTGTTTGGACAATCTTAATTTCATTCAAATGTGTATGTTCTTATTTATTGTTCTATTTTATTTAGGTGTAATATTGAGAAAATAACAAGTTTGCAGTAATGCAAAGATGTTATTATTTAATTTTGTATAAATATTATTTTAATTTGTAAACATTGTTCATTTATAGTGGTTTTTGTTGCTAGTGTGTATGTTTGAGTTGATAAATGCACATTTCAGCATTATCAGTAATCTATTTGTAAATTTTCCTTGATAACCAAGCAAGTTGACTCATGATACCATTTGTTTATTATATCGCAATCGCAACATTAACCTCAATAATCGCAATATGACATTTTCCCAAAATCGTGCAGCCCTACTCAAGTAGCTGCTGCAGAACGAGTACTCGATTAATCGTGCACATCCCTAATACTTGGATTAACATAATTTTTGTTAATCTACAAAAACAAACTAAGTATTTTTGGCTATTTATGTATATTCCCATTTAGCCCAGATAATCAGGACTCTCTAACAGTGACAAGGCTCCAATTCCCACTCAGTCCTGATAATGAGGTTGTCTTCACATAGACATTCTTTACATTATCTCAGAGAAGAGCTGGGATATTAATAACCACAAACCCGTAGCTGCAAGGTGGCACAGATTCTGAAAACAGTAGCCTATGTGGAAGATAGTGACAGTTGTAGTCTACAGAACCATAAACCTTGTCCATTCAGACAACAAAGTAGAACTAAATCATTAAACTGACCAATAATAACGTTGTATTGCTGAGAAGACAAGATGATCTCATTATTGAGATAGACTACGCAAAAATTATTCTTCCTTATTTACTTGCCCTAATGCAGTTACAAACCTGTTATGACTTTCTTTCATCCTTGGAAAAGCCTCAGTTACCATTAACTTTTATTGCATGGAAAAAATATGCAATGACAGTGAATGGTGACAAACTAACAATAATAAATACAACAGCTGAGAGGGCTTATGCGGTGATGGAATAAGACACCTATTTCCTCTAACATGTTATCTGTAAAGCATTCATTTTTTATCGTCCAAACATCCAGCATTCAGCTCAAGTAGCACTTATCATTAAAGGCTCTCCCACAGGCAAGCTGGGAATAAAAATGGAGTTAGGTCAACATTGAAACATGGAAGTTTCCATGGAAACATATCTGTATGTGAGAGACAACAGTTTGGGGGGAATGCAGGCCTAAGAAATTTAGAGGAAATGGGTGGGATGTCTCCAAGGATTTGGGTTGGATAAGAGTAGGCCTATTTGTTAGAGGAGACCAAAGTACAGAAATAATAAAATGTCTACATGGAGTAAAGTCTTTGTGTGATTGAAAGTGTATTCTTTAACTCATAGCAAATGGCTGCTTGGGATCGATGCCACATCAATAATATGAAGATTTTCTGAATTATATATATATATATATAACACACACACAGTATATATCAGATTTATTTTCCAGATATAAACAGGGATGCTCGTTGCACAGTAATTTTTGTCTTTTCAAACATATTTCTCAACACAACATTGGACACTGGTGCTTTTCCTACCTGTGACCCAGTTTCAGTAAATGTTATATCACCCTCTTGTCTCCAAATGCAATTACGCCCCACTATTATACAGAAGGCTAGATGAGTGAATTGGAAAGCATGCAAATAAGGCTTCTAATTTAAATGTCGGCTAATTTTAAAACATTGATACCTCAAAACTATATTACATAATGTGCCGATCAATAACGATATATAGATATCAGTGTTTCCGGGGGTGCAGATGCTTGCCCTGTGAGCGTTTTCATCTGGTTGACGCGACATATTTCCCGCCGCATGCTCTCTGTCCGCTAGTGCTATACCCTATTTCCCGACATGCCATCGTGACCTTCAAGGGGGGTGGGGGGAGCCGTTAGGGGGGTGGGGCGCACCCCTTATATAATGGTAGGGGAAACACTGGATATTTATTGACATCCCTAATGGATCCTATAATGATTAAGAGTTGAAAGCCAAATGAACACTTTCAGGATGAACATACACTGAAACTGAGCCCATCCTAAACATGTAACATTAGGTCTATAGTTCGCTGCAGAATAAAAAGGTTAATTGCAACATCTCTATGCACAGAAGGGCTGAATTCAAATTAAGAATCAAGTCAAAACAGCTGCTAGGGAACAAAAGATCACACGCAGACATATATAATGTCACGCAATAAACACACAAAACCTTGAAATAAACCATGCTTTTGGTTTCCATGCATTAAATATTATAAATCTAACCTTTAGACCTTTTCTATAACTGTGATATCCTGTCACTTACATTCAGCCCAGGTGAATGCAGCAATGTTTTTTAAGAATATAATGGCCGTAAAAATAAAAATCACCAACAAAATGGCATCTAACTGCATTTTTCTAACCATCTCTTTTCTCTCTCACTGCAGTGCAGACTAAAGCATCAATGCTGCAGTGACGAGGCCTGTGTGGGGAGACAGCCAAGGCATAGCCCAACCCATGCATCTCTCTTTCCGAGAGAATACAGAGAAAAACATCTTCCTTCCCACCTTTTACGATGAAATTCTTTTTATTACTATTAGTGGTCGACTGACATCACAGAGGCCGATAAATCAGCCGATATTCTGACTTTAATTATCTGCATTGGACGATACATTTTCCTGTTTGGAAACACGAGTTTGATACATCTTGGATGGCTAGAGTAAATTATCATTTACTTCATTTTTGGGTGAACTATTCCTTTGTGTCTTGAAAAACATGCCATAAAAAAAGAAAAAAAAAAAAAAGAAAGAAAAAAAATGGTGGCTCAAATAGGGCAGGGTAGTTTTTCAGATTTTTTTCTGATTAATTCGAATTTGCGTTTTGGTAAATTTTTATAAATTGAGATTTTGAAAAAAATACTGCAAATACTAAAGTTAGATACATTTTAAATCCACCAAAGGCTGAATAACGAAGATAAAAAAAATGCATAATGCCTGGCTTAATGCCACTCCCGATCTGATCAGCTACACATGTGCGCGCTCCAAATGAAATGGACAGGTCACACGGAGACTGATATAAAAGACAATGGTAATATTCCCAATATGATTGCACACAGTGTGATTGTAGCTATGTGTAGAGTTAGCTATGTGACAGTTATGTGTGCTTCATTTCAAATTGGTGGCGGTGGCGTAGTGGCTAAAGCACAGGGCTGCTAATCAGAAGGTCGCTGGTTCGATCCCCACGGCCACCACCATTGTGGCCTTGAGTGAGGCACTTAACTCCAGGTTGCTATGGGGGATTGTCCCTGTAATAAGTGCAACAAGTCGCTTTGGATAAAAGCGTCTGCCAAATGCATAAATGTAAATTATGGAGGGGGGCTATATATGGGGGAATATATATATCCATTTGCCATGATGATTCAGATTTGTTTGATATATTGAAAAGAACTTGGATTTCTCTAACCAGGTTGCCTTGCATTCTAATAAATAACATGCAGTTTGAATCATGTTGGAGTACATTTAAAAGTTGAATAAAATCTAATCGTGAATCGTCCATAAGTTTGATCAAATTCAAGATTTTATTTTTTTTGCCATACTGCCCAGCCCTAGGCTCAATGGTCAAAGATGTCCATTTAATGCAGTGTTTCCCATCCTTTTTAGCCGTAAGTACCCCACACCACTATCAGTAAGGCTTAAGTGCTCCATCTACACAAAACCAAAGATGAGTACTAAGGGCTTATTAACCCTATCATTACTATTATAATATCCCTGATGTACAAAATGAAAAGAGGAAGTTGCCGATTATGACATTTATTCAGCAACAAGAAAAACAAAACCAGGCCATGTAAGCCGTACCTCTCACAATTTGATCAGACAACTGCTATTAATTATACAGTGGACTTTTTAACCTGGTACCAAGTATTTTATAACGTTGGCCCTACATATTGCTTACATGCATAGTTTGTATTATTTTCAAGTATTTGCATTGATATGCAAAACGGTACTGTCTGTGAATCATTACCCGGATTTCCACAATCGGGCCAAATGAGGCCGTGCTAGTGTGTGCCAGGGCCGGCTACGTTTCCACCATCACTTCTGGGGCTTCATCGTGCCTCCAAGGGGTTTTCTCAGGGCCAATGGCCTTTGGCGATTACCCCTGGATAAACATGACCAACTGGGGATTGAGGCAGGTTCAATGTCGAATGCAGAGTTTCGCTGAACTTCCTAGGTTGTGTATCTAGCACACAACGGTACAGGTTTGAGGGAAAAATTATTTTAAAAAATGCGGGCACAGTACAGATCGGTTAAAAAGCCCAATGGATGGGGGCCTGTGTATCTCAGCAAGTATTGAAGCTGACTACCACCCCTAGAGTCACTAGTTTGAATCCAGGGTGTGCTGAGTGAATCCAGCCAGGTCTCTTAAGCAAACAAATTGGCCGGTTGCTTGGGAAGGTAGTCACATGAGGTAACCACCTCGTGGTCACGATTAGTGGTTCTCGCTCCCAATGGGGCACATGGTAAGTTGTGCATGGATTGCGGAGAATAGCATGAACCTCCCGTGCTGTGTGTCTCCATGGTGTCATGCACAGCGAGCCACGTGATAAGATGCACAGATTGACAGTCTCAGAAGCAGAGGCAACTGAGACTTGTCTTCCACCACCCGTATTGAGGTGAGTAACCGTGCCACCATGAGGACCTACTAATAGTGGAAATTGGGCATTCCAAATTGGGAGAAAAGAGGATCCTTTTTTATTTTTTAAATAAATCTTGTTAGTAGAGATAACTCAGGACACCATGGCAGTTACAGTCGGTGAGTTGTCAATGCTAACTTATCTTGCTGTTTACATTCGGCATAAACTCAATATTCTAGATAACTAGATAACATGATTCCTCAGCTTGAGCTTCCCTCTTGCTTGTGAAATGGCCGTGGTGTTTGATGTTGGCACCGCAGCTGCGTATTAAGGGTGGGTTTTTGGGCAACGCTGTAGAATTATTGGCCCGATGGTGGGAACGCAGATTGATTTTGGTATTACAGCTTGAGGTCTAAGGCTATTGGCCTCAGCTGGCCAGTTGATAGTCCTGACTCTCACTGGCCCGATAGTGGAAAAGCGGCTACTGAATCACTGGTCTTGTGCATTGTGACGGCCTGGCCACACAAGATGTATATTTTTGGATTATTTGTTTGGAAATTGTGGTTTACAATAAAGACCCATTTTTATGTTTGTTGGAAAGCTTGTGTTCTCATGTCTGCCTGCTTGGTCCCTCACATGCATGTTTAAATAGAAACCTAATTGAGCAAATTGTGTGAATGGCCACATAGAGAGACACCTCTACTTTGACTTGCACATGCTCTCTTTCTGGCCATAAAGGAATATTAGAAGAAAGTCGATGTCAAAATGGTTTGGTTCAACATCTTGAAACAAGAAAATCTATAGTTCTGGGATTGTCCAACATTTGGTATTGATGACACCAACCATTTGCCTCAAACATCAAACAAAGAAAGTATGGGACCCTGATCTAATAACGCTTGGTAGGGTTCAACTAAATAAAATAGCAACTGTGTACACAGCTGCTTGGCAGAAGCCACATGTCCCAGAGGGCCCTCTCCTGCGTATCAATGTTACGAGACAGGAGACCACACCCTTTAAAAGATTCTCAACAATTTCAGCAAGAGTGTTGTCAGCCTTTAAGGAAACAGAACCAGAGAACAATGAACACTGATGTATTGGTTTCCGTAACACACGGAAACACATAGTTTTTCACTAGCAATAGACTGACAAAAGTCCTAAATTCCTGACGCTGAGATGACAGGAAGAGCTAGGTTATTTCATAATGCATAATTGCATTGAGTCACCAGGTCTGAAAATAGGCCTGTAATTTGATTAGCGAGTGTGCTGATTAAGAGCATCTAAAATCCTGATGGGAAAAGGCATCTTTTAATGGATAAGGGGACCAGTGTGACTACTGTAGAGATTAAAAACATTCCATGCTAATGCCTGAACACGTGAAACAGAATATTTTGCATATGCTCAAAGCCGTTTACATGTCAGCAGTTGGCATGCATGGTTATGTCATCACTTCACCATAAACTTATATTTCACCATAGAGAATATGCTCTCAAAAGACAACTATAGCAATTGTAAACATTCCTGCCATGCATTTTCATAAATTTATATTTTCATTTTTCAAACTCTATGCATTAGCCAAAAGACAATGCGGCAGGCACAATATAATACAATACAGCCTACTGTAATACTGTGACAACATAAAAGAACACTAAGCTTCCATGCTTTTGCTTGATTTTATCAAAACAGAGAAACCAAATCCAGAAAATATTTAAAACCTGCCTTGAAAATGTTCACCGAATGTAAACAGATACTAGCAGTGTTTCCAACAATTTTACAGAAATCTCAGTCAACCCCATAAATGACCAACAAAAGATCACACGCAGACATATATAATGTCACGCAATAAACACACAAAACCTTGAAATAAACCATGCTTTTGGTTTCCATGCATTAAATATGATAAATCTAACCTTTAGACCTTTTCTATAACTGTGATATCCTGTCACTTACATTCAGCCCAGGTGAATGCAGCAATGTTTTTTAAGAATATAATGGCCGTAAAAATAAAAATCACCAACAAAATGGCATCTAACTGCATTTTTCTAACCATCTCTTTTCTCTCTCACTGCAGTGCAGACTAAAGGCCGGTTGCTTGGGAAGGTAAAGTCACATGAGGTAACCACCTCGTGGTCACGATTAGTGGTTCTCGCTCCCAATGGGGCACATGGTAACTTGTGCATGGATTGCGGAGAATAGCATGAACCTCCCGTGCTGTGTGTCTCCATGGTGTCATGCACAGCGAGCCACGTGATAAGATGCACAGATTGACAGTCTCAGAAGCAGAGGCAACTGAGACTTGTCTTCCACCACCCGTATTGAGGTGAGTAACCGTGCCACCATGAGGACCTACTAATAGTGGAAATTGGGCATTCCAAATTGGGAGAAAAGAGGATCCTTTTTTATTTTTTAAATAAATCTTGTTAGTAGAGATAACTCAGGACACCATGGCAGTTACAGTCGGTGAGTTGTCAATGCTAACTTATCTTGCTGTTTACATTCGGTATAAACTCAATATTCTAGATAACTAGATAACATGATTCCTCAGCTTGAGCTTCCCTCTTGCTTGTGAAATGGCCGTGGTGTTTGATGTTGGCACCGCAGCTGCGTATTAAGGGTGGGTTTTTGGGCAACGCTGTAGAATTATTGGCCCGATGGTGGGAACGCAGATTGATTTTGGTATTACAGCTTGAGGTCTAAGGTCTAAGACAACTATAGCAATTGTAAACATTCCTGCCATGCATTTTCATAAATTTATATTTTCATTTTTCAAACTCTATGCATTAGCCAAAAGACAATGCGGCAGGCACAATATAATACAATACAGCCTACTGTAATACTGTGACAACATAAAAGAACACTAAGCTTCCATGCTTTTGCTTGATTTTATCAAAACAGAGAAACCAAATCCAGAAAATATTTAAAACCTGCCTTGAAAATGTTCACCGAATGTAAACAGATACTAGCAGTGTTTCCAACAATTTTACAGAAATCTCAGTCAACCCCATAAATGACCAAAACGCACATCTATCGTTTGACATGTATATAAGAATTATTATTATTATTATTATTATTTTGCGGTCGTATATTATAGAAACGGTACAAATACAAACAATAAAAGCCCAGCAGGCCTCATATCAATGCATAAATCCCAATGACAGAAAGAGAGAGGGGGCGCTGGGCGGATCCTCCATTCCCCGGATGAAGATTTGCGTCTTCAAACTCACATTAACCCAATTAAAATAATACGTGTTTTATACTGATAGGACCATATACATTGATCTTAGCCTAATGTCTTTGTTCCAAATAGCATTTTAAGAGGTTTCTGGTTTACAAATGCCCTCCATGGTAGACCGAATTCGTTTAAATGAATGAGGTTATAATTTAGTTAGTTGAAAATATTCCTGTATACTCTGCACGCCCACATATTTCAATTAGTGTTCTTGTACATCGGCCTGTATCTGTGAATGATGTTTAATTTATAATTTAGCCGCGAATATGCGCTAGCTCTACTGCTAACGACTTCATTGGGCAAGGCAATGAAATCTTGCCTTATAAAACGCATTTAAAAACTTGTTATGCTCGTACAAAAATGGAATGGCTATATATTATAATATTATTATATTATAATATATAGCAATTATTTTGAATAATATTATTGAAACAGCTGAAAGCCGCCAGTGAAACGCCCTTTACTACGGACCTCATCGGAGCAAACGCCACCTAAACCACACTAATCAATACATTCTGCAATAAAACATAATGCAAACGTGTTTTGTTTGTAAAAAAAAATGTTTTGATGTTGAGCAAAGGCTTTACCTTGTCGACGGGTTTGCTCTGTTTTTCTGAGACTGGGTGGAAACGGGTGGCGAAGTCAACGAATGAAATAACAGCGTTGCTCAGGCTATCGAATGAGCTGCGCGAAACAGTGACATCATGCACCGCAGCAACTAGCCGAATGCTGACGGAAATTGCCGAAGCGTTTGGAGGCTGGGACATATGCTTCTGCAATTTGCTGCTGAAATTCAAGTTAGCATATTGGCTAGATCAATCTATTTTTTTTTTTTTTTTTTTTTTTTTTACTGTACTGAATTAAATTGATCCAGCATCACTTTTAAATGTCTGGCAGTACTCCTGGTCAGGAAAATGCTCTCATAATACGTCAGTCTGGCTGCCAGTACTGAAGTCTGGGATTTCTGCTGTCTCATTGTGTCTAGGAACATCCTAATTAAATGTATGAGAAGGCCTGTGAGTAAGGTACACAGCGAGATAGTAATCACAATAGCCAAACTAATATTTATTATAGTCCTGTAATAACATGTTTGGCCAAATGAGAAAAACCTAACAGTGTTTGATCAATTAGCATAAGTTTTATTACTATTAACTGAGAAATAGTTAATCCAGTGCTTTATGTCACATTCAAATATAATGCTGTTTCATTCTATAATATAATACAGGCCATCAGTCTATCAGTAATAACTAAAACAACGAAGATATAATCAAATAAAAGTAGTTAATAAAGTACAAATTAAAGTAGTAATAGAAGTGGTGTGGTGGTGGTGTAGTGGGATAAAGCAACTGTTAATCAGAAGGTCGCTGGTCACCACCCACCAGCCACCACCATTGTGTCCTTGAGCAAGGCACTTAACTCCAGGTTGCTCTGTGGGGATTGTCCCTGTAATAAGTGCACTGTAAGTCACTTTGGACAAAAGCGTCTGCCAAATGCAGAAATATAAATGAAATGTAGTTTATAAAAGGAAAAGAATAAAGCTATAAGAACATAACCTTGAGGGACATCATAAGTGGATCTGTGTTTCTAGATAAAGATGGCTATTTATCAGTAAACCAGAAGAAGGGATATCAAGACATAATGTGTCACAAGGTCACTGAAGGCCCCAGATTCACCCCAAAGAGAGCTGTTTCTGTACTGGACAAGATTATTAGAAAGTAGGTGAAACAGATGGAAAGCAATTGTTTACAGACGTTTAGCTCAGGTGAATATTAGAGACTGCTTTAGGCAGCTATATTTTTAGACTGCTCTGGGTTGACTGCAGCTATATTTATATCATATGGAACAGATACGATACAAATCAAAGTAAGGACAGAGATAACAGATACACAAGTTCTTTGAAATTATGGGGACAGAATGTGACTTGTGGAAGGGAGTCCTTTATGGATTTTAGTGGAGAACACATTGTAAATCTCATTATATTTTAAGGAAGAAGTGAAAGACATCATTAATCAAAGCAAGAAACATTACGTAGGGCATTGCCAGATGCAAATAAAGCTAATCTTGATGAATTTAGTGTGAATGTATTCAGAATAAGCTTTAAAAAATATGTTAATTTGCTCAAGGTGGCACCCAGTTACCATTGTTTTGAGACTTTTGTTCTCCGGCATTTAAAGAGTGTGTTAATGACCATTGAATTATTCATTATGAGTGTGTGTGACTAGTAGGGGGATACAGAGAATTTAGTAGAATGGACTAAAGTATGCATGTTGGAAAATCTGTGAAAATTGTTAAAGGAATATTCCAGGTCTAATACAAGTTAAGCTCAAGGATGGTTGACATAATATTGATAAACACAAAAAATCATGTTGACTTACACCTCCTTTTCATTAAAAAGGCAACAATCTGTGTTTCAATGAGGAGCTTACAATGGAAGTGAATGGGGTCAATCCATAAACGTTAAAATACTCCCTGCTTCAAAAGTATATCCACAAGACATACACATGTTAACATGGATTTAGTGTTATGAAATTGCTTATAAACCATTTCTGTGTAAAATTATGGCCAATTTTACAACTTCATTGCCCTGACGAATATGTCATCAACCCCTAAAACGACTGTGAAAATTAAAATATGATTTAAACAACGTTATAGCTCAAATGATACATGACTCTTAACAGAATAATTAATATAAGTGCTTTTAGAAAATGATAAGCGTCACATTTCTGTCAACATTATGCGACAAAAACTGTCGATCGAACTTCCTTGTATTAAACCCGTACTGTTCCTTTAAATTTGTAAATTCGTACTTGGAATCATACAGTTCACACTGATTTGAACTTTCACATGTATTGCATTTGAAAGTGTGTGCTGCCTTGAAGCAAATAAAACCCTCCCACAACCATTATGGTAATGTCAAGGCTCGTATATGTGTCGATTCACAGGTGTGAATGGGTGAATTGCCTTCTACCACCTCCTAAATTAACGATAGCGATCAATACCCCAAGCTGTGTATAAAGCGCATGGTTTCTCAGACACTGCTCATGTTCATTTCTAAACTTTGGTCAGGGAACAGGAGACATGCCGACGTGTGATTTCTGTGGCTGTAGTCAGGACGGGGGAAGCGGTGATTTCCCATTCTACCAGTAAGTTCGCTTATGATTAGAGAATTCTGACAAAATAGACTCGAAATTACTACCTGCTACCTGTTTAAAAAGGGCAAATACTGATGATTTTGTTCCTCTCAGATTTCCCCAGCAAGAGGAGACTCTTCGCCGCTGGATAATGAACATGGGGAGAGATGCTGAATGGACTCCATCCGAATCCACCGCTCTGTGCTCCGCTCATTTCACTCCGGATTGTTTTGAATCTGGATCTTCGCGTTTACACGCAAACGCTATCCCCACAATATTTGATTTTACACAATCAAAAGTAAGTATTTTTTTTTGTCCAGTTACAGAGGCCTATACAATATGTAGCTACATACTCCACACTTAAAGGGATAGTTCACCCAATACGAAAATTCTCTCATTTAGGCCAACTCACTCTCATGCCATCCCAGATGTGTGTCTTTCTTTCTTTTGCTGAACACAAACGAAGATTTTTAGAAGAATATTACAGCTCTGTAGGTGCTTTCAATGCAAGTGAATGGTTGCCAGAATTTTAAAGGCAACAAATAAAAAACAAACCCAGCATAAATGTAAACCATATGACTTAAGTAGTTAAATACACATCTTTAGGAGTGCTATGATGGTTGTGGGTGAGAAACAGTTTAATATTTAAGTCCTTTTTACTATACATTCTCCTGCCTGCCAAGTAGTGGATACACGCAGCGGAGATGCAAATCGCCAAAAACAAAGAATGTGAAAGTGGAGATTAATAGTATAAAAGCACTTAAATATTGATCTTTTTAGAGTTCATCATATCTCTTTTGAAGATAAGGATTCAATCAATGGAGTCATATGGATTATTTTTTGCTGTCTTATTATAGACAGGCATTAGTATATTATTTTTGGAGCTTCAAAGTTCTGGGCACCATTCACTTGCATTGTAAGGACCTACAGAGCTTAAATATTCTTTTAAAAATCTTTGTGTCCTGCAGAAGAAAGAAAAACCATACACATCTGGAACGGCATGAGGATGAGTAAACGATGAGAGTTTGGGTGAACTGCCCCTTTAAAATATGTTGTAATGTCATTACATTTCATAAAATATCATACCAGTGGCATACAAATATATAATAATATATTAAGTTTTAGACACCTTTTTCGATGCATGATCTTTCTACACGCACTGTGATATTTTAAAGTGAGAAAACTCTTTGTATCACAGAATCAGGACACTGAAAATCCTCCCCAAAACCAAGCAGCAACTACTGAACTCACAGACTCTTCAAAATCATCGTGTGACTGTTATAAACGTCTACAGGCAACAGAAAGGTTTTACCAAATGAAATTAGCTGCTGTCCAGCTTCAGATAAAGGAGTACAAAAAGAATCTAACAGAGGAATCACGGAAGACAACACAATGGCAAAAGAGAGCAATTGTTTTGCAGAGTGCAGTCAGGGCTATGAGGCAAAGTCGGTCAATACCGGCAACGGGAAAAACATCTACACCAAACACTACAAATATGGACTGAAACACATTAAAACATTTCAGTTCATAAGGGACTTTTTTTTTTTCTTTCTGAAAACGTTGTTTAAATGACGTTTGATTTGAGGCTCATTCTCGTTTTGACTGATAATTATTTTAATATTTGTTACAGTATTTTGTTACAAGAGAATGAGAGGCTTCCACAGTTACTCTTGAGTTACTAAATTATGTCATTAGGCCTTTCTCTGCAAGACGAAGAACACATCGGTTTTTAAGAGACTTTAATACATTTCAGTACAAATTATACACTTGATAAGTATACAGAATATTTTTACCAATTAAAAATACATCAAAAATACTGCCTATTGCATTTCATACAAGCACAAACAACAGTGAAGCTTTACTGTTTGGATGTTTCACATAAAATAACCAATAGATCAAATAAATAAAACAACAACAGTGCAAGTCTGACTTCAAACTAAAGACAATTGAAAGATGGATGGCTAATTTCAGTTAAAAACTAAATCATAGCACCCTCTGAAATTCCATCAATGGAATTCCATCACATCAAGAAGAGAAAGGTGTAACATTAGTTCTGAGTATATAGATATATCTGTACAGTTGTTACTTGTTGAAAGGAGTTCTATAATCATTACTTAAATTGCAACATTGTAGATATTGATATATCTAAATAATGGTCATGGCATAACTGAAGACACTTGACTTTGGCTCAAAAATGACATTATAAAGCCAGAGTTAGTTATTTTTTTCTCTTAAATTTTTAAGATGGCTACTAAGAAAATCCAGATTTATGGTCACAATGTTTTATAGGGATTTTTGAGGAGATTAGGGTTTGTTCTAAGATTACAGACCAGTGTAGCATTGCTTTTTAGAACACAGCTAGATACTGATGTTTTTGTTTCTGGTTGCAGTTTCATATTACAAATTTATAGCAGGTCGAATCAGACATGAGTCAGTTCAGATACAACAATCTAAAATGCAAATGGTAAGTTTTAAAAGCAGATGACAGTGAAAGATTAAACAGAAGATTAAATCCATAATACATATAAGTGCAGGCTTCATAATTGCCATGTTATGTAAAGAAGCTTAAGTTGAAGAAAACCTTTCAGTATGGGTTGTGGTACAGTTATTGCATGAAGATAATAAGAGCTTGAAGTCTGTTAATAGCATAACACCCGTCTTGAGACACGACCAAATAAAAGAAAACAAGAACTTGTTTATAAAAACTCATATTCCTCATCTTAGGATGGATACGTAATACTAAAAGAGATTTGACTCATCATCAGGTCTTGCTTGGTGTAAAACGTCCCTCTCAAAATTATGGGTTAAAGTGTAAAGCACAAAGCACAGTATGGTCAAGAGGTCATCAGTTGAGACAGGTAGGTAACTGACGCATGTTAAGCCATTTAAAGGAAGTCTTTGAGGAAACCTGAAAGATCTATCAGATTGGTGAAGGTGTGTGAAATGATGATCCAGTAAGAGCAGAGTCTCCAAACACATTGGCGTAGGAAGATTTGAGGAACTGGACGTAGTTCTGAAGACTACGGTTTGTGCTGTCAGACTGCTCGAGTCTGTCTTTGACATCTTGTAAACGACTCTGGTACCTCCGTTCCGCCTGTGAGAAAGAGTTAGCAATTCATGGATGCTTTAGACAAATATTTGACGGAAGGATTTTAACTAGAGTTCATCTCATAGTTCATCTCACACTGCACAGATTTGGACATTTTCTGAAGAAAATGTAAGAGGTCCTTGAATGTGCGAAAATCGTCAACATACAAGGGTATTGAGGGTGGATGTCGGGTATTTGCTGTGCGGTTGCTAAGGTGTTCTGAGAGGTTTTATGCAGTTGCTAGGGAAAGGCTATGCAGTTGCTAGGTCACTGCTTACTGGCCCAAGTAAAAAGAGCCCCAAGTCTGTTTGATATTCTGTTCCCTAAATATGACCCGGGTTCTTACTTCAGTGTAAGGTTTTTTCACTCGTTTCATCATCTTCCAGGAAGAAATTGTAAGTCAGATTGCTTAGAAAAGTTTTTGAGGTGTCATTTATGTTCATATCACAAATTTTACGGACCAAAAAACATGACAAATTTTATTATGTTTTATTAAATTGCTCCCAATGGCAGGCTAGCGCCTTGCATGGCTACTCTGCCGTCATTGGTGTATGAGTGTGAATGGGATACAGCGTAAAACGCTTTGGTAACTGCTAAGGTTAAAAAAGGCTCTATATAAGTACAGACAGTTCATCATTTTTACCATTACTACGGGTTAGGGGTTTGTTAAATCCCTTGAGGAATAGTATGCCTAAAGGCCGAACCTACACCGTAGATTCCGCGTATTGGCCAATGCGGTGGTTTGCATTTATAGTTCTGCGTTAGTGTGTCATTAATTTAATACATTTAAATTAAATTTTTTCATGATATTGTATCGATAGTTTAGATCAATGTATCAATATTTATATGAAACTATTTGTGTGTGTGTGTGTGTGTGTATATATATATATATATATATATATATATATATATATATATATATATATATATATATATATATATATATATATAAAAACACAACAAACTTGGCACACTGTTAAGGCTGATTTATACTTCTGGGTCGAACCTAAGCTGTAGGTTATGCGTAGCTTTTGTGGTTATGGTGTATCCTACTCCATAGGCTGACGTTCACCTCGACGCAGACCACAACAGCTGTGATTGGTGCACTTTGTAACCAGAGACTGACTCCCCCAAAATGATATCTGAGGTAGTGTTGCATTTTACCTAGATTATTTTAATATTTATGCTTTATACCACATTGTATTTAGACTCGGGACCATTAAAGCAATCGTCTCAATCAGGAGCATCTGCTGTTTTTATGGTCTGTTTATGTTTCATTAAGTTACAAGCAAAACACAACAAAAGATATCTGTTACATCTTATAAATTCTACTTCCAAATGAATTTAATGAGCTCATCAAGAGACAAAAATGTGAGGTTTCAAGCTATATGTTCTTCATCAGACATCAGTATATATCTAAAATATACCCAAATGAATTGGAATTAAAATTGATTCATAATCGAATCAAATTATGTATCAGAATATATCGAATCATGACATGTGTTTTGCATTATGTATTGTATCGTGAGGTGCCAGGAGATATCCAGATCTAGTACACAGCCAAGTGCTACAACATTGAGAAAATGCCTTTATTTCTTAAATCATTATAAGAAGCAGTATGAAATGAGTTCAGTAAATTATACACATGTTGAGATGTAGATACATATTATTTATTGAACATGTTGTCTGCCATGCAGAAATAAATAAATCAGGCATTTACTGTATGCTTGCTCTTAAATCGCATGAAAAATAATAAATATATGTTTTGGCATAGTTTTGACATGCCGTGTTTATAAGTTGTAAAACGGTGTATTTTTGTTGCTATTTGGCTTGTATCTTCATGAAAAAGTATATAAAAACAGCAGATGTTCCAGATTAAACAATGCTCTCGAGTCCAACTACAAAGTTATATGATGCATAGATCTTAAAATAATCTTGGAGAAAATGCGACACTACCTCAGAAGTGGACCAATCACAGCTGCTGACGACTGCGCCTACGCGACGCATGGTTCCACTTTTGGAGTGGTGCACGTCAGGCTACGGCATAGGCTATGCGTTCGCTGCAGAAGTATAAATCGGCCTTAAGAAACAATTACAGTTGTAAATCGGCCTGACCACGGTGTTTCTGTATTTTGTCCCATTTACTGGGACTGTAGTGAGATAAATCACTGACCTCCTCTTTGACTCGTCGTAACTGGTTTAGCTCGGTTGTCGTCCTACTCAGCTGAGTCTCAAGGTCAACAACTTTTGACTGTGTAGCACGTTCTTTAGAAGCTGCCCGCTCCCTGGTCTGAGTAACCTGACAATAAACAGTGAATTATCAATGAATATAAACATTTGTTTTGTGCAAACAAGGACATTTATGGTATTCTTGCCATTTAAGATGAAGGCAATCACCACACTAAAGGGAGCATTTTTCAGTTGTTGCTTTTGATATATTGTTTGAGATCAACAGTCTAATTTGAAGCAGATTTGGACTACATTTCTGAAAAGCATGTGTCAGTTGCACAGTTCTGATGTATTATTTCAGATAAGTCCTTTTTTAAGCATTCCTTTGAATCATAAACCATTTATGTAAAAGCTTAACAAAATTGGAGCTTTACCTGCCGCCGAGCATCGTCCAGCGCCTCCTCCAGCTGCCGGGTGAGAATACTGCACTCCTGAGACTTTTCTTCCAGACGCATCTGGTTGTTGTGAATTGATTCTTCACGTTTTGCGATCACCTGCATGAGGTCTCGATTTTGGGAGTTAGCCTCCTCCATCTTTCTGTTGACAACAGAAAACAGAGCATGTTTTTAAAATACATAAAAAAAATTATAAAATAAATAAATAAATAGAATGCTGTAGGATAACGTGACAGACCGTTCAAGAGCCTCGGTTTTGTGCTGAAGCTGCTTGTTTTCCTCCAGTAGCACCATGTTCTTGTGTCGCACCATTTCTGCCTGACTGCCCTGCTGCTCCACCTATATTTGTCAACCAGAGAATATAAAGATCTGTCAATATATAAAGACAACATTCATGTAATAATGGAGTTTAAAATTAGGAACATGGCTTAAAAGTAGGGCTGCACCTAACAATTATTTTTTTTATCATTAATGACTAATTTGCTGATTTTTCTAAAGATTTTTTATTATTATTTCTTGATTAATATAACAATTAATTAACCCAAAATAAATATAAAAAACTTGTCTCATTAATATTTCAATATTTTAATAAATTATCTTCTCTTAAACACAAACAAATATACAAGAAACAAAGTGTGCAATGCAGGGCATAATTCTGCAACAAAATAGCCCTGTTTTAACTGGTAATCTCCATTTTACAGTCCAACATTAATTTTATTTTGGAGAGATTTTATGCTGGACTGCTAAACTTGAGGTTGCACAATGTTTTGATATCCCCCCTGATTGCTAAATGTAGATTACTTACATTTTATTTTCATTTTATGATTTTAAGTAAGAACTTGTTCAATTCGAGTAAAAGCAAAGTGCAATCTACATTTAGCAATCCAACAACAAAATAAATTAAACAAAATGTAAAATTCAAGTCACTTTCAGGGGGAATATCAAAACATTGTGCAACCTCAAGTTTAGCAGTCCAACATAACATTATTTTACGGTAAAATTAGCGCAGTTTGAGTAACACTTAAATGTTCTTCTAACAGGAATAACTAAAACTTGTGCATTCTTAAATCAACTCTCATTAAAAGAAACATTTGTAACAAACAAAAAAAAAAGGTAGGAACCCAATAATGGAAATTAGGGGTCACGATTGTGAAATTTGGCTGACGATAAATTGTCAAACAAATACGCATGTTATGCAAATCGACGTATTTCTGTAATCGATTATGTCGATGAATCGTCCCAGCCCTACTTAAAAGGGATAGTTCACCCAAAAAAGAAAATTCTATAATTTCTCAACCTAATGCCATCCCAGATGTGTATGACTTTCTTTCTTCTGCTGAACACAGAGATTTTTTAGAAGAATATCTCAGGTTTATACAATTTCAGTCAACAGGGGTCCAAAATTTTAAGCTCAAAAAGCATATAAAGGCAGCAAAAAACTGTCAAACAGCCCTCAGAAGCGCTCTTCTCTCCAAGAGTTCATCTTTTGTTTTTCGCGATTTGTATTTTCGTGCATATGGCCACCTTGTGGGCATGGAGGAGAATTTAATTAAATATTGAATTCGATACTGATCAGTTTCTAACCCAAACCTATTATATTGCTTCTGAAGATGTAGATTCAGAGTCGTATGGATTACTTTTATTTTGCCTTTGTGCTTTTTGGAGCTTCAAAGTTTTGTACCCTGTTGACTTGCATTTTATGGACCCAGAGAGTTGAAATATTCTTCTAAAAATCATTGTGTTCTGCAGAAGAAAGTCAGTCAGAAACATCTGGGACGGCATGAGGGTGAGTAAATGATGAAAGAACAATCATTTTTGGGTGAACTATTCCTTTAGGTTCTCAAATACAATTAGTAACCTTTTTTGCTGTATCTTTTTTTTTACTGGAAATTGACGTAACAAACTCCAATTGCTAAAACAGACCAGCATGAAAACAAAAACTCAGCTACAGGTTTGTAAAAAAGGGCCATATTATACATCTATGTAGATTTTAATTTTAGCCTCTTAAGACCATGTTTATACCTTTTAATGTGAGTCAATGTTACTTGCAGCAAAAACTTTGTAATTTAGTTTTACATGACCATTTCCACAGTCTCTCTGACTTTTAGAATCAAACAAGCTTTTTTTGCTACTGTACCTTTAAGACTTTAAAATGTGAACAAGACTTTGTGCATATAAAATAAGAAACAAAACCCCTCAAAGTTGCTGAATAATGGAAATGAGTATGTTTATGTGCTCATGACTGTGATGTCAATTCCATGACTATTTCTGAATGACCCGCTTTTGTCGGTTAGTTTTCATTAACAATCTGGGTAGTCTGGAGAGTGTCCACCAATAATCCAATATAAGATGTAAAAAAACCACTTGCTGTGTTTTAATATTAAAGGTATCAAACTACTTTCAAAGTAAACATACAAGTGCACAAACACCTTAATGCGTAGCTCTGCGAGTGCCGTGGTGAGCTCATGGTTTCTCCTCTCTTGAGTGTGCTCTTTCTCATGAGCCTTCTGCAACTGCACTTCAGCACGTCTCAGAGCTTCAGGTAGTGGCTCAAGCTCTGCCACACGACCATGGAGCTGCTTCCTGACCTGCTGGATCTCTTGGTCCAGCTCTTCTCTAACTGTCTGAGCTTCACGTTCGGCCACCTGCAGACGTGCACAGTACTCATCTGCTTCAGCACGGGTCTTTTGCACCTACAAATACAAGGAAAAAGGGCAGAGCTTAAGGTTGGATCTATAAAACAGACAGAGCATAACACAAGGAGGGCATGATTTCCAGATCACTATTTCACAGCCTCAGACTAAACAGAAACAATGACCTAGTATCAACAACACATATTTTGTTATCCCCTTTTCTCCCAATTTGGAATGCTCAATTCCCACTAATTAATAGGTCCTCATGGTGGCACGGTTACTCACCTCAATCCAGGAGGCAGAGGACAAGTCTCAGTTGCCTCCGCTTCTGAGAACGTCAATCTTATCACGTGGATCACTGTGCATGACACCTCGGAGACTCACAGCATGTGTAGGCTCATGCTACTCTCCGACTCCATGCACAACTCACCACGCGACCCATTGAGAGAGAGAACCCCTAATCACTACCACAAGGAGGTTACCCCATGTGACTACCCTCCCTAGCAACAGGGACAATTTGGTTGCTTAGGAGACCTGGCTGGAGTCAATCAGCACACCATGGATTCGAACTCATGACTCCAGGGGTGGTAGTTAGCGTCAATACTCGCTAAGCTACCCAGTCCCCCAACAACACATATTTTTAATAAATACATTAACATACCTTTAATGGAACACAAAACTCACGTGTCTCTCTTTACGAATGAACATCTCCATCACTTTGTTTTAAAGTTTTGATAGCCTCTCTCTCTCAATTTTTAATTGAATTGAACTTTGTCGCATGAACGGATTATTTTTCTCCCATTTCCTCCCCAATTTGGAATGCCCAATTCCCAATGCCCTTTAAATCCTTGTGGTGGCATAGTGAATCGCCTCAATCCGGGTGGCGGAGGACGAATCTCAGTTGCCTCCGCGTCTGAGACCATGAATCTGTACATCTTATCATGCGGCTTGTTGAGCGCATTACTGCGGAGACATAGCACGTGGAGGCTTCACGCTATTCTCCACGGCATCCACACACAACTCACCACGTGCCCCACAAAGAGCGAGAACCACATTACAGCAACCACGAGGAGGTTACCCCATGTGACTATACCCTCACTAGCAATCGGGCCAATTTATCCAGACCTGACTGGATAGTTACGTGAACTTGAAGACACAAAACTTTGCGTGATGGAAGGAAGGAGCTTCTGACTGGCTTACTCATTTTGATAAGCATGCTTACAGTGACCATTTGTAGAGTAGTAGGCGTGATTCAATTTGAATGAATGTACAGTGTTGAATGAAAGGTTGGTAAAAAATTGAATCAGAGAAAGCATAACAAATGCTTATATCTGAGGGTGGTGCAAAAGCGAAAAAAATTAATAACTGTCTGTGCAGCTCAACTGAGATAAAATGATGTATTTGAACGAAAACCTTTGAGATTTTTAGTAGTTTTTATTAACAAATGTAATTAAATATTTCATAGTATCATTTTTCTTTTCACCGACCTGTTAGATAAGCACTGCTTACATTGCTTATATGGATGAGACATCCCTGGCACACAAATATACGCAAAAATTGGCAAAAGAGCTTGAAGCATGTGTAAGAGTTTGATGATCACACCTGGGCTTTATAGCTGTCCACTAAACTCTCATAGTGCTTCACTGAGACTTTGACCTGCTGGACCTCAGACTGGGACAATGACAATTTCTCCTCCAAGGCAGATAAAGTGGCCTACACAAGAACAATAATTCAGATGATTACATTTGTATTATTTATTTACAACCATTATTAAGAGGCCCACTGAACAATTGTGATTAAAAAATATAAAATGGAAAGAAACTGGACAGGACAGCTGCAGATCATCAAACCTTAAGGCTCTGGTTCTCCAGGCGAAAAGTTGTGTTCTCTGTAGTGAGCTCATGCAGCCGATCCAAAAGTCCATCTCTTTCAGATCGGGCCTTTTCCTCTTGCCCGTGCAACTGTTCCGTCAGGTCTGTAATGCGACTAAAACAGCACAAAAAAAATCAAGAAAATTTGCATATGCTTCAACACTTTAGATAATTATTTTGTATGTAGATTGACATTATAATTCAATGAATAAATTCTGTTCTATGGTGTTGAGAGTTGAGGAAAACACCTCTGTGCTAACCTGTTCAGCAAAGTGATCTCCATCTCTAGCTGTCCCTTGTCCTTAATATCTTTCGCATGGAAACTGCTCCAGTTCTCTGCAGTTGACACAGCATCCGCCAACTGAGATTCCTGTGTAGAAGATTTGATAAATTATAATAAACTGTTGATTTTAATAGAAAAATTAAACAAAAACCAAGTCCACCATTAGCAACTGAAAACTACTTGAAAACTTCCTTGACATAGGATTGAGCCTAACCAAAAGTCCATAGTATGGTTGGAATGGCCTACTACCTACTATTGAAAGAATGTAGTATGCAGTATTCATACTGTGAATGGCATGCAACTTTTCTGTATGCATGTAATACCTGAGTGACCAAAAACATTTGACAAATTGTACAGCCCACTGTGTGGAATCCTATACCCCACAATGCAACACAATCAAACTGACTTTCCATTTCTTGTTTGATGATTTTTGTTTTTTCTAGTTGACTCAATATTTGATCAGACTGCCAAAAAAAGTCACAGAATTCTCACACATTCTTGGATTAAAAATGCAATATAACCAGATTTATAAAAGAAATTTTTTGCCGTCACTTAAATATACAGCATGGTGAGGTCTTGTGAATACAGTGTTGTGTATTACTATTTGAAAAATATATTGTTGCAAACTTTATGGCATTATATCATTATACTGAAGCTGTAAAATTGGGTATAACTTTACACAAAAAAGGTTAGTAAACGATTTTATCACAGTAAAATCCTGTTTACATCTTGTGCCCACATTTTTAAACATCAAGTATTTAAACATTTACAGATTGGCACCATTCACTTCCACTGTAAGTGCCTCACTGGAACTCAAATATTGGCTTTTTTTTAAAGAAAAGGAGGGACAAGTCGAAATAACTGTTTGCGGTAATAATCAGCATTATTTCATAAATGGTTTTGATTGAGCTTAATTGATTATGAACCCAGAATATTCCTTGAAAACCATTCCAAAATCTCTATTCCACTAACTATCTCCGTGAGCTGGGTGCTGAGCTGTTCCACAGTGTCTTCGCTGCGCTGTGCCCTCTGTTTTTGTGCCCTTGTGGCTTTCTTCAGGGCCTCCTTATCAGCCTCTGCCCGCTGCCTAAGATCTCGCAACTGCTCCTGTAGGTGATCCATCTCCCCCTTCTGCTGGCTGACAGAGCGCTCTAGATTCTAAACAAATTGGACAACACAGATGCAGAGAAGAGTTAGACAACATCACCTACTGACTAATTCTGATGTCAAGATCGGATATCTTGATGCTTCAACTCAACATGTTTTGTAGTATAAACACCATAAAATAAGACAATGTCACATGTTGCTTGAATTTTAATGAGTCTGATGCTGTATGCATTACCCTGATCTGAACGTTAAGACGGTTATTCTCTGCCTCCTTATTGCGTAGCTGACCCTGAAGGTGGGCTCGGGTGGATTCCAGGACTTTGGATAATTCAGAGGTGGTCTTTGAACTCTCCTGTTTCAATAAGATATATAAACCCTAAGGCCTCACATGATCACTTTCAAAGATAAACAATAAAACCATGTCAGCCACATCTATAAACTAAATAGAAAATATAGTATACCTTCTCATTCTCTAATAAGGAAGTCAGCTGATTAACTTCTCTCTCTTTGTCCTGAAGCTTTACTAGAATATGCTGGGAAAATAAATTATCTCAGTGTTAAAGCTAAAAGTTAAAATCATCTGTTTGCAGAACAGCATGCACTATTCAAGTACAGTATTCCTAGAGAATAAGTACTGTATAAAAAGACAAACCGAATTATCTGCTTCCACATCAGAAAGCCTTTTCAGAAGAACATCTTTCTGCTCCAAAATTCTCAGTGAGTCCATCTGTTAAAAAACAAAAAGTAATAAAGAACAGGTTAATAACCATTATATGATTAAAACTATATATGATTTGCATGCTGGACATACCTCTCGACTATGCTGCTCTCTCAAAAGATGTCTTAGGGCTCTGTTAGTGCTCTCAAAAGTCTCCAGCTTCTGAAGTAATAGATCCTTCTGTCGGGCCAATAGTGACAGGTCTGACCCAGATGTCTTTTTCTCCTGCACAAATATAAACACAATATATTTAAATGTAACACATATTGTATGCACACGCATCCTAATGAAGTGATGCAATACAATTCCAGCAACAAGCAATTTACCTATTCACGTTGTACGTGACGCAGCACGGTTTAAAGGGATAGTTTACCCAAAAATGAAAATTCTCTTATCATTTACTCAACCTCATGCCATCCCAGATGTGTAGGCCTATGACTTTCATTCTTCTGCAGAACACAAATTAATATTTTTCGGAAAAATATATCAGCTCTGTAGGTCCATACTATGCATGTGAAACCTTGAAGCTACAAAAAAAACAACATAAAAGTAGTGTAAAAGTAATCTATAAACCTCCAGTGGTTTAATCCATGTCTTCTGAAGCAATCTAATAGGTTTTGGGTCAGAACAGACCAAACTATATTTTCACTGTACATCTTGCCATTGCAATCTCTAGGCACGATCAGGATTTCAAGCTCGATCACACTTCCTAGTGCTTGACACACATGCAGAGCGCTAGATGGCGCTATAGGAAGTGTAATCGAGCTTGAAATTAAGATCTCCAAAGAGACTGGTGATGTCAAGATTTATAGTAAAAAGGGAGTTATATCTGGTCTGTTCTGACCCAAAATCAATTGCATCGCTTCAGAAGACATGGATTAAAGCACTGGAGTTTTATGGATGAATGTTATGCTACCTTTGTGCTTCAAAGTTTTCGTCACCATTCAGTTGCACTATAGAGCTGAGATAGTATCCTAAAAAGTTTTGTTGTGTTCTGCAGAAGATAGAAAGTCATACACATCTGGGATGGCATGAGGTTGAGTAAATGATGAAAGAATTTTCATTTTTGGGAGAACTATTAATTAAATATTCAGCTATATGGAGCAGGATTTTGGTCTAATGAGATTTCACTGTGGGCGGGGCTACCCAACGGAAAGTCGCAGAAATAGAAACCAAGCAATCCACAAAATATCTTGTTGCTTGTTGTGGCCAAAAACTGAGGCTGATTTGAAAGGTTAATACTGATTTGCATTTTCACTCACACTCCTAGACATCTGGCTGACAGTTTCACGAAGTGCCGACACCTGCTTGGCAGCTGCACTACTGTCCATCTCCGCTTCCAGCAACTTCCTGAGTAGAGCATCTTTGTCAAGTGGGAGACCATCCCTTTCTAATCTAAATGAGTTCAAATTACATTTAAAACACATTTTAAACGCAGTAACGTAATGCTTTGAAACAGGGCTGGACTGGTAATCTGGCATACCAGGCATTTTCCCGGTGGGCCGACGCACTTTGGGGCCGATCATGTTCGATCAGCAAACATCCCCCAGCCCAATAACTTTTGGGTCAGTTGCTATGTAAAATCCCAGACCGATTTTTCTTCCCAGTCCAGCCCTGCTTTGAAATAATATTCAATGATTAAAGACGTACAAGTTTACACTGTACCTCCCAAAATCACTTTCCCCCAACATCTTCTCCATAGACTCTCGAAGTCGGGAGTTCTCCTGCTCTGTGGCTTCAAGCTCCCGAGCGACCTCTGCAAGCTCCTCCTCCTGCACAGCGATGACACGCTTCGAGACGCTCAACCTCTCAGACTGACGCTCTAACTGCTGCTCCTTCTTACGAAGCTCTACCTGCCAATACAAACATCACCATCAGATTTAGATTTCTTGGATCAAATTGATACTATCTATATTTGCTTTTTAAAGGGTAAGTTCATCCCAAAATTTACATTTTGTCCTCAACCCGTATGACTTACTTTCTTTCCTGGAGCACAAAAAATAAGGTTAGCCTCAGTCAGCTAACCTCTCCTTTAATGTTCCACAGGAAAAAAAGACATAAGTATTTGGAACGACTTAACGGTGAGTAAATGATGACAGAACGGTCATGTTTGGGCAAACTCTCAGTTTAACGCACTATTCAACTATGTGTCTTTGACATGCTGGTTCATTTAAAAATAAAAAAATCTTGTTTTCATTAAACTTTTCTCAATAACTCTTCTCACCTCATTTTTCAGAGAGCTGACCTCTGTCATCAGGCTGTCAATCTTCTTCTCATACTGGTTGATGCGTCCATGCAGAACCTCCTCTTCATCAGTGGAGAGATCTTCCATACGGAGAGGAGACTGGGAGCGCTCGGGTTCCGAGAGAGGCGTTATCTCCAGATGATGGGTAGGTCCCTGCAACATACATTAAATCTCCAATCCCAAAAATGTCTTTCCTCTTCCATAAAAGACCAAAAAATTACACATTGCATATTGTGTACTATTATAAATGATTTGGGCATAAAAGGATCTTGAATACTTCTGGCTGACCTCCCACTTATATGAGGTCTCTCGAGTTGCGACCTTGCCAGGTGGGATCCACGGGACCCTTGTCTTCACCTTAGCAGTTGGACGCAAACTGCTTTTGGGCTTAACCTAAAATATATAAAGGTAAACATGCTGTGTGAAAGATCTCATGGAATTTAATTTGATTAATTAAATGTTCAAAATACAAGATAAATCAAGGGTGAGAGAATAAGGATATTATATACTCAAGGTTATTTTAAGGGCAGATGTCTATGCACAGACAAGAGAAGTATAATATACCTGGGCCGTCTTGGTAGGGCTGCTCTTCATGCTCTTCTTCACATGCACGTGCACAGGTGTGCTCTCGTTCACGTGCACGTGAAGTGGTGGAGAGGAAGAGCTTGTTCTCATTGATCTTCTCTGCAAAAAACAAACAGATTAAATCTTTGATCAAGTAAAACAAAGCAACAAACACAATCCTGCATATAAAATACGAAATGTGATAATAAATAATATAGTGAAATTTAGAAGACCAGGTGCATTATACTCCAACCTGATCAGAAAATGTAAAATAATATTACTTCATATAATGTCTCGATAATATGAATACCTACTAACAGAAGACTATCAATAAAATCTACCAGGGGTAAACAGTAAGGATCAGTAGTTCAGATTTTTAATTGTTCTGGTGGCATTTTACTTGCCCTGTGGAAAAATTATTTTTAATTAATAGTAACTTATCTTTATTTTAACCGTTATGTTGTGTTCTGGTCATTATGACCCCCAAAATTTTTTTCTTTACTTAATCCAATTGGAATAAAATTCCTTGACTTTGATCACATATAATTTCTGAAAACACAAAAAAAAATGGACAATTTTCTTTACATTTTATTACACTTGGTATGTTCCTGGTCAAAAATGACCAGCCATTGGAAATGAATGGATTAGACTACAAAATACAGAAATATTTAGTGTTCAGGAGCACCTCAATCCTTAAAATCAGTCTACACTAACAAGCTGAATCACGTGTGTTTGATTTTGGAGATGTGTAGTGTTGGGGGGGCCTCCAGGAACAGGTTTGGGAACCACTGCTTTGGATGAACACATGTGGATGTGTTTGCACACACAAAGTCCTTGGACATGTGTATACACACACACACACACACACACACACACACACACACACACACACACACACACACACACACACACACACACACACACACACACACACACACACACACACACACAAACAAACAAACAAACATACATCGCGTGTTGAGCGCTCTCTTATGCATTATCTTTCCATGTACACTCTTTGAGGAATATTTAAAAAATGAATTTGGGCCTGTTTGAATCGGGACAGTCTACTGTAAGTTACAATACGTTGTTGTCTATGTTATATGTATGTTTCTGGAAGTAATAAGGAAAAACTTATTAGAAAAAAGACACTTCTTAAAATAGACTCCTACAATAATACGCACTGTAGTTTGGTCTCTGAGTGAATCATTGCTTTACATTTACTCATTGCATTCTAAAAAAAATGGGAGACCTTTCCAACAACATATAACACGTCTATCTCATCTTTTCTATGGTTTTACCAACTATGAATATAATTGATGTGATAACAAATGTGCAAATGATGAGAATGAAACAGCTCTTATTTGTCAGCAAGTTAAAAAGCATTATTTAAGAATTGGCAGGATCAGCTACAGTGGTGGCCAAAAATATTGGCACCCTTGGTAAATATGAGCAAAGGCAGCTGTGAAAAAAATCTGCATTATTTATCCTTTTGATCTTTCATTCAAAAAATTCACAAAAATCGAACCTTCGAAACCATTGAAAGAGGGGAAATATCTTATAATTAAATACATATTTTTCTCTAAAACATGTTGACCACAATTACAGGCACACCTAGAAATTATTATGAGTAAAATATATCTGCAGTATATTCCCATACATATTTTAAATTTTTTCGTGCAACTGGGTGACTAGGAACATGAAATTGTTCAGCCATGACTTCTTGTTTCAAAGGGGTATAAATATGAGGTAACACACAGGCCAAATTCCCTTAATCAATCAATCACAGTGGGACTAAAGAATATAGTTCTGATGTGAGGCAACAGGTTGTTGAGCTTCACAAAATGGGAAGTGGCTAAAAGAAAATTGCCAAAGCATTGAAAATACCCATTTCCACCATCAGGGCAATAATTAACATGTTCCAATCAACTGGAGATGTTGGCCTGGAAAAGGACGTGTCTATGCACAAAAGGACGTCTCCATGCACAATGAGGAGGATGGTTCAAGTTGCCAAAAAATTCTCCAAGGATCACAGCTGGAGAATTGCAGAAATGTGTTCGGTCTTGGGGTCAGAAAGTCTCATAAAAAGTATCAGACATCACCACAAGTTGTTTGGGAGGGTTTCAAGAAAAAAAGCCTCTCTCATCCAACAACAAACTCAAGCAACTTCAGTTTGGCAGACACTGCTGGAACTTCAAATGTGACTGGGTTCTGTGGTCAGATGAAACAAAAAAAAGCTTTTTGGCAGCAAACACCAGAGATGGGTTTGGCGCACACAGAGATGATTGAGTACCCAATGCCCACCGTTAAATGTGGTGCTGGATCTTTAATGTTGTGGGGCTGTTTTTCTGCCAGAGGTCCTGGGAATCTTGCTTGGATACATGGCATCACAGACTCTATCAAACACCAACAGATAGAAAATCGAAACCTGGCTGCCTCTGCCAGAAAGCTTACAATGGGCCGTGGTTGGATCTTCCAGGAGCACAATGATGCAAAACAAACAACCACAACACAAAAATGGTTCACTGACCACAAAATCTATTTTCTGCCATGGCCATCCCAGTTCCCTGAACTGAAACCAATAGAAAACCTGTGGGGTGAAATAAAGAGGAGAGTCCACCAACATGGTCCTCTGAATTTGAAGGATCTGGAGAGATTCTGTATGGAGGAATGGTCTCAGATCCCCGTCCATGTGTTCTCCAACCCCATTAGGCATTAGGTAGAAGACTCTGAGCTGAAATCTTGGCAAAGGGAGGTTGCAAAAAGTATTGAATAAAAGGGTGCCAATAATTGTGGCCAATGCTTTTTGGAGGAAAATATGTATTTAATAATTAGATATTTCCTCTATTTTAATTGTTTTACTTCAATCAAAGGTTATATTTTTGTGATTTGTTTTAATGAAAGATCAAAAGGATAAACAATGCAGATTTTTTTTGCTCATATTTACTAAGAGTGCCAATATTTTTGGTCACAACTGTATATGCATTATAAAGTGTAATGTAATTATATATATATATATATATATATATATATATATATATATATATATATATATATATATATATATATATATACACACACACACACACACACACACAGATCAGCCATGACATTAAAACCACCTGCCTAATATTGTGTAACTCCCCCTCCTGCCACCAAAGTAGCGCCAACCCGCATCTCACCACAATGAGATGCACTAATCTGCATTTAATGCACCAGCCAACTTCATGACAGATCACTCACGATCAATATACATCAGCACTGCACTTTATTAATCTCACACTGGACTGTCATAATTGTATGTCTCTTAACAACACACTGTAAACTTACTATCAACTGAGAGCCCGAATGTCAATACACCACTATACAACCTTACTGCACATTTATATTATTTTTATTGTATACTGTGTATTCTATATTGTACGTACACTCAGGCCATTCTCTGTTGACCTCTCTCACCAACAAGGCATTTCCTTCCACAGAACTGTCGCTTACCGGATGTTTTTTGTTAAAATTCTAGAGACTGTCGTGTGTGAAAATCCCAGGAGATCAGCAGTTTCAGAAAATATTCAAACAAGCCCATGTAACTGCTCTGTACAATTGTGGTGAGAAGAATATCATCACATAATGCTGGTTGGCACTGTTTTGGCGGTACGAAGGGGACCTACACAATATTAGGCAGATTTTAATGTTGTGGCTGATCGGTGTGTACACGCACGCACGCACGCACGCACACATACACACAATTCCGAAAAAGTTGGGACAGTTTGAAAAATGGTAATAAAAAGAAAAAAGGAGTGCTTTGTAAATTATATTCACCCATTGCTATATTGAAAGCACCACAGCTACACATAATATGATGTTTTACCTTTTATTGTTTTTTTTGTTGAAAATGTTAAGGAAATTAAAATCAAATGATTGATTTTCAACACGCTCCAAAAATAACAAAAAAAGACTAATACCAATTTGAGCATTCAGCACCGCCTTTTCCAGGGTCATCCCTGCATTTTCCAGCAGGACAAATTCAAACCACATACTGCCTGGATACAAGTGCATGGCTGTGTAAGCAGAGGGTATGGGTGCTAAATTGGCCTGCCTGTCTCCAGTTGAGAATGTGTGGCACATTATTAAGCACATTAGATTGCAACAAAAACCCTGAACAATTGTCGATCTAAAGGCCTACATAATGGTTGAATGGGGGGAAATTCCACTTTCTAAACTTAACAAACTTGTGTCTTCAGTGCACAAATGCTTAATAAGTGTTATTAGCAGAAATGTTCACAGTGGTAAACACTTGACTGCCCCAACTTTTTTGGAGTGTGTTGCAATCATCTGATTTGAAAATAATGTATAAAAAAAACAAACAATGAAATTTACATGGTAAAACATCATATGATGTGTAGTTGTAGAGCTTTCAATATACATTTACGCATTTGGCAGACGCTTTTATACAAAGTGACATTACTGATGTAAAAAAACAGCACAATCGCTATTTGAAAAAAGTAATTTTGATCAAATCTAAACAGGCCCCATTTCCAACATCCATCACTCCAACACCATATCCTTGAGTAGTCAGGCTAAATTGCTACTTTGGTACAAAAACAAAAATCACTTGCCATTATATCAAACACAGTTGAAAGCTATTTAGTTTGTTAAATGGAGCTTAACATTATCCTTGTGTTTGTTTTTGAGTTGCCACAATATGCAAAAGACTGGCATGTCTTAAGGTCAACATTAGGTCAAAAAATGGCAAAAAAGAAGCAGCTTTCTCTAGAAATTCATCAGTCAATCATTGTTTTGAGGAATGAAGGCTATACAATGCTTGAAATTTCCAAAAAACTTAAGATTTCATACAAAGGTGTACACTATAGTCTTCAAAGATAAATTCAATATAGATTAGTATAGATTCGAAGTATAATTTTACAGGTCTCAACTACATGACATAGCTGATGTCTAGTCAACAAACAGAATATGCGAGTACCTGTATGTATGTATGTATACAAGCCTACATTACATCACCAATTAATAAAGCTTTGAATAAGCCACATATGACACGGAGCAGCAAGTTAATTGTCAATACATCTAATAATAATATTTTATATATATTTATACTATTGCATTGCACAGATAAGCTAGTTAAATAAAATTAAAATAAAGAAGCAGCGAATTGACCAAAAGGTTTGTCTATGAAAGAGAGGAACATTCGAACAGTTTGAGGGTATCTCCTTCTTTAGAAAGCTCTATAATGAGTCAAAATACGTGTTTACACAAAAGGTTTCTTACCATACGAAATTAAAAACATTCAAACGTCGATACGGTTAACTTGTACATTAAAATAGTAGCGAGCTTCTTCAGCTTTCTTGTCATCCCAGAGCCTCGAAAAGCCTAACTTCCGGTAGGCACATTCGGTGTTTCCTTTGACTGGCTGATTCGAAATGTTTCGTTGCCCGTTCTTGTTCGTGATTGGAGGAAAGCGCAGACCTTGCTTAACGTTCAGTAGTGCAGGGTTTATAGCAACGGTGTCCCTAGAAACCAGCCTAACACAGATCCAAGCTGCAGGTTGTCAAGGACACGATTGAGGCTTACTATCTCTGTTTAACGACATTCACGAAAACTTTGCCCAACAGACAATAAACAACAATCAAATTCACAGAAAGTTTCTGTTTTACTGTAACTGACACAGGGAAGTTGATTTTTGCATTAACTGTTAAGAGGCAGAGTTTAACTTTCAAAATAAAAGTGTTTTAAACTGCATAGTTTTTCAAACTAACAATCTGTGGTTGTTTCAAGGTACAGATCTGCATGCCATACAATAGATGCCTTTAAATCCAAAATAGTTAATGTAAGTTAATTTTATGATAGAAATTCTTCTAATTTTATTTATAAATGTAGGTTAGCCACTGATCTATGGGGTTAACATGTCCTTCTGTAAAAATGATTGAAATGGTAAAAAATATAATACGATGACGAATGATCTAATGTAACAAGTTATTGGAACTGGAATAGTTGTGGACGTTTGGGTTTCAAAATAAAAGTCATTAAAATAATATTCCGGGTTTAATACAAATTTAGCTAAATTTGTGGCATAATATTGATTACCACAAAAAAATATTTTCACTCGTCCCTCCTTTTCTTAAAAAAAAATTAAATAAGCCTGGGTTACGGTGAGGAACTTACAATGGAAGTCAATGGGGTCAATCCATAAACATTAAAATACGCACTGTTTCACAAGTATAGCCACTAGACGTAAACAATATGCATGTTAACATGATTTTAGTGTGATGAAATCTCACTAATCTAACCTTTTCTGTGTAAAACAGCATCCAATTTTACAACTTTGTTGCCATGACGAACTAATGTTGTAAACCCAAAAACTCTAAAACTACATAAAAATGACAATTGAATTTTTTTTACAGTTCAGATAATACATGAGTTTTATCAGAAGAATTAATGTGATAGATTTGATAAAATTACAAGCTTGTCTGCCTTTAACCCTCAAAATATTGTCCCCATTCACTTCCATTGTAAGTACGTCACTCTAACTGCTTAACACAAAAGCAGGGACGAGCCGAAATTAATTATTATCAACATAAAACCACAAAATGATTTCGATTGTGCATAACTTGCATTAAACACGGAATATTCCTTTAAAATGGGTTGTTTTGAGGAGAAGGGTCTCCAAATATGACCACAAGAGGGCGATAGAGATACAAAATGTTTTCTTAAAAAATATATATTCTAATAATGTACTTTTACATAACCATCTTATCGAGTGCAACAAAGAGCTGAAAGAGAAAAGGATAAGTTCTGTAGGGGTCCCACAATTATTATTATTATTTTTTTAAAATACAAATAACAACGACAACAACACTAATAATAATTATAAAAATGCCACTCTTGTTTGACCATCTGATAAAAGACTACAAGCTCCATACAATTATTTAAAATATATAAAATAACAATAAAATACAAACCAAATAACTATAAAACAATACAAAATAAACAATAAAATAATAAACTAAATAATTAGAGTGTTAAACTTTAAATGCATGGGAATTCTACCAAACACTCTTACATATTCAGGTCTTTAGAGACCCAGCATGTATATCTATTACAAATGGATCTACAAAATGCTGATATAGTGTAAAACTGACTAGAAATTTAGAAAATAATAAAACTAAATATATTTTGATATATTTTGATGTTTTATTTTTCATGTATCAAAGAGATAATGCAACAAATCATGGCAAATCTAGAATTTTATTCATTACTTACACACTGAAATTTCATGAGACGCAACTGGCTGTGAAAAACATACTGAGCTACACATAACACGAAAGATACACATAAGCTAAATCCTTGTGTTTTCTCAGGCATTTATTGAGTCTAAAGTGATGCACAGCTTACATAAATTCAATAGTACACCCATATGACATTAGTCATATCATATTGCTTATGTTTTACACTTGCTATAGTTTACTTCCATTTTGTTTCTCCATCAAATAGAAATGCCAAATGAAAATCAATCACTGAGAAAACAATGCCATCTTATGTGTAGGTATACGGTGTAATATTAATTCACCATTGTCACACAGAAAATCAACATTATATATATAATTTTGTATACTAATTTCTCTTGTAATAAAGAAAGAAATAGATATCATGTAATAATAAAATTATATAGATTTGAAATAATCATAAAAATATAATTTATGGAAGTGCAACAAAAATAAATAAATAAAAATGGACACTATTACATACCTTGGTCTCTAATGACACTAAACACGTTTGGTACTTATACCGCACAACAGGGGGTGGAACAAGGTCAGTAAAGACCTGAGGAATGCGTTTAAGGTTTAGTACATGTGCTTGGATAGTAAAAATGTTATATATTAAAGAACCATGATACCAGCAATACATAATAATACATTATTGCAGTGGCACTTTTAATACTATCTTAATTTATTTATTATATAAATTTTTAGCATTGAACAAGTTATAGGAGAACTTAACAATAAACCGTACAACTATCCAAAGGCCAGGGGTATTTTTTTTAATAAAAAATAATTAAATAAATAACATTATATATTTTGTTATATATATTTTAATTGTATATCCTTCATAATATATATTTTAATTGTGTATCGGTTCTGTTGTACCGTCGTTACCGAACTCATACTCATTAATTATTCAGCTCCTCCTCAGAATGGGAGGGGTTCCAGACCCGGAAGTCAGATGTTGCTGTTGAGTCACCCCTGACGAGTAACAGCCTGATAGCGGAAAACAAGTCGAGAAGATGCTGAACAACTGGGCATCTTTGACCTAACCCAGAGAGTAAATAAATGCGTTTTTCTTTTAGGATACTATTTTCAACATTTGTCCTACACTGTGCAAGGCTGAAGTTTTAACAAAATGATGGAGGAAACAGACAGATTTCAAGTGCCACCGGTTAATCCAGAAACGAAGCTTCTGGTAAGTGCGACTGACTCTCACTACATGGAGAATAACACAGTGTACATTACGAGTCGTGGGAAATGACATTACTGGGAGTGAGTGATAATAGTACATCTATATGGGAGGACAGAATATAAAAGCTGATTTAAATAACATAATGCCCGCAAAATGTAATTGTTAATGTCGTTAACCGCAAGTGAAGCTTAAAGATTTCTAGTTTTTTGTGCAGAGAACATGCACTATATATGATGCTTTTGTTTATGTAACTTGACTTCAGCTAGTAATAATGTCATCCAGCGTATGTTTGGTCTAACCTAAAATGGCCCACAAATATTACCATATGTTAGCCAAATGATCGTTTGGGTCATAGTGTTTATAGTACAAGCCATAATGTATCAGGGCGTTTCCTATTAAGCGTCAATGGAACTAAAATTTCGAATACATTATATATAATTGTTACGTTTCGAACGTAAAATGACGCAGCAATGACAGTCCTTCGTTGTTGACAATTACTGTAATTTTATGTTCAGCCTTCTTAAGGAGTCTCTCATACTATACAATCTCTCAAACACATCAATAATGGTAGAAATAAACATTTTGAAGGTATTATGACCTTGTTTTTCTGTATAGTTGAGGATTTTTTTTTTTTGCATTTATTTTATTCCTTTTCATACTTATATTTTATTTATTTATCTATTTATTTATTTTAATAAACTATAAATTATATATCTAGCTGTCACACTGTAATCCATCAAATTTGTATATAAAATGCAGAGTCCATTGAAGTCCAATGTCTTGAGATGAATTGATCTGGTCTGCCTAGTCAGACAATGGTAAACAGACATAGGCCTACACAGAACAGTAGTTCCAAGTATGTTTTTATGCAGTTACTAGACCTGTGTTGTCTGGGCAACACATTAGATGTGCTGGATTGGTGAGATATGGCCTGTAGTGATATTGTCATTCCTTTTCATTGGTGCCCCACAATTGCCAAAGAGCCAGCTGTTTCCCTACACAATGCAGTGGGCTTTCTCATGCTAATGCATTCTACTGCAGGCAGAACAGCAACATGGCACCTGCTTTTCACACACACACACACATTGTTGAACAGATAATTCCTTTTTTAAATTTAAAAGGTTATTGCAATGCATGCTAAAATAATGGGAAGTCTAGTGTATAAGAAATGTGGATGAAAGAAAACTCTTATTAGGCCACATTGTTGAGTGAAAAACAGGAGGGCCTAATTTTAATTTCAGATAAAAAAAGATTTGGTCAGATAAAAAGAGGTCAGCACTAGCCGTGTTTCCATTATTGGGCCAAATGAGGAAGTGCTTATGTGTGCCAGGGTCAGTTGCGTTCCCACTGTCACTTCCGGGGCTTCATCGTGTTTGCTCGGTGCTTACTCTGGGCCAACTGCCAAGCACCTTTGGGTTGCCGATTACCCTTGGGCCAAAGAAGGCCAACTGTTTCATCAGGGTTCCGCTGAGTCCGATCTCGCTGGCCACCAAGCATATACCAAATGAAGGAAACAGACGGCAGCTTTAGTCTCCACCATGTTCATTTTGAGGGATAGCTAGTCTCAAGAGTCTGACGCCACAGCTTGAGCTTCTCTCTTGCTTGTGAAATGGGTGGGGCTTGTGATGTTGGCACCAGGGAGGCGTATTAATGGCAGGTTTTAGGGCAACGCTGTTGGGCTATTTACCCAATGGTGTGTCTTGCAGCTTGTGATCCGAGGCTATTCGCCCCGGCTGACATGTTTATAGCCCTGGCTCGCACTGGCCCAATAGTGGATACGTGACTATTAACAGTAAGCTCCCACAATGCCTGTTGATTTGTGGTGACTGTGATTTTGCCAACATCTTTTACTGGTCCTGAAACAATATTGAGTTGGTCCTAACCTTATTATAGGGATAGTTCATCCAAAAAGAGTGAAATTAGCACCTTCATATTCCATGTTGTATTACTTTTTTTCTGTTGAACACAAAAGGACATGCCAGGCAAAATTACAGCCTCAGTCACCATTCTCTTTAATTGTATGGAGAAAAAAGTTGTAATGAAAGTGAGTGGTGACTGAGACTAACATATTACCTTATCTCATTTTGTGTTCTGCAGAAGAATGAAAGTCACATGGGTTTGAAAAAACATAAGGGTGAGTAAATGATGACATCATTTTCATGTTTGGGTGAACTTTTTAACAGAGAATATTTAGCAGAGATGGGCCACTTCTATTAAAATGAATGGGAGAAATTGGAACACCCAACAGGCAATGGATGTAGAAATGAAGCCCAGCCTTACAGGTAAAATAACCAATCACCTTTTAGATATAGACATAAACTCATGTGCATTAGAAATACAAGCCAGGATTAATATTTTTATATTTCTGGGTGTTATCATATGTAAAGAACCACAAATTATGATTCCAGGATCGTCAGATTTTACTGCTGATTTTAATATGTACTTTGATCATAATCTTTACCAACTGTTTTTGAGATTTTAGTGTTCCCCCGTTCATGTAGATAGGAACTGCTCTTTCATGACTGAAAATAGCTTCCCGAGAGCATTCCAAAGATGGCTGCCAGTGGACTGACTTGCTAGAAAGACTTTGATTTAACTACCCTACAGAAATACACTAAAATCAAAAGGACTTGTTGATAAGAATGCTGTTCAAACCACAACCCTAGTCCTTATCCCATTCCTAACCCTAAAATCTGGAATGATGGTATGTTGTTCCTGGACCAATAAGGATGTCACCATCACTTTGTACATATAATAACATGTCTGAGCACTCATAAAGGCTTTATAGGCTATACAGTACATAAAACTTTAGGCCAACAAATTAGCCTTAGTATTACAATATTTCACATAAATGTCTTTTTTTATGACTGTAACTTTACATAGTTAGTACTGCTAGTGGGATTTAAGGGAGTCTAGCTCTTCTGTCTGGGTCTATATACAACCACCAGCAACTGTTAATCACGGTATGGTTCATGCTTTGCTATGATTGGTCCAATGTGCAGCTTGTCAGATAATCCAAACGACTTTTTTATTGGTTCAGCCATGTCACCAATCCAGTAGCCCATCTTTTTTTTCTAACCTATGTTACAAAAATGACATATTGACAAGACATGGACAGGCTGGAGTTTGGATCACAAGGTCAACCATGTATATAGACATTAATATATGTCTGGTATTAAAAGTTGAACTTCTCATTGACATCTACTGAAACTGAAAGTAGCTAAAAGTTGAGAGATTTATTTAACATTAGATCTTCAGGTTTACAGTATAATGACCAAAGCTCAAGGGTTTGCTAATCCTGGTTGTTAATTAGTTTCTATGGATTTGTGTGCCTTTGATCAAGACTAGCTTTGATGTGTTTTAGTCTTGAGAGTTCCAATAGATTTCTGATCACTGTAATCGTGGATCCTGCAATAACATACTAAATCAGTTTAAGCCCTAAACAGAGATTAGTGTAGGATCGGTTTGGGCTCAGTATTGCTTTAAGGCATCACTCCACTCTGCTCTGGTTTTCTCATGGATATGTTGGATAAATTTCACGGGTAGTTGTACATGAGCCTGTGCAATATGCATGACTTTGATTTTGTGGTCTGTGGTTTTGGTAGTCTGTGTATTTTAACTATGGTTGACTGGAAAGCTCAATACATCGGCTTAATATTTGGACACCTGTGTAGACTAAAGCAGAAAGGCACAGAGAGTGTTTTATTTTTAAATTGTGTTGATATGCGAAGGCTTTAACCTCTAGCTTTGAAGGTGTTGGGTTCCCGATGCTTCAAACAATGAAAATTTGCCTACATAGTGGACCAGCAACTACTTCAGACCGTGATGAATGACAATGTACTTATGCTCAACATATGATTTTATGCTTCTGGAGCTTGAAGGCATCAAGTGGGCTATTACCCACAATCCCCTGCTGCTATCATTAGCTGGTGCTGTGCTTAAAGGGTTTGTAAGAACCCTGCTAGGCCTACAGCTGGCACTATGCCACGACTGAGCCAGTGGGCAAAGAGGTTTCCTTTATCAACAAGGCTGCTCCCTACTTACAGAGTGTTTTGCTATAGGCTAATTCCACAATGCTTGTGTGTGTTTTTCAAGAGGATTTCTTTGTGATATGACTAGTATATTCTCTACATCCCATTTTCTCAGGTATTAGCATCATTTAGTCACTTGCAATATGAGCTAGTAATGTTTGTCTTGTTTGTCCAGAATATTATATTGCCTTTCGCTGAGGGTAGAATGACTTTATGGGCCATTTAGCATGTTTACATGCATGTTCTTATACTGATTATGCTTCATAAGTGACAATATGTAAGACCATGTTAATGGTTTACAATGTTCTTTTATCAGGGAGAGGGTAAGGTAATAAGTGATTTAAGCTAGCAAAAACAATTGGCACACATAGATTTTTGCCATTAATACAATTTCGTGTTGCATGTAAACACCTTTATTGGCGCTTTTGCTGGCTTATCCAGTGTTTAAATTTTGAACATGTCCCATCTCTTGACCAGGTTGGCTATTGACTGGAGTTTGGCATATAGGTTAATCATCTGGTGTGTCATGAGAACTGCACCAGGATTGTATCATTTCTGTAACTGCATGCCTCATGACAACCCAAAGTCTATAAGTGGCCTTATAGACTGTATCACATGAAGGCAGGCTTTTTTTAGGTCATAATAGGCACTCTGTTGGCTGATGTGGGGTGGGTGCGCTCCAAGCATTTACTTCAACAAGCTCCCTCTGTTTCTCCCAGTTCCTAGTGATGTCACAGTGCACTTACGCCCTTCACATTGAGGACTCAAGCAAAAAAACATGCCTGGAGTCTTGCAAGCCAACTATGCACAGAGAACCGGCTGGTTACTATAACAGCTTGAATCTCTCTTTTTTCCCCTCATCCATTTTTCCACTAAGCAGCTGTGCAGAAATTATGGTGTAGAGAAGATCGATCAATCTATATATCTGTCTGTGTAGCAACACCGAACAATAGCTACAACAGCCTAGAAATATCTAGAAACAAGCTGAGACCCTCCCAAGTCCCAACTCTTAGCAACCAGCCAGCCATTAGGTTTTATGAGATCTAATAGGGTCTGATGAGGATTTTTTTTTAAGGAATAGTTCACCCAAATATATATATATATATATATATATATATATATATATATATATATATATATATATATATATATATATATATATATATATATATAATGGAAGTAGCCTACACTGGTGCCAGCACTTTGACAGTCCAAAAGTCACATTTAGGCAGCATAAAAGTAATGCATATGACTCTAGATGATCAGTGAATGTCTTCTGAATCGAATTTATAGGTTTATGTAAGAAAAAAGTAGATAATTAAAAAGTTTGAACTTTAAATTGGCGCTTCCATCCAGGGCTATGATGCTGTTGATATGGCCGAGCTCTTGCATGACATTCTTTCTTCTGTTGTAAATAAGCACCACTTCCGAATTCTCGTCTGAACTCGCCAATGCACTTACTTTGAGCTTGCCTCAGGAAGGGTTTTTTAAAAGTTAATGACATTTTAATTATCAATGTATTTTCTTACACAAATGTATGGTTTTGCTTCAGAAGACATTCATTGATCGACTGGAGTCGTGTGGATTACTTTTATGCTGTCTAAATGCAGTATGACTTTTGGACCGTCAAAGTGCTGGCACCCGTGTACAGATTATAAGGACCTCGACTCTAAAAATCTCTAAAAATTTGTGTTCTGCTGAAGAAAGACAGTCATACACATCTGGGATGGCATCAGGGTAAGTGAAAAATGAGAGAATTTACATTTTTGGGTGAACTATTCCTTTAACAGAGATACATCATGCCAGTAAATTGGAAGTTTCTGACTATAAGGGTCATCTTGCATCTTTCTTAGTTCTTGAAATCCAAAAGTCATTGGAGCACAGCTGTGAAAGCAACTTGGAGACTTTTTGAGAGAGATATATTAAAAGGATTTGATCCACTGACAGCATGGCGACATTGTGCAGACTCTGTTATTTTACCCAACCCCAATAGAATCGACACTTGCCCTGCTTCAACAGATGTGATTATTTACAACAAATCTGTCTTGCTGTCTACTTTTCACCAGCACACGGAGCATGGTAGGATAGGATGGGGGAGAGAGCCCCTCTCCCATTACATTGATTAAAATTTAGGAGGGTTTTATAGATTTTCACTCATATAAAGGATGATGGATCAAGATGGTTGAATAGTCGATTAGTAGTTGAGGTATGCACAGGGCTTAAAATGAAACCCGACCTGTACCCGAGACCGTGTGGCCCAACCCAACCTGGCACGAATGATAATGTCAGATTTTAAGACAGAACCGACAAAAAATCGCTCATTGTCTTTGGAATTTTCATTAATTACAAACCCGAACCCGAAATCGTACTTAAAAAACTGACCTGAACCCGGCCCAAAACCCAATGTGTTGCAGACCTCTACTGTCCAACAACTGTCTAGTCAATTAGTGAGGTCTAGTTTATTTTAAAAAAATGTCTTCGTTTTGATATTTTTAGGAACCTTGTGCAATCAAATGCTTTAGAGAACGAGAATGCACCCTCCCCCTCAACAGTTAAGCGTATCTGGCTGTGTTCTAACTGGCGATGATCAAGCTTTCGCAGGGCATTTCGAAGGGGGCACAATCCATGCTGTATTTCCAAACAGAATTTCCAATAAAAATCTCTTTATTATGTTATCAACTTTTTATCACCTTTCAGCTACCTGAAGCTCTCAATGTGGAGGGTAATTGTCTTCAAAGGGAATAGGGCATAGGGATAATCACTTTTGAATGGGACTCGTCAACGCGTGAACTGGATACAAGGAAATGATGAGTATTTCTGTAACTGCTGATCTCCTGGGATTTTCCACACACAGTAGTCAAAAATAGGAAATGCGTCAAAGCACCAAATCAAACTGAGCCCATCAAGGCACTTCACGGTGACTCTTACATCTAGCATCTGCCCTTGGAAATGTAGTGGTGCAAATAGCTGATAAGTATGACTGTGTTTTTGTCTTCAGGACCCCGCAGAAACGTCTACTTTGGAGGCTGACTCAAGCACAAGGGAACCTGAGTCAGTCGCTATCAACTACAAGCCTTCCCCACTACAAGTAAAGATAGGTGAGTGGCACTTTTCCATTCAGTCTGTGATCTGACTAAGACATGGAACACAGGTCCCTTGTGCCATATCTTCACCACAGTGTAATATGTCCATTTGAATGTAAAAACATCTGTATTGATTTTCCTGTTAATAATGCAATTGTGAAACATATGGTTTGGAGCATAATCCAAGAACTGATTAGCAGCAAACTATGTGAAATGGATGGCCATTGTTTTAGATAAGACAAAACCTTTGTGTTTTCCACAGAATATGTTACTACAATCTCTTAGAAACAATTGTGAAGCTTTTTCTAGAAATAGAAATATACTATTTCTTTTATAGTGCAAGATTTCCTAATCGGCTTCAAAATACCTTAGTAATGATAGATGGCATAGTTAATTTGATGCGAATGGTTGGAGCCATGGCCTAGTGGTTTGCACTTGTATTCTAACATTGAGATTTGGTGTTCAAGTGGGTAGCTAAAATCTGGCTGGCAATTTCCCAATCCCATTCCCCTTTTCTCATAATTTCCTGTCCTTTTTTACTTTCCTCATAACATGGCATAATGACTATACAGTATACCTTATACAAAAAGACCAAATAAAATAGAAGATAAAAATAGAGATGCACAATATACAGTATCGGTGACCATTATTGTTTTGATCCGACCAGGCAAATATTGGGAGCAGGTAATGTCAGATCTTTTTCAGATTCATATTCTGTTTCTATTTCAGGTTTAAAAAAACACTGAACAGTTTCAGTCTTTTTGACTACATTAAGTATGAGATAGTGTACAGTCAGCTGGTCGTTATCGTGAAATAAATCCCTACATGATGGTTCGACATGGAGTGGAGAGGTCTTGTATTACCCTGAAGGGGTTTATTTTGCGACAATTACTGGCTGACTGTACATTATTCCAGCTAATTACAAGGCTACCTACCAAATAAATAAATGGACATCAAATGTTGATTTGCATTGAAATTGTTATTATGCAAGCAGAAATGTGAAAATGTGAACACCCTAGCACTTTTCTAGCAGCTAGGATGGGAATTGTAAGAAATGTAATTATTCCGGTTCCGATTCGTCTAACGATTCCTTAATGGATCAATTAACAATTATTTTATTACATTTGAGGAAGCAATCATATGAAAATAAAGTAGACAATTTGGGTATATAAATGCTAATCATATTAATATTTTTTGGAGACACCAAAAATTGGTGGATTATAGTTGTTTTTTTTTTGCCCTCAAATGCAACCAAAACATAATTTGATTATTTTATTCAGCTCTATGCACATTGGGACATCCACAACAAAATAAGGTACTTCAGATGTTGAAATAACATATACAGATAAATAATCTAAAAAAACAAAGTCATTCACAAGTGATCATCACTCGTTTGATGACAGCTAATTTTTCAGTTTAGTTCAATTCACAATACTTACATAACATGACTTGTTTCCCAACTATCCATGTTATTGCCTTTATCTTGGCTACAACTTCCACAGTTGTAATGCAAAATTCTGTTACAGTTAACTAGGATAAATGTCAGTAAGGGTGTTGATGTGTAGATGTGTAAACTCTTAGAACTGATGCTAGTGCTGGGCAAGTGTTTCACTTTCCATCATTAGTGTTGTCAAGATGTTTCACATGATGGTTGAACTGCTCCATGGTACTTTTAAATAGCAAATTCTCATGTATTATCTCAAACCTTTTGGGAGAATGTTCTGTGGACTGATACATGAAGCATGGTGGTGGTATTGTGATGGAGTGGGGATGCTTCAGGACCAGAGTGACTTGCAATAATTGAGGGAAACATGAATTCTACTCTCTACTAGAAAATCCTAAAGGAGAACGTCCGGTCATCAGCCCGTGAGTTGAAGATCAAGTGCAACTGAATTATGCAGCTAGACAATGATCCAAAGCATAGGAGTAAGTCCATCTCTGAATGGCTCAAAAGGGGCAAAATATGTTTTGGAGTATCCTAGTCTAAGTCCTAACTTGAATCCAATTGAGATGCTGTGGCAGGACCTTAAATGGGCAGTTCATGCTCGAAAACCCTCCAATGTGGCTGAACTAAAGCAGCTCTGCAAAGAAGAGTGGGTCAAAATTCCACCAATGTGATGTGAAAGACTGATCTCCAGTTATCGGAAGCGTTTGGTTGCAGTTGTTGGTGCTAAACTTGGAACAACCAGCTATTAAGTTTAAGGGACAAGTTAGTTTTTCACATGGATAATATAGGTGTTGGATAATTGTTTGGCTTTAATAAAAAAAAAAAAAAAAAAAAAAAAAAAAAATATATATATATATATATATATATATATATATATATATATATATATATATATATTTGAAAACTGTTTTTTGTGTTTAACCAGGTTGCCTTTGTTTATTGTTATATCTTGTTTGAAGATCTAAAACATACATGAAAATTACACAAAAATAGAAGAAATCAGGAAGGGGGCAAATTCTTTTTCAAAGCACTGTATAAAAATGTGCATGTTGCCATGACATTGACATCGTATTCTTGCTATTAAGCTAGAATCAAAGGATTTTGATGCCTCGTACATTGTTGCGTAAAATTAGTAGAATTTGAATTGTAATTCTAATAATATTGCTTATACTTAGGGTTAGAGATTTGGGACGTACTTTATATAAGGTGTATTTAACTACTATGTACTTAAGCATTTGACATATGCATATGCATTTAATATATGCATATGTACTTACTATGTACATATGTGTTGTTGCATTGTACTTACATTTAAAGTGCCTGCATTTAATTACATCTGATGTTACACTATTAAATCTAACCTATTCCTAAACCTAACCCTACCCCAGTCCTTAACCTAAATCTAACCCCTAACCCTACTCCTAAACCTACTCGTACCTCAACCTTAGTAGCAGTAAATGTGAATTTTGTGAGAATTTAGCAGAACAACATGTAGTTACTTAAAGACACCTAATATAATGTGAGACGAGAATTGAACATAACCTAACCTTGGGGCCTGGGTAGCTCAGCGAGTAAAACCACACCTGGAGTCGCAAGTTTGAATCCAGGGCATGCTATGTGCAGGGTTGATGCATGTTTCAGATTAGAAGCATATTTAGTGTAAATGAAGTGTAGGACACGAGATTAATATAATTGAATTTGCTTTGGTGGGCTGAAATTCCGATTGGGCAGCTGCCAAAAAAATGTCAATGCAGAAAAAACATATATAGGGACCAGAATGTAGAACTCTATATAGAACTCTATAGAACCAATAGAAAATGATGTTTAATTTCAGATATATAATGGATAATTTGCACATCTGATGTCATTTCCATCTTGCCTGATTATTTTCTTTTCACAGAGAAACAGAGAGAGCTGGCAAGGAAGGGGTCGGTAAAGAACGGAACTGTGGGTAGCCCAGTCAATCAGCAACCCAAGAAAAATAACGTCATGGCCAGAACAAGGTGAGGCATGTACAGTGTGCCTACACAAACGCTAACATAATTATCCACCCTCAATTTAAATTTGAACTTTGAGAACATAACCCCACTAATAGCTTTCCGAAGAAACCTTTGTGCATAGCAACACCATACATGATTGCATTACTGTACAATTTTTCAAATAACATTATGGCCTCATAATAATGACTGGTTTGGTTAATATCTGAAAAAAATTTGAACAACAACCTCAAACCCTAAAAACACTAGCAGAGGGGTTTATATAAAGGCTGTACTGTCTGTGAATGTTAATTAGTGTTATTGCAGTCTTTGTGAGGACCTCTGCTGCCCCACCGGTCCCTTGTGTCCTGTCAGGATTAGCGGACCCGTCCACAGGCCTGTTTAGAGCACAGCTCTAAGTCTGGAGATTATCTCCACACAGGCCTGTTTATGCTTTGATAACCTAAGGGTCACAGAATTACTTATGCCTTTGTCACAGAGACAAAGAATGAAAATGTCTAGCATGTGCGTCTCTGGCTAATGGAAAAGAGGTTTGATGGTGTTAAACTGAGCCATATTGCTTTTTATTTGCAGTTTCCAATGCTTATGTCAAAAAATACTCCCTGAAAAATATTTATGAAATAAGTGTTGTAAGACATCTTATCTGTCTCTGTGACAGCACTAAACTCTGTAAACGGCAAATTAAATGTGTCAGTGGGCCGTGGACAATGACGCTTTTGACCTGTCAATCATTTTACACGTTCTCATAGTATTGTAGTTGCAGCGAATTGTTGAGGCTTACTGCCATTTTTCAGCCATGTTGTTCATAACAGTTGTCTGTTGGCGATTTGTTGCTGCTTTTGTTTTAGACAACCGCTTCTGCATGATGTCGGTCCCAATAAAGCTCATTTGTTATCTTTGGAATGTGTGGTTATGAGAAAAGGGGGCATGGCTAATTCAGTGGCTCAGTCTTGTGGAAGTAGAACGTCTGAAATCGCTTAAAGCACCTTTAAGTACACATAATACAGCTACAATTCTGTATATAATGGCTGATAAGAGTCATTCATTTGAGTGGAAGTGCTGTATGTTATGCATACAATTCAGGTGTCAATTCAAACGACCCGAATTTGTTTGGGAATTGGACTACACTGGTCACGTGGTATGTTTCACACTTTTGATTAACAAATTATGGCTCATATAGAGTCATTCATTCACGCTGTATACTTTGTGCTGTTGATCCAAAAGTGGTATTGCAGCACCTCTGAATGGCAGTACTGGAAACACTGTCAAAGTATTTTAATACAGTGTTCCATCCGTATCTGTGGAGGAATGTACATTCAAAACCCCTTAAAGGGAACCAGAAGTCATACAAATCATTCAGTTGCATTTATTTAAAAAATAATAATTTAACCAGTTCTGAATAAGAACTGATTCTCGGTTCCCAACCCAACTAGCAACATGCTAAAAACCACTCGGAACACCTTAGCAACCACATAGCTACACGCTGGCAACCACCAGCATTATGGTGGCAACTTTTGCCATATGTTGAACATATGTTCTAATTATTTAGAATCAAATGCCTATTTTTTTAGGGTTACTGGTTGTGATAGTCAGATGTTTCTGCCAATACTTGGCTATTTTGCTGATTATCCTAACCTCTTGGTCAACCAAAATAATTGTGCCAATTCCAAAATATACCAACAGCCAATGGATAATGCACATTTTCAAATATGTTTGGGTGATGTTTGAGTAAATACTGTGTAAAATGAATGTTCTTTTGCTTATATTAAACTGTATTGTACAGTACAGCCTACATATTGGCATTTTATTGGTCATCTGCAACACTGATTTCTAGACATTAGCATCAGCCATTGAAAAACCCATATCAGTCGTTAAATCGTTTCTGGCAGATGATACAATCAAAGCGATATGACATGCGTTTTTCTACATTCATAAACATAGACATGGGCTATACATGTTTGATTCACTTTGTCTAACACTCTTGTCTACCTTTCCTTATTGCAGGTTGGTTGTCCCTAATAAAGGCTATTCATCCTTAGACCAGAGTCCTGATGAAAAGCCACTTGTAGCACTTGACACAGACAGGTATGACACACTTCAGATTACTATCCCTAAAAATGAGCTTCATTATTCTATGGGAAGTGGTGTAGAAATGTGTTGTGTATATTTAAGAATGCTTCAGTACGAGAGCAGGATTAGAATAAAGCTTAGAAATAAATCCTCTAATTAAAGTTTTGTGCCATTCTTCGAGCAGCCACAATGGCAAACATTTCCATCTCAAAAGAAGCTGACATTTAATTAAAATACCAACTAATTTTGATACTGCTAAAGCTGGTGCCTTGCACTCTGGTGTGAGAAATTGACAAGGCATAAAAGATTTCAAATTAATGTGCTTCACTGAAAGAATATGTTTTTGAGACAAAGGGAGACCCTTAAAGAAATATTTTGGGGTTCAATACAAGTTATGTTCAATCGACAACATTTGTGTCATAATTTTGATTACCACAAAAATATTTTTTGACTTGCCCCTGCTTTTCTTAAAAAAAATAATATAATAATCTGGGTTCCAGTGAGGCACTTAGAATGGAAGTGAATGGGGGTCAATCAGAAAATGTTAAAATACTCACTGTTCCAAAAGTATTGCCACAAGACATAAACAATATGTTATGACTTCAGTGTGATAAAATCACTTGCCAACATTTTCTGTGTAAATTTAAAGCCAATTTTACAACTTTGTTGCCATAACGATGCAATGTCAACAAACCCTAATACCCTAAAATGACTGAAAAACATAAAAGTAAGATTTGAAAAACATAAATGATACAACCCTTTGAAAATTGTCATTCAATTCCATTGTTAGTGCCTCACTGTAACTTCAATTAGCTTTTTAAAGAAAATGGATGGATGAGTCAAATTTTTTGTTTGTTTGTGGTAATCAACATTATGCCACAAATGCTATTGATTAAGCTTAACTTGTATTGCATCTGGTCTATTCTTTTAAGCAGTGGCTAAATGAATCAACATTTTGCATACTTTTTGTCAATCCTCAAAAAGGATGCAAATTCACCATAAAAATCTCAAAAGAATAGTCTGCATAATTTGTATGTTATATTCCAAGTCTTCTGAAGTCATATGATAGTTCTGTGAGACCAAATTTGTCATTATTCACATTGGCTTGCACTGCAAGCACTGTTTACATTTATTAAGCCTATTAGACATGCATAGTAGTTTTAGCATCAGCTAGGTTTTTCCATGAATAATTTTGTATTATATGACATTGCCCCTTTAATCCATGTTACATATATACTGGACTAAATGAAATGCTTTTAGTGCAGATTTGTCATTAAGAGTCTTATTTTGGCCATGATTTCTCTTGGAACCTGTTTTCAAGAATTCAGCCATTAAGAGTTGGAAAATCAGGAAAACATGTTTGTTGACAAAAGTCCAAAGCACTTTGGATCACTGTATAATTTGTGCGGTTTACACCCTTCTGTAATGAGATGTGTCACATTATGTGTTCAGTCATAATAACCTGGTTGCTGTTTGGTTCAGATGATCAGGCACAGTATGACAGTGTCTTACACAGATGGGTCTCTTAACTTAATGCTTTCTGTGCTGCCAGCTGTCTAATGCATCTCTGTGACCTCATCTGCTTACAACTGTGATTAAGTCATGTTTTAGGTCACCCATCCTTCATTGTTTATCTCTGTCTGTTTTCAATTCCAGCCTCAGTGTTTCATACTGTATGTAACACTCATTGTCTGACAGAAGTCCGTGTGTACATTTAGAGCAGTTCTCTACTGGTAAGCTTCTGGACCCAGATTTTACAGTTAGTTATGACTGGAATCAGGTTAGACTATGATATGGTCTGTGACAAGCGGTTTTGGCATAACTATGCTCAGGTTTAGAATAAAATCCTTTTTTGAGGATAAGGGCATGTCAAGCAACCTGTCCATGTTGGGATCTGCCTATTTTGACAAGCCTCTATCAAGTGACAGATGAATTTGTGCAAAATTGACCCTTTGATAAGCCCTGCCTTAAAAGCATTTCTGACCAATCCTGTCTTAGCAACTGCTGCCGGGGCTTTCACTACTCTGACACACATTTGCTATTTTCCAACGAGAGCCTACGGGTGTAATGAGTAATTGAATACTTTTAAGAGGATTTTATTAAATTAATCAGAAAATTTTAAAAACGATGTTGCCGCGTTACTTTTAATAGTGAAACAAGGTACCCAGAGAGGTCAATTACTATAGAGTTTGATTAGATGCACAGCCTTTTGCGTCAACAATAAAGAGCCCAATCTCATAATTATGTGACTGTGTTGGGATTTTTTGCAAATTATTACATGGCTTCTTACACTTATCATGACAGTTCAGAGTTTAAATGTCCACTGAGTGGCGCTAAAAGCGAGTTCAAATTTCCACAAAGAAATTAGGCTTTTAAGGTTTATTTTCTTTCTAGTTTTAAATCAACAAACCTACCTTAAACCTGAACCTTACCGAAAGTGTCATATCTAGGGTGCCCTGGTTGTTTAGATCAGTTTTACTATCAGATATAACTAATAATTAATGTTTATTAATTATTAATTAATTTAAATAATAGAATTTAATTAGTTAAATTCTATCCTCGGAGCACCACTCTTTGACAAGAGAAAAATTATAGTAAGTGACAGATCAAGTCTCATAAAATTCTACCCTGAAGATTGAGTATTTTGATTGATAGTCAAAATAATCAAAAGGGTAAGAAGCTAGTCGAATTATTGCTGTACGAATCCAACAGTAATCTGGTTACAGTTGGCTTCTAACAACAACAATTTAACAATACTGAAGTAATACGGGAGTTCTTGACGTGGCAGAGGCTGGCTTCAACACAATATTCAAACAAACAACTAGGAGTACTTACTTATTATAATATAACAAGATTTATTATAATCAAACAGCAATGAACACTGTCAATATTAGATGAATATAAAAAAAAAAACATAAAATGGAAATCCTAACTAAATTGTGGAGCTATATGCTAGTGTATGTATGTGTGTGTGTGTGTCTAGATTCGGTAACAAAGACACAAAATGGTGGACCAAACTCTACATGTGGAACCAGTTTCAAAATGGAGGATCGGTTTCAACATTGAGAACTAGGTTCAAAATGGTGAACTGAATTCAAAATGGAAACTAGTTTCAAAATGGAGGATTAGATCGTAAAGGGCGGAGCCAACGATTATTTGAATGTGTGGGGAAAGAAAGATGTCTGGACCAGATCATCTGAGCTTATACCATGTGTGGGTGGTAATGAGCAGACACACAAAGGAACTGAACAAAAGAGGCGGGAGAATTTGAAAACACCAGCCTGATTCGGACATAAACCGCGGTGCTGCTCGCTCTCTGAATTTCAGTGTGTGTGTGAGAGAGAGAGAGAGAGCACGAACAAACAGGGGTGGAGATTATTTAACAGAGGGTACACGCTGGTAAAAGCACGATTGAATCGTTAGTTCAGATCACTCAATAAAATAACATTTCACCCAAAAATGACGATCTCACAGATCAAAACAGCAATCAGCGATCGTAGTTAAACATACAAATGTAAACAAAACATCAAACATTCAGCAATGAAATATATATGATTTAGTTTTATAAGAAAAGTCACAGTTTCTAAACTAAATCTGCCCAGATATCAAGCCTTACTTGGGAAATCCTGTGTGATTTCAGCAGGGTTGTCCGTTTGAATTCCTGTTGCGTTAGGAGAAAACGATCTGGATTTGGTCCTTTGTCTTATGCTGATCAGCGAAAAGACGTGTCTCTGTGTTATTTCTCGGGTCCGGTGATGGAGAGAAATGCAGGGAGGTAGTCAATGTTGATAGAAAACGATTGAGAAGGGAAGCTGGTTTCCTTTTCCGTTTTCTAAATAAATTCACTGTTGTCTCGCAGTGAAAATGAAATTAACTGGTTGTAATAAGTATACTACACAACTGGAACAAAGCTAAGTTAATCTTACTCTAACGTGGCCAAATGGAAAACGTTAAGAAAACGTGGTCTCTTTTTGTCCAGAAGATATATGTGTAGATACAGTCTCTTTAAACCGCAGGCTTGTGCAGCTGTATGCAGAGAGAGCGAAATCAAATCTGTCCGCTGGTTTTGTTAAGAAGATGACGTCATCGGTCATAGGCCACTTTTGACCAATGACATTTGAGATTGGGTCCATGGGCGTGACTTCCCGTCCGGCTGTGATGCATTCTGGGAAACCTAGTTCAATGTCTCACCTTTGATCATAGAACAAAGGGCCATGCTGTCTTTGCTGCCATTTTGAGTGGGGCAAGGCCCTACACATAAAAAGCAAATGTGAGATGAAAATGTAAACACAATGCTGAGCCAATCATTCAAGTGTTTATGAACGGATAATCTGCGGTTCTACTCATGATTTGTGTGAAAGGAATTAAAAGTCATTGTAGTGCCTCTAGTGTTTATTTCTCCTGGAAACTGCTGCGCTACATACAGCGACCCAAGTAAAAATTATTTGCCAAAAATGTAGGTATAGTAACGAGTTTCTATGAGACCAGGTCGGCAATAAAATATATGGGATTTCTTCTCCCTTTTTAAAGTTGATAAGCATATTTATTCTGCAAGATTATTGTATTGTTTTTATTTCATTAATTGTATTTCACCTATTTTTTCCACTGTTGTCCGTGACCCTATGAGAACCGATCTGCAATACATTTTTGGGATGCAACCAATCAGTGATTTAGAACATACACCCGCTGTCTGTCACATACTCAGGTGTTCTGTTTCTCAAATGTTTGTACTAGATCCTGCCAATCTCTTGCAACACTTGCTCTTGCTTGTGTAATCCATTTATTGGAGACCTCAGCTTCATTAAAGCAAGCCTTTAATTCCTGCAGAAATGGGACGGTTCCAGTTTGTCAATACTGATATTTCATGATAGATCAATGTGGTGGAAATGCAATCTCCAAATTTTTCTTACTTGATCTCGCTCCTGTGCATTTTAATAAGCCTCATTGTATTGATTGAATGTGTCAAATGTTGTGTATGCTCACTCAGTTGTCAACGTGATTCACAGTCCATGTGCATTCAGGTCTTCATTTAATGTTTCAATGGTGTTTATTTGCTTCAGCTCGTTTATGAAATGATTTGGCTTCCTGTAACTAGTGCATTGCTAGTGAGTACTGCACTAGCAATGCAAAGTCATGGGTTCGATTCTCAAGGAACACACATACTGATAAAATGTATGCCTTGAATGCACTGTAAGTTGCTTTGAATAAAAGTGTCTGCCAAATACATACATGTAAATGTAATTTTATCTCAGGTTTGCTGCAGAAGGACAGTGATTTCATTGACCATAACTGTTTAGCTGAAACTGAATGTGCCTATATGTGACTGTCTAAATTCTATTCTTTTTCAGTGATGATGACTTTGACATGTCCAGATATTCATCATCTGGATATTCCTCAGCCGAGGTGAGATGTCTGAGGGACCAGGTATTTATGCCTTGAAATAATGTCACTCAACCATTTGACCCCTTTTCAGACATCATCGCCATCTCATAACCTTAAACTGATTGGGCTTCAAGGGATTTAAAAGCTCTCTATATAGTTTTTATTCAGTGAGCTATTATTTTTTACAGTCTTTTAATGATGTCATCATAAGCTGTATTATAATTATGACAACACACCTCTTATAAAGTAGGCATGTCATAGATCACCTCCTTTCATGGAATAACACCTATAATTACACAGCTTTTGGAATACTTGTTCCAATTTGTTGATCGTGGCATTCTGTGGTAAAATATTTTTGTTCAATGATCGCTAAACTGTATAATTGACTATTGTCCCATAGCTGTGCTAGTTTCATGTGTCTCATATCACACCGTTTCCCATTTGTTCTCACTTAATACAATATTAAAACTCAAATCAATATTGCATGTCCATTGAATTACATATTTGGTACGTAGTCACATAATAAGCAGGATACAGTAAGTACAGCGTACAGTAAGATGTCCATTATTGCAAAATTATTTTCCAATAATGAATGACTGATTGTAAATTTACCCATCAAATAAAATGGCAATAAAAAAAATAATGTTTGCCCCTTTGGAATTAGCTAGTTATATGCATTAATTGGTCATAAAATGTGATCTCATCCTTATTAAAGTAACAAACATAGACAAACACAATGTGCTTATGTGATAGATCACTAGCTCTCTTCTGAAGGAGGAAGTGAGGACAGGGTAAACTATTCAACTTAAGTCTTTATTTTCATACAATTTTCAGCTTAACATCAAAGGGTTTGATTTTCAGTAATAAATGCACACACATAAGAACTCGGCTGCGTGCATCTCTTGCTCTCCCTCCGGAGGTCTGGACTGCCCTCTTATCCCTCTCCAGCTCTTACTGTAACAGAACAGCTGTTAGAGATAATTTCCAACAGGTGTCAATCCTTACCATTTTTCCTCTCCCAGCCTCGCTCTCCACAGACGTTGCTCATCCATGTCCACATCACCACAGCTTAAGCTAACAACACACAAACAATTATAATTCTTTTGTGTCTTTTCTGAAAACATCCCATTTAACATTCACAGTGCTGTGGAAAAAGTACACGAACCCTTGGATTTTAAAACTAGTCAATCCTCCTTAGGCAGCAATAACCTCAACCAATGGGTGAGTGATGGTGGCGTAGAGGGCTAAAGCACATAACTGTTAATCAGAAGGTCACTGGTTCGATCCCCACAGGCACTACCATTGTGTCCTTGAGCAAGGCACTCCATGTTGCTCCGGGGGGATTGTCCCTGTAATAAGTGCACTTTAAGTCACTTTGGATAAAAGCGTCTGCAAAATGCATAAATGTAAATGTAAATAAACCAAGAGTTTCTGGTAGCTGCAGATTAGACATTGTCTTGCTGCATCACCTAGCTTCTGCTGGGCTTTAGCTGGCACACAGCCACCCTGACATTATCCTATAGGATATCTTGATAAACGTGAATTAATTTTTTCCTTGATGATGCCAAACGGTCCAGGACCCGAAGCTGCAAAGCATTCCCAAATCATGATGATCCCTCCACTGTATTTTATTGTTGGGATGATGTTTTCATGTTGGTATGCAGTGCCCTTTTTAAGGCAAATATAGTGTGGCGTGTTCTTCCAAACAATTTAACCTTCATTTCATCAGTTCACAAAACATTTTCCCAGTAGCGTTGAGTGTCAAGGTGGTCTTTTGCAAACATCAGGGTTGCAGCAATGTTTTTGTTGGAAAGCAGTGGCTTCCTTGTGGATAAAAGGGGAGAAAAAAAAGAAATCGCAACACACCATGACTTTTTTTTTGGGGGGGGGGGGGAGAAATTGGGCTTTTCTCCCCAATTTGGAATGCCCAATTCCCAATGCACACTAAGTCCTTGTGGTGGCTTAGTGCCTCCGCGTCTGAGACCGTCGATCCACACATCTTATCACGTGGCTTGTTGAGTGAGCTACCATGGAGACGTAGCACTTTTGGAGGCCCAAGCTATTCTCAAATGGCATCCACGCACAACTCACCATGCGCCCCATTGAGAGCGAGAACCACACATTATAGTTACCACCATGAGATTACCCCATGTGACTCTGCCCTCCCTAGCAACTGGCCAATTGGGTTGCTTAGGAGACCTGGCTGGAGTCACTCAGCACGCCCTAGATTCGAACTCGTGACTCCAGGGGTGGTAGTCATTGTCAATACTGGATGATCTACCCAGGCCCGACACCATGACTTTTTAATTTTTTCCATATAGTATTGTTTGTGGTAACAGTTGGGTCCCCAATATGAATATTGAGGAATAAAACTCAGACTCTGGTTTGCAATCAATTGAGAGTTTACTGATTGCTCTACACAGTACCAATAATCATTACAAGTCAATTGAATTCAGCGGTTAAGTAATACAAAAAAAAAAGAAGCCCCCATTCAAAAATAATCACAATTCTTGATTTTAGGTCTTCGGAGATCTCTTTTTTGTGATGCATGTCAGCACGTCCACATAAGCAGATGCTTCTTGTAAATAGCATACTCAAAATGTGTGAGTGCTTTTTATAAGTCTCTAACCCACACCTCCAATCCGGTTTCATTAATTGGATGCCAGGTTTGCCAACTCCTGAGAGCTTTTGTTGACGTTATTTGCCTAGGGGTTCACATACATTTTCCAACCTATGCTGTGAATGTTTGAATGATGTATTCAATATGTCCTAGAACAATACAATAATTTGTGTGTAATTAGTTCAAACGGATTGTGTTTGTTCGTTATTGTAACTTTAAGATTTTAAGACAATTTTATACATAAATGCTGGTAATTCCACTGTATCCATTTCTTGCCACTGTATAGTGTTAATCATGTCATAATTAATATCATTGATAAATTATTTTATGATTAACAACTTTGTTTAATCCTGTGCCTTTCCTACAGCAAATAAACCAAGACTTAAACATCCAGCTGCTAAAGGACGGCTACCGATTGGACGAAATCCCAGATGACGAAGATCTGGACCTCATCCCCCCCAAATCCGTCAATCCCACCTGCATGTGCTGCCAAGCCACTTCGTCCACAGCCTGTGAAATCCAGTAGCCCCTTCCTCCCCTTGAACCCCTCCCATCCCATTTAAACCTGTGACTTGAGCTCACAGTTACTACACTCAGCATAGATTAACTACTAAAGAACTTAAATAAACACAGTAGAATGGGTGTTACAGTTAATATTACATAGGAAGAAAATAGTGAATGAAAATGCAAAAAGAAAATGTTACTGTCATTGGTTCCTCCTATGGTAGGATGTGAGTCTTTGTATCATCAACAAAGGGTGCTAGACTTAGGTTATGTATAGATGCGTTGAGGTGTACATGAATGCACAGTGCTGCTAAAATATATTTTAAAATGGAACAAAAATAGTATGACACTACTACAAGTTCCTCAATTTGGAGTGAAAATGCATACTCTTATATTTACCTTTGTTTAGCTCACACTTTCTGACGTTATTGCCGACAGATGTTTTTGTTTTCAAATAAAAGGGAGTGCATAGTGACCAGGAGAATCTGAATCATTTAGATTTCTCCATATTTTCAAACCTATGTATTATCGTATGTGCAGCTCTGTAGCAAACGCTTATAAAAGGGCATACACTTGAGATGTCCATACATAAGACTGATCTCCTTGGATACACAAAGAATATGTAATTGTCTTGAAAGGGAATGTCATTGAATAGTTGGAATGTGCTTTACTAATGAAGACTGACTATATCAATTGTTTACTTGTTTTCTTTTTTTTGTGTTGTTTTGATCAGTGTTGCTTGTTGTTTGTGGGCTTATGTAATGAACACAAAGCCACAATGGTTATACAAAACTAAGCGGAACAGTAAAACAATGATGATACAATAATTCATTTTTGAAAGGTTTTTTATTTAGAATTGTTGCAATGTCTTAGATGGGGGACAATAGGCTTCCTAACCTGATAAAAAAAATCTGATTTGTGCCAAAATGCATAACATGCATTGTGTCTTTATTTTGAAAGATGGATTGGGTAAAGAAAGCTTATGGCTAGCATATTGAAAGATGCCAGATATCAATTTTACATTCTGTTTAGTTAGCTCTTTAATGTTCTCATATTTGCAGTTACTTTAAAGTGAGATATCATTCAATAGGATATTCAATATCAATAGGATACTCTACATTTGTTCAGTTGCGGCTTTTCTAATTCACTCTCATTTGATTGGTTTTTAAGAAACCCCTCGAAAAAACACTCCATTCCAATGACTAAAATGGATAATTCACACAAAAATGAATATTCTGTCATCATTTACTCACCGTCATGTAATCCCAGATGTGTATGACTATCTTTCTTCTGCTGAACATACACTAAAGATATTTAGAAGAATATCTCATCTCTATAGGTCTATAAAATGCAAATGAATGGTGGCCAGAATTTTGAAGCTACAAAAAGGACATAAAGGCAGCATTAAAGTAATCCATATGACTCCAGTGGTTTAATCCATGTCTTCTGAAGTGATATGATAGGTCTGGTTGAGAAACAAATCAATATTTAAGTCATTTGTTTTACCATAAATTCTCATCCCTGCCCAGAAGGTGGTGATATGCATGAATAATACATATAGCCAAAAACAAAAGATGAATGTGAAAGTGGTTGATTGTAAAAAAAAAAAAAAAAGGAATTGAATATTGATCTGTTTCTCACCCACACCTTTCATATCTCTTCTGAAGATATGGATTAAACCATTGGAGTCGTAAGAATCACTTTTATGCTGCCTTTATATGCTTCAAAGTTCTGGAAGCCATTCATTTGAATTGAAAGCACCTACAGAGCTGAACTATTCTCAGAAAATCTTTGTGTTCAGCAGAAGAAAGAACGGCATACACATCAGGGATGGTATGAGGGTCAGCAAATAATGAGAGAATTTTTGGGTGAAAGATCACTTTAAGCACCTGTTCTGATGTGAGCAACAGTGAGTGCTGTTACATTACATTTGAAGATTGTACTGTAGGTCTTTGCAATATATGACTTTTATGTTGGTCAAGCAACTGTACAGTATGAGCCATTTTTCATTCAGAGAATTTATTCATTTGCCGTTCATTATCTTTCTAAAGCTTAAAGCTTTCAGTGCACTTTATCGTCTAATGTGCAGATCGCCACGTCATTTGCCAGCTATAATTCAATGCCCCTTAAACAAGTACCAAACTAGTAACACTCATGGCTTCATTTGATGTACTACATTAGAAGAATGTATAAAGAAAAATCACAATGTACTAATATAATAATATATATTTTTCGTAACCCTGAGTTATGAATTTTAATATCATTTACTCACCCTCGTGTTCTTTCAAATCTGTATGACTGACTTTATCCTGTGAAAATGGCATGTTAGACTCGTTCTTTTTATCCGTACATTGAAAGTGAATGGTGACTGAGCCATTCTGCCTAAAATTTCCTTTTGTGTTTCTCTGAAAAAAACAAACATCATAGGGTTCGGAACAACATGGGGGTGAGTAAATGATGACAGAATTGTCATTTTTTTGGTAAACTTTCCCTTGCTTCTATGTTCCCCAAATAGTTACGATTTTTTTTAATTGCTGTATTGATATATTGGCAAATATTTCATACTACATTGCCATACCGCACATGGAGCATTTGCCTCTTCTCAGACTTTTTTACTCTCTAAACTGTCATGGTACTTTTAGACATAACATAGGACTGACTGATTCCTGCATCCGTGTGTGTTGAATAAGGACGTCAGTCATTTACAACACTGTGTATCTGCTTTAGGTAAAGATTGTGTAATGTCTGAATCATTCTTCACTCTCTGTTACTACACTGAATTAGCTATACAGTGGGTCACGCTATTTATTGCCAGGGATATATTTTTAAATTATTGATATCAAATGGGATTTTTTTTTTTAGGTTTGTTTTATTTTCTTACATTTTATTTGCCCTTCTGTCAATAAATATCATTGTAAAAGACCTAAAAAACTGTTTCCATACCAGTATTTAACAATGTTATTGTTCTGTGTAGTGAAGAATATCAGTAAATACATCTGGAACATACAATCACAACTGACTTGTGTGTTTTTTTTAATGCATATATAGGGGAGACCGGGGCTGGTTGTCACATGGGTAACTCAGTATCTTTAAGGTTTTGAGGTAGAAGTCCCAATTACAAAAATGCACGTTGTCCCTAGCTGTGGATTTGTACATTGATTACAAACACCTAGTTCAAAATTGTAATACATTACAATAATTTTTTTTGATATTTTTGTTATAAAGCTGTTGGGTAAGCAAGTTAATACAATACAAGATAGATTTGAACTGTGTTTTCAGGATTTCATAAATGTCAAGTTGGGGCACGATGTCATTTAAAAAAAAAAAAAAAAAAATTACAATGTCTGTTGGCCAAAACAATAATTTTGTAATTTAGACTTTAGGTCTTTGTATCAAGACTTTAGGGCTGCGTTGAGGAACGTCCGGCTTTAGGGCTGAATAAAACACACAAGACCAATTAAACTGCCCCCCGGGGCCATTCAATAATTAATTTTATATGCATAAAAATTGCCTTTATTCCTTTAACTGTAAATAAACCATTTCAATAATTATTAAAAAATAAGAATGCAAAATACTGTATAATGTAAAGCCTCCTTTATATATATATATATATATATATATATATATATATATATATATATATATATATATATATATATATATTTTTTTTTTGGTACTTGAACACGTACAGAATGCACCTGCTCTTTATTTTTTAACCCACAATCAGAAATGTCAATCGATTATATGGCTGTGAATAATTTGGTAAATAATGGCACTTGATAATGAAAAGTTTCCTCACCCCTGCTTTAGGGTACATACTTAAAATATTCACTCTCCCCTATTTCCTGTCAGTGTCATCTATCCTCATCCATATTCCTTCTGGTATTCTTAGATTTTGGGATTTTAATGTATATGTCAGTGTCATAACAGGAAGTTGTAACAACTGGGAAAGAGGGGTGAAGAAGTGTTGTAGGTTGCCTGGGACTGGAGGAAAGAACTGATTAGCCTGGCTTTATCCTTTCTGGGCCAGATGGTGTATTAGGCTTACCTGCGGCCCCCTGTCTGTTATATTGTTTCAATATTTAGCAAGAGTGAATTAATTCCTTAATGAAACCCAGACTTTAGTGCTACATACAAAATGTATAGTATCTTTCAGGGCAAATATGTTTTATGTTTATTTTTTTTATAGGCTATTATGAACTGTCCCGGCAATGTGTAATACTGACATTTTTGTAAGATAACACTGAAACAAGATAACAAGTATTGAAATATATTTTAAATATTGTAATATGTTCCAAATATACACTACCGTTCAAAAGTTTGGGGTCACTTACTCATTCTTTATTTATTTATTTATTTCACATTTTAGAATAATAGTAGTCAGCAAAACTATGGAATAATAGAAATGGAAATATGGGAATTATTTTGTGACCAAAAAATCCAAAATAAATCCAAAACTATATAATATTTTAGCATCTTCAAAGTAGTCACCCTTTGCCTAGATTTTGCAGACATGTACTCGTGACATTTTCTCAACCAACTTCTTGAGGAATCACCCCGGGATGCTTTTTAAACAGTATTGAAGGAGTTCCCATCTATGTTGGGCACTTATTGGCTTCTTTTCTTCATATTTTGATCCAAGTCATCCATTTCAAAAACTTTTTTTTTTTTTTAGGAAATTTTAGATTTGTAATTAAATAAATGTATATGTTTTGGAAGAATAATATTTTGTCTACAAAGTTAATTTCAAACTTTTAAGCATACACCTTCAGATCAAAAGATTTTTAAGATCATGAGAAACATTTCAGACAAGTGACCCCAAACTTTTGAACGGTAGTGTATATATTAGTGGCAGGCCGTGCATTTAAAGTCTCTGCCTTCAGTAATTCATGCCATTAAAAAAACACAGTTTCACAATGAATAAGACACTCTATGTGCCTTTGGGCATCATACATTATGTCAAAGCTAACTAGTAATACCAATTTACATTTAAAAACACGTCCACACATGAAAGCCAGAACTTGGAACAACACTTAATGATCAACAAGCATAATTTTAACTGCAGCTTGAGTGTTTTGTGAAATGAAGATCTCCAAAATAGACATTCAAAAATCATAATTTTTCATGGTGGTTTATAAAACCTGGAAAAAATCTGATAATATTTGCGATTTAAATGTTGCTTGCAATAAATGTAGTTTTGTCAGGGTTATGGTTGCAATGGTATGAGATTTTCACAGTATGATAACCATCTCAGAAAATATCACAGTTTCACGGTATCGTATACGGTATTACACAATTACTATCATCAGTGAAAACAGAAGGGTTATTTAATGTATTTATTGATTTTTGAGCAAACAGTGTATTATAATTGAAACTTTAAACCATTTTTATGAAGTATGTGTAAAAAAAAGTCTCCCTTTTGAAAATTAAATAAATAGAAAAAATAAGAAATTATAATAATAAACTGAATTATAAACATGAAAAAACAGCATGTAAATATAACATGTTATATAACTAAAGCATGTTAGTTTACATGTTAGCATAGCATGTTAAATTAACTACTAAATTAAAAATAACAGCTGTGTGAGCTTTACAGTAATGTCCTATGATTATTAATAATTAACATTTACTGTAGGTGCACGACAGCAAGGCCAGAATTTCTGTACCTTTAACTCAGAGGTTCTCAACTGGTTTTGCTTCAGGACAGATTTTACATTGGACATCAAGTGTCGACCTGCCATAAATTAAACAGAACCTGTTTTTAATGTATCCTGGGTCGCATTTCCTTTTCTGTTGCATAGTTTTGTTCATGGTTTTCAAGTACAAGGACATGCATCAAGTGACATTACATAAACACACACACACACACACACACACACTCATGTCAGACCCCCTCGCCTCGCTTCTCTCTGACATTTTCTCAGCTGCATGTGTGTGTGTGTGTGTGAGACGCAAGTTGATGAATCTGACAGGCAGACAAGTAGGAAAGGAGATGCGCACGCGCATGTGAGATTCCCCCATCCGGTTGCATTTTTTTCTCAATACCGTAGATAAGCAAATGTACATGGTATGATAACCGTCAGTTTTCACACCGTGGTATACCGTGAAACCGGGATACCACTGCAACCCTAGTCATGTGACACGGTTATGCTGCGTTCCATTTGAGTTGGATATGGGATATTCCTACTTGATATCTCCGACCATAAAAGCATTCCATTCCCCATTATTCTGAACTGTAACGCTCATGTTAGCTTAGTAGGGGTTTGACTCTCATTAGAGATGTCTCATAGCAATCAAACTGATAAACAAGGCTGCAGATCTAGCATTTGTGCTTCAGTTGTACGATTATCAAAAGAGATTATTCTTTTCATTTCAGTTCTTGAATTTCATGTGTTGGAAGCAGGAAAAATGGACAAGTGTAAGGATCTGAGCGACTTTGACAAGGGCCAAACTGTGATGGCTAGACGATTGGGTCAGAGCATCTCCAAAACGGCAGGTCTTGTGGGGTGTTCCCGGTATGGAGTGGTTAGTACCTAACAAAAGTGGTCCAAGGAAGGACAACCAGTGAACCGATGACAGGGTCATGGGCACCCAAGACTCATTGATGCACATGAGGAGCGAAAGCTAGCTCGTCTGGTCCGATCCCACTAAATAGCTACTGTAGCACAAATTTCTGGAAAACGTAATGCTTGCCATGATAGAAAAGTGTCAGAACACGAAGTGCATTGAAGCTTGCTGCGTATAGGGCTGCATAGCTGTAGACCAGTCAGAGTGCCTATGCTGACCCCTGTCCACCACCGAAAGTGCCTACAATGGGCATATGACCATCAGAACTGGACCATGGAGCAATGAAAGAAGGTCGCCTGGTCTGATGAATCACATTTTCTTTGAAAACATGTGAACGGCTGGGTGTGTTTGCAACGTTTACCTAGGGATGAGATGGCAGCAGTATGCACCATGGGAAGAAGGCATGACGGCGCAGGAAGTGTGATGCTCTAGGCAATGTTCTGCTGGGAAACCTGGCATTCATGTGGATGTTACTTTGACATGTACCACCAACCTAAATATTGTTGCAGACCACATACACCCCTTCATGGCAAAGGTATTCCCTGATGGCTGTGGCCTCTTTCAGCAGAATAATGCAACACTGCAAAAAATTGTTCAGGAATGGTTTGAGGAACATGACAAAGAGTTCAAGGTGTTGACTTTCCCAGAAGTTCCCCAGATCTCAATCCGATTGAGCATCTATGGGATGTGCTGGACCAACAAATCGGATCCATGGAGGCCCCACCTCGCAACTTACAGGACTTAAAGGATCTGATGCTAACGTCTTGGTGTCAGATACAACAGCACACCTTCAGAGGTCCTGTGGAGGTGTTTTGGCGGCATGAGGGGGACTTACAAGTTATTAGGCAGATGTTTTTTATGTTGTGTCTTATCAATGTATATATATATATATATAAACGTGTGAAGTGCCCGACAAGACAGTCACATCTATGGCAAGTGCTACTGGAAGTGTGGGGTGAAATGTCACCTGAGTATCTGGACAAACTGACAACTGAAGGATCTGTAAAGCTGTCATTGTTTCACATGGAGGATTTTTTGAAGTAGTTTAAGAAAATCTGATTTCTTTTTTCGAATTGTAATAGTAATTTTTCATTTTATTAATGTTCTGACTATATATTGTGATCAGTTGAATGCAACTTTGGTGAATAAAAGTACCAATTCTTTCCATAAGAGCAAAATACATTATTCCAAAATTTTGGCCGCCAGTGTATACTGTATTTAATATATTACAATATTAATTAGGTTAAATATGCATATTTAATATCTAATATATTTAATGTTTAACTTTATCTTTCAAAATGTATTTTCTTAGACAGGGTTATAATAATAAAACCATTTGCACCAACACCTGCTCAACTACTCAACAATTAATATATAACCTCCATCTTTTAAAACATGCAGCCAATGATTCAGTTATGATTATTATACTCTAATAATGTATAATTTGTTTTACATTTTGCATTTTAACTGTGTTTACTGGTGATATTCTAAGGACATCCTGATAAAACACATTTGAATGTCTGCCCTGCCCCTGTCTGCAACATCTTCCTATGAGTTCAAGGCATACAGGATGCAACAGTAAAACTTACATCAGGACAAATATGGTAACATGCTTGGATAAAATTGAATCCACTGGAGAAAAATCCCATGCTGTTATCATTAAACTTGATACTTTTGCAAGTCTCCACAGGTGTAATTACAACAAGACTTAAATGCATTATTTGCATTATGATTATGACTTAAAAGTTTAGTGATAATTAACCCAAAAATGAAAATTCTGTCATAATTTACACTCACTCCTTGTTGTTCCAAACCCATATGGCACAAAAGGAGTTATCATTCAAAATGTACATTCTAAGTCACCATTCACTTTCATTGAAAGGACAAAACAGCAATGGAAGTTAATGGTGACTGAGGCTAACATTCTGCGTAACACCTTTTGAGTTTGATAGAAGAATAAATAAATAAATAAATGTGGGTTTGGAACATCACGGGGGTGGGTGAGTAAATGATGACAGCATTGTCATTTTTGGGTGAACTATCCCTTCAAGCACTTGATCTCATCTTAAAAAGGAAGATAGTGGACCAGCCAATTAGTTTGACTAATTTTTTCCCTTACTGGTGTGGTGGGACATAAGTCACACAACTGGACGTTTTCATCATGACCTTTGACCCTCAGGTTGCCATGAAGCTATTGTGGCAGGGCTGCAGACACAAGTCTGGCTTGTTGCTGTGTGATCATGAAGCTGCCTGATATTACCACAGAGTGCTACCTGGAGGCCAAAAGACAGAATGCAGCAGCTATGTTAATCCTGCTCCCCCAAAACATTTCTGCTGTACCAGAGGATATAGTGCAGGCCATTCATGAAATATTTATATATAGCAAAGCATGTTATATATATATGGGGTTATTTGGACAAAGGTTATTTGTGATTATGAAAGTAGATTGCTTAGGAACCTCTCAATTCCCCAACCTGGTTAGCTAAAGGTCAGAAAATTTCCCCCACCATCCCCAGGGCTTCATGGTGACTGAATCTCAGATCTCACCGAAGGAAACTCTAATGCCTGTTGCGGTCCTAGAGGATGACCAGCTGCTCTGCATGTACGAGGAGGTCAATCAAGCTGCAGCCATCAAGTCTGCCTCCGCATTAGTGAGAGCTGGGGAGGTACTTTCAAGTTTTATCTGTAAATACCAAAAGCACCCATATTTACCATTGTGTGTAGTCTATCACATTGGTATATGAGAATTATTGTCAGAAATTGAAGTTCACCCAAAAATGAAAATTCTGTCATCATCATTTACTCACCCTCATGTTGTTCCAAACCTGAATTACTTTCTTCTGTGGAACACAAAAGGAGAGGGTAGGCAGAATGTTAGTGTTAATCACCATTCACTTTCATTCTATGGCAAAAAGATGCAATAAAAGTGAATGGTGACTGAGACTATCATTTTGCTTAAAATCTTTTTTTTTTTTCATGGAAGAAAGGAAGCCATATGGGTTTGGAACATGCCAGAATCGTAATTTTTGGGTGAACTATTCCTTTAATTTGAATCCTTTTGTCAGTTCTCCGTTGTACAGTAACTGCAACAGTGTTTCAAATATAAGTGAGCAACAACGCCCCTATCGAGCCAATTACTGGTACCACCACCAATACTTTAGAGGTGAAAATGGCAGCTGGCCTCACGTGGCAACTCTACCCTTTTCGGTAGAATGTAATAGTGTTGAGCTATAATGTAATTAAACCTGTCAGTCAAATAAATGTATTGTTTCACTTCAAGGGAGTACTTCTTGGACCTGGAGAAGACCCCTATTGTAATTATGGCCCATTACGACACATTTGGTCTTGCACCGGTACGTCACCTTCATTAATGCCCCCCTTCACACTCTTTAAGCTGATTTCAAGACAGTTCTCATGTTTTCTTGATGATGGAAACAATCTTAGTTTCTAAAAACAATTATTTGATGCTTCATTCAGTAACCAGAACTATTGCATGATATCACAGTAATGTATTTTCAAACCACACAATATCCATTTAAAAAGACAAAAGCCAGAATCTTGATTACATTTGTTAATTGAATGTTATATGTTGTTTGTTAAATGTTATTACATTTGCTATACGGGTGTATAGCTCAGTGGTAGAGCATTTGACTGTAAATCAAGAGGTCCCTGGTTCAAATCCAGGTGCCCCCTGCCCACTAATTAATATGGTAGCATAAAGTCTTGTGGAGTAGTGTAGTGGTCTAAAGCACATAACTGGTAATCAGAAAGTTGCTAGTTTGAGCCCCACGGCCACCACCATTGTGTCCTTGAGCAAGGCACTTAACTCCAGGTTACTCCGGGAGGATTGTCCCTGTAATAAGGGCTCTGTAAGTTGCTTTGGATAAAAGCGTCTGCCAAATGCATAAAATAGTATTCTTCATAAATGATTTATTTCTGGCTCCTTTGCAGAATAAAGTATTTTGCATAACAATGCGGCATTTCATTCTTTGTATGGACACTGTTGGCCATTTTTTGTTTTTTCAGCATGTTTCACGATCACCTCAGCCTGAAACCCCTCAATATTACTTCATTCAGCAGTTGGAGCAAGTTGGATTATGTATGGGGTAGAATTCAAACTATGTATTACTGACATGCTGATTTGGAACCAGAACTGTGATTTTCATTTGATCTTTCATACAAGCCTATAACAATATTTTCTGTTTCCAGATCATCCCCTGGGTGAGATATGGAGCTGTCCATAAAAAGATCAACCTGCAGGAAACCACAGTGGCTTTGGAACATGAGCGCTGTGGAATGAAACATTTTCCATTATTTACACTGTCGCACGTCGAGAACCCCAAATCTGATCTGCGATGGTCTATCCTGGACACGATGTGAGTGAAACCCTGTTACATCATATATTTCAGAAAATTCCTCAATTGCAACATAAGTCATTAATATTTTGGTCTGTTTTCACAAAAAAAAAAAAAAAAATGAACGTAAATGTGTTTGCTAAAAGTTCATTTTCTCAACTCGAAGAACTACACTAGCAGGTAGACTTGGACTAAAAGTTACGGCAATTTTGATTTGATGGGTTCTTGAATTCAAAGTCAGATCCACCATTTACCATAAATTTATATGAGTATGTAGGACACAGGTGAATATCAGGAAACTCAAGAGGAACACTTTTCTTGTTGGGAGTCCTTGGCAAGATTAATTTACAATCTTTCAGACAAGGTGAGGCAAACATTTGGAGTGTCTAGACAATTTGAACTTTCACAGTAACCTTGACAAACACACACAAACTATATTTTCCTCTTTATCCAACCTACCTTATTATATGTATTTTTTGTGCTGTAGGTCTCTCCTAAATACATGCAGGTTTTGCAGGTAAATAAATCTTGAATGATTATTTTCTTTTCTTTTGTGCTGTTGTTCATTTTATGTGACTAAATCAATGGGCATAGACCTTAGTTGGAGTAGTGCTATATTTCATTTTTGACGTGAATGCAAACAAGGCTGTAAGGGATAGACTTGCTGACAATGACATGCACTGTATAAGACTGTATAAAGATCTTAAAACCAACTCTGGTGTTTTTTGTCTACTGAAAATGTTTTGGTCAGTTAAGTGATCAACACTAATTAAAAAATCAAATATGGTGCTAAACAGATTAAGGTCAATTGATTTGATATCATACCCTTACAAAAAAGTGGAACCATGTTGCAGTGAAAGTACTTAAAGATTACCATTTTTTCACATACCATGGTATTAACATGACACACTAAATTAATTCAAGGAATACATGTCCAAAAAACCCACTAACATTGTCAAGGTGCGGTCACACTTTACTTTGTATCCTACATGAATTAAAGTTCAAGTTTGGTGAATTCTAACCTGCGAATTTGGATAGGAAAAAGACATATGCCCAATAGAGGAAGTAGACATCACAGATTGATCTCTTGTTTGTCTACTTTAATAGCAATGATGTCATCTGTTCCCCGAGTCGTTCAGCTACTGAACAGAGAACCAGAAAATATGCTCCTGATCAACAGCCTGGAACAGGAGTTCAAACATTATCTAAAGCAGGTCCATAGACATACGTTTCACCAGGACAGAAGGTATTTTCACACACATACATTCAAAACACATCTATCTCTTAAACAGCCTGTGGCAAGACTTCAAAATCTCTCTAGTAAGTTTACAGATGCATATTCCACTAGAGCTGCAAATACACTGAAACAGAGAGCTAGAATTTAATTATTTTCCTTGCTTGCAGAAAAAATTCAAACAATGTTTACTAAAACACATTCTGCAAACAAAGTGAGCACCTCACAGCCATCCAAACACACACACACACACACACACACACACACACACACACACACACACACACACAAAGTCTGTGTTTTGTCTGAATTTTATAGAGATCCCGAAATCAACTTATTTTATCAAATGAGTTAACCAATGATGATGTAAAGGTGTGTGATTCATGTATTTGGCTGGTTTTGAAGCAAAGCTTAAAATGGCATTCACAACCCATTTTATTTCTGTAACACATGTTACTTATTTCCAAATGAAATGGGTTATTCAATACAAAAAATTTAGGTCCTGACTTTACGTTATTGACGATTGGGAATAGAATGTATTGTGAAAAGTGGTCCCTGCATGACAAGTGGTTGGAAAAGATGGGATGACCGAAAAAGCAACTTAAAATATCACAGATGAGGTTTTTAAGGTTAATTCTCTATTGAGTTTTAAATCAACAAAACCAACACGATAGTGTCATAAAAAGCAAATGTGAGATGAAAAAAAAAAAAAGCAATTGCTGAAGCAACCACATCATTTTGTGGTGCTTCTGTCAATTTCGGCTCATGTGTCAAGTTGCGCGCTCTTCAGGACTCATACCCTGGTCCTTTGCTTCACAAGTGCAATGCTCTATTAATTGAGCTACCATGCAATAATCTTTTAAGTGTAGTTTTATAATGCAAACTTTAAAATGAATCGCCTTAGAGCTCATGCGCTGTAGTAAAAGTGTTTTGCTATGGATAGCAGGGCAAAAATGTAGGTATAGTAACGTGATTCTCTGAGACCAGGTTGACTTTTTTTATTCCCATTTAGGGTGAAGCCTGCTGCCTTTGACCTATTTTTGGGTGGCTGTATAGCTGGCTACCTAGGAATTGTCTATTATGCAATCCAGGTGGGAACTTCATTTGGTTCGTTTACAATGTATTGAGACCTAATGTATACCAAACTGATAAGTGAGTGAGCTGGTTCGGGGTCCCATTTCATGTATCATGTATGCTAATGTTGATTACATTCAGGACCTTATAAATGAACAGTATTGTTAATTTGCTTTAATCCTACTGCAAATAGAGAAATTGGAGTATATATATTGATCCAATCTGTGATTTTTTTTTAAATAATGTGTTGCTTTAATAATTTTTCTTTGGTTTTAGAAATTTGTGAACACCTATACAAAATTTAAAGCAACCATGAAAGCCAAGCACCAATAAACTGGGATAAAACAGTTAGGCACATCAAAGAGCCAATGCAAAGATGAATGAAAGACCTTCAAAGGAATAAAAACATGTTTGATTTTGGAATTTAAAGCTGTTTACTTGTATATTTGATCATTCCCTTGCAGTGTCTCCTGTTTTTCTATTTTGATTACTTTTAAATTAAAGATCAACCCAATCTTACCACTGCCTACTGTGGTTTTCTTAAATCTTTGTACCCATTTGAATGAAACTGTTTGTTTACATTTTGGTCAGTGAACAAAGACTAAATTAGATGATTACCCATGAAAGTTTGATATGTCCTGAGTAGGAGCGGAACTCATAAATAAGTCATAAGCCACTTAAAAAGAAACTTGATGCCAAGTAAGAGTGAGCAGATCTGTGGTTTACACACAAAGGTAGCTGAATGTGGCAGTGGGTCACATATATTTAGTGGCATTATGCAAGCACCAAACACTCAAAAAGGAAAAAAGCTTCATTCTGCACACCTGCTACAAACTGGTTTCTGCCATGTTTCTTGGTGTAAAGATGCAGTATGCTGAGTGGATTCCATTTGTGGATATTTATTGGAGGGTTTAAACAAACAATTCAACCAGTATTCCTTAAACGAAGTCAGATGACAGGCTTGGGACAAAACACAGATAAATCCGTCCACAGGCAAACAAATCCAAATCAGTAATCAGAGACGTAAATCCAGCAAACGTAAGCAATGATCATAACAGTAGCCAAAAACAAAGGCAGAGAAACAACCGCTTGGTAAGGCAGATAACTTACAATACTTCGCAATATGAGAGTGTGAATGCATGGCTTATATACAAGGCAAACCGGAAGTGACATGGCAGGAATTGATGTGGCAGGAAACAGGAAGTGACAGTTTAGAATTCAATTGAGGGCTCTCTCTGGTGGACGGGTGACCGCTCAGATGTTGAACTGTGGTCCTCAATCAGTGACAATGTCATAAGGTAATCCATAGATTCGAAACACTTGATTGAACAGTACTTGAGTAGTTTCCATGGCAGTGGGTAGACCCTTCAATTGTATAAGACGATGTGATTTTAAAAAGTGATCAATGGTGACCATGATGGTGTTGGATCCTTGAGAGTTAGGCAGATCAGTGATGAAATCAATAGATAAGTGGGACCAGGGTAGCTGAGGAATGGGTAGTGGTTCTAATAGTCCTGCAGGTAGTGTTGGCCACCAGAAAGAGTTCCTGACTAAAGAGTTCATATGGTTAATTCCAGGATGTCCAGAGGTGATTGATGTGTGAACCCATTGAATAATTCTGTTGCGTAGACTGAAAGGGACGTACACTTTGCCAGTGGGACATTCGGGAGGGGAAGGTTCCTCTTGTTGAATATGTTGAATCTCCTCCACGATATCCCACCAGATAGGTGCGATGATGATTGAGGAAGTAGAATCCTCTCCGGACTAATATTGGTCTCAACAAATTCATAGATACGTGACAAAGCATCAGCTTTACTATTCTTACTTCCTGGACAATATGTGACCAAGAAATCGAACAGAGTGAAGAAGAGTGCCCATCTGGCCTGGCGAGGATTCAATCTCTTGGCTTCCTTGACATATTCTAGATTTTTGTGATCGGTGATGACTTGAAATGAATGAAGTGAGCCTTCATTCTGATTAATTTCCTAGGAGAAGAATGCACAGGGGTGTAGTTTGCTGGGTTTCCATGATGTTGGGACAGGACAGCACCAATTCCAGTATCAGAGGCATCAACCTATACGATGCAGGGAATTTGAGGTTCGGGATGCTAGAGAATGGGAGCAGAGGTAAAACTGGACTTGAGTCTATTGAGGGTGGTTGATGCTGCTTCTGTCCATGCCAGCCTCTTGGGTTTTCCTTTAAGAAGAAACGTGATGGGTGCAGCAAGGTTACTATATTTACAGATGCGGTAGAAATTAGCGAAGCCTAAAAATCATTGTAATTACTTTACCGTGGTGGGTGTGGGCCAGTCAATGACAGCTCTTATTTTGCTGAGATCCATATTCACTCCAGAGTGGCTAATTTTATATCCCAAGAATGTGGTGGAAAGGACATGAAATTCACACATCTTGGCTTAGATGTGACAAGACATTTCTTACTTGGCAGATATGCTCCCCCATTGACTGTGAATAGATAAGGATGTTGTCTATGTAGACTATCACATACTGATTCAGGAAGTCCTTGAAGACCTCATTGATGAAAGACGGAGGGTGAGTTGGATAATCTGTATGGCATTACCAAGTTTTCATAGTGCACCCTGGTGGTGAGAAATGCTGTCTTCCATTCATCACCCTCTCTTATTCTGATGAGGTTGTATGCAGACCTAAGGTCCAGTTTAGTGAAGTATTTGGCCTCTCGTAATTGTTCCAGGGAAGAAGGAATCAGAGGGAGTGGATGGCGGTTCTTGACAGTATTTGCTTTGAGTGCACGATAGTCAATACAAGGTCTTAAGCCACCATCTTTCTTGCCAAAAAACAATCTGGAAGCAGCAAGAGAAATAAATCCATAAGATATGGCCTCGTCAATGTACTCCTCCATGGCCCTGGTCTCACGGATGGACAATGGGTAAAAACAGCTCTTGGGTGGAGAAGTTTTATGCTTATGTATGCTGTATTAATGGTAAATGCGTTATTCGTGATTACGAAAAATTAACGTGTTAAACTTTTTTAATAAATCGCATGCATTAACATTAAATCGGACAGCTCTATTAATAATACAACTTGCTTTTTGCACCATCCTGTGGACATTTCACTTGGAAACTGGAGCTAGCATGTGCACATATGTTCAATAACACTTCCAGCTTTGGCCACTGGGGGCAGTGATTCAAATTTCGGTAAGCACAGATTGATTTCATCAGCAAAACTTTCAATCTACTTTTGCCGAATTCACAATGTGATCAGTCTGGATATTACACACTTCACCTTTAAATTAAATTTTGATGAATGAAACACATTCTAAAATAGGCTGCTGTAGCACCATTCATGAGAAACAGGGTTTTCTCAACTTAAAGAAATAATAAATTAAGACAATCCACCATATTCCAGATCTATTTTTTCCTTCCCTCTCTTTGTTTTGTTTTTCTATATTGTTTATCCAGACTGTCTCACTTGAAACCGATCTAACCCTACCAGTTTAACTCTCAGTCAGTCTCCCACTGAGTAGAGAACAAAGAAGTCATAAAGGATCTAAGGGGTGAATTATTGATTAGCGGCTACTGGCACTCTGGTTGAGGGGAATGAAACCTGTGGCGGCTCAGACCTGATGAAGGACAAATGTCTAAAAATATTATCCCATCCCATTGGAGTGTGTAGTACGAAACTTGGTGCTAATGCCAGAATCACATCACATGTGATTGATTAGAATGTTAGATTTAATTAGTTAGATTTCAAATGTAATTTTAGCTGATAAGTGGTGTGGGCACCTACTTTGGCCTTTTGTTTGTCTCATAACATGTAATTGACAGCCAGGATGCAGGAAGGAAAGGACAGAGTGATACATAGATGAGATACTGTAATTGAGCTGAATTTTATCTGTGGATAGATCAAAGTACTCAGAACAGGACCAGGACAGACCCAGAGACACTGAAACAGCAAATTATAGAGAGGTAGTGAGTATGAGGTACAGAGAGGGAGGGAGTGAGCTACTTTAGGGTTACATTTACATTCTCTGAGCTATAGACAGACTCTTGGTGAAAGCAGGGGTAATGGGTCCTCAGCTACACTTCAGCAGCACTTACTCGGAAGAGTTCAGTTACCCAGCTCAGGTCAAACCCACCCGGCCCAGACCATCCTCTGCATACCGCAGAAACAATCCTCATCCACGGCTGGTAAGACCCAGGACTTAACCTGAAATTTTATAATGCATTGTCAGTTGCTATCTTCACTGGACTTCCATAAATCATGGAGCAGTTCAGTCATTTACATGAGTTTCATTTGCAAGGGTTGTTTAATTCATATTTGTTTATCACATTGATGTGTGTAGTTGTGTATGTATTTATTGTATATCTCAAAAACTCAACTTTCCAAAGTTTCCATTCAAATAAATGTTGGCAACATGTTACAATAAGGTTGTATTTGCTGACATTAGTGAACAATAATATGTGCTGTAAAAGTAATCTTGTTAAATGTTAATTTCAACAAATACTAATAATGTATTTTTATTTTATAAATGTTTTCTCCCCAATTTGGAATGCCCAATTCCCACTACTTAGTAGGTCCTTGTGGTGGCACAGTTCCTCACCTCAATCCAGGTGGCTTATCTTGTGGATAGCTGTGCATGACACCGCAGAGACTCCCAGCATGTGGAGGCTCACGCTACTCTCCGCGATCCACGCACAATTTACCACGCACCCCATTGAGAGAATCACTAATCACGATCACGAGGAGGTTACCCCATGAGACTCTACCATCCCTTGCAACCGGTCCAATTTGGTTGCTTGGGAGACCTTGCTGGAGTCACTCCGCACACCCTTGATTCGAACTTGTGACTGTTAACAATAATTAATGCATTATGAACTAACATGAACAAAAAAATGAACAATAGTATATTTATAAATTAACAATAGCCAAGATGAATACATTCTGTTAAATATCATTGTTCATTGTTAGTTCATGATTCCCAATGCATTAACAAATATAACCTTATAGTAAAGTGTTACTGAAATAATCATTCTTTTAATTTAAGTTTTGAAGGTTTTTATTTTCATACTCTCAATAAATATTTTAGCCTATTTTTAAGATTTACACATTTTAATTTCATAACAAAATTCTATTAATTATAATTAAGGAATGCTTAACAAAATAAACTGAAATACCATTTGATGGAAATTTGTTATGAAACTGAAATATGTACATATTAAAAATAGGTAAAAATAATTTGAATTTACACCTTATTCTGCAGCTGTAAACCTTGAACCACAAGAAAACTGTGAATTCCTTTTTTTTTTTTTTGCGTAAATTAGTAACAGAATTCATAAGGAATTCTTTATAATCTTGTAAACTGAAAGCCGAAATGGTTCCATTCATTATTTTCTTGTTATGAATTTTATGAAGTATTTGTTTGGCATAAACACACTCTTACTAATTAATATAATTTTTGCTAATGCGTGATATAAACAGCTATAACCATGTTTCAAAGTAAAATATTTAGGGGTAAAAGGCAATACTGAAATAATAATGTACACTGTAAACAACATCCATTTTTCAATCAAATGAAATTTAACTGGCTTGACAAATCTTTAATAATTCATCAGCCTAAAGAACATTGTAGCCACTTGATTCTGCAAAACAATCTACATGTGGGGGGTCTTGTTCTAAAGGATCTAGATACACTGTTTCCTAACAGCTAAACAGGGATCAGGGCATCAGGCACTGGGATTAACTCTTAACAATCTATATCACAGTGTTTATTGACGCTGTGTCAGTGTTATAGGCTATTAAATGCCACTTGGGGTTTGTTTCTTATTTTTTGCATCTCTTTGACAATCAGGACTTCCTGATGCCAAGAACGCTGCAGAAAGGATATGGATCATGGAAGCACTTTCAGATGATGGCTCCTCCTTCCTCTTTTTTACCTCCAGTTAGACACATTCCAGTTCAGTATCCAGGTACAAATGAAATCTACTACTGTTGCTGACTCAAAGTTATTTCTGTTATGATCAAATCAGTGCAAATTCAATCTGTTCAGTATTACAGGGAGTTGAACATACTGTGGGCCCAAAAAGCCACGCTTAAAATGGTATTCAACATCAGATAACCTTATAAAATATCATATCAATTGACATTTACTTTAAAAGAAAGATACTGTAGCACGAGCACAGCTTTCAAGCAAAACATTTCATAAATGTTTTCAAATGATTAAGCAACAGATAGTATTCTGACACTTTTTGGTTGTCAAATGTTAGTTAAACATGTTCAGTTAATGTGATGTGCTAGTACTACACCTGTAGGTTATGTATATTTATATATATACAGAACAGACAGCACATGTACAGCCTGTGCAGAGCTCATCTCAGAGAGACTACAAACCACCTGAGGCCTCTTCTGCATTTTGTACACTGCCACCTGCTGGCTGGCTTCTCAAGCCACAGCGAACTGACTTTCTTCCAGTAAGAGCCACAAACACACAAGGGTAATTATTTGTCCACTGTATTTGAGATGCATGAGCATTACATCTATTATTTTGTCTTTTTTTTTTTTTTTTTTATTAGAAAAGCTCACTAAGTCTGAATTATACTGACAGAGTCTTCATTTACTTATCATTTGGCAGCCACTTTTATCCAAAGCAACTCAAGTGCAATGAAATTACACATTTAATCAGTGTGACTGTTCCCTGGGAAATAAATCCATGACATTGGCATTGCTAGTGCCATGCTCTCTCAGATGAGCTGCATATTGTAGTGAATTTCCCCAAATACTCCGATAAGAGTTTGACCCTTAAGGGGGGTCTCACACTGGACGTGTCTGGCGGACGACACTGCACATTCTATAATTTGAAACAACTGTTTTCAATGAAGGTACGCAAACTGCCGCCGCCAGACTCCAGTGGTTAAATCCATATTCAGTAGTGTCTTGATAGGTGTGGGTGCAATATTCAAGACCTGTTTTACTATAAGTTCTCCTCCCTGCCCAGTAGGTGGCGATATGTATGAAGAATGTAAATGGCCAAAAACGAAAGTGGAGCTTTATAGTAAAAAAGGACTTAAATATTGATCGGTTTTGCACCAACACCTATCATATCTCTTCAGAAGACATGAATTAACCACTGGTGCAGTGGTTCCCAACCCTGTTCCTGGAGGCCCCACAACACTGCACATTTTGTATATCTCCCTTTTTGACACACCCAATACAGGTCTTGGAGTATCCACTAACGAGCAGATGAGTTGAATCAGGTTTGATTAGAAAGATATCCAAAATGTGTAGTATTAGGGGGCCTCCATGAACAGGGTTGGGAGCCACTACACTGGAGTTATATGGATGACTTTTATGCTGCCTTTATATGCTTTTTGGACCTTCAAAGTTCTGGCCACCCTTCACTTGCATTGAAAAGATATTGTTCTATAAAATCTTCATTTGTGTTCTGCAGAAGAAAGAATGTCATACACATCTGGGATGGCATGAGGATGAGTAAATTATGAGAGAATTTTCATTTTTGGGCTAACTATTACTTTAAGGTGACTTATGAAGTCCAATAGAGAAACTACCATATTCTTCTCTGATTGGACTGTAGATTTATGAACAGATAATAATATGCATTTGCCTTCAAATCACTTGAGGTACATATCATGTCATTTTTTTCATCCCATCGTAATTTCTTTGTACTCAGAAAGTACTCAGGCCAAGATCATATTAGATCTGCATGGAATCAACAGATGAACATCATGCCCTCTTTTAAAACCCTCAAACATCAGGTAACCCATCATCACAGAAGATCACTGTCAAAATCAACCTCTGATTGCAGGTATTTATCCCCCCAAAATCTCATTTGAACCAAGCAGAAAAGACTGATTGTACAGAATGTTCTTTCAGGCTGCACAGACATATTATAGGGCTTATAAGTGTCACATGATGTTTTGATTCAGACTAGTGCCTTAAATGCAATCATGTCATGTTGCTTAGCTGCAAATGTGGCATTTCAGCACAAGGTCTAAGCATGAACTCTGTTAATGGATATGAATGGCTGGGATTATGCCTTTTAAATCCAAACGTTTTGGTTTGCAGTGAAGGACACAGCTGTTTCCATGTGGTGAAGCCCTATAAAGTTGGACACTACATCATCCACCCTCAGTTTGTGTCAGAAGCAAAGCACTATTAAAAACCAGTGTTTAGGCAATTATTGTGTTTTTTCTTTTCTTTTTTTTAGGCAATTGTCTAATGTTATTTAAATGTATTATTAAAGTGCACCTATTATGGGTTTGAAACTTTATGTTATGTGGTGCGAAATCTTATGTTATGTGGTGTGAAATTATGCCTTTAATAATTTCATTTGAATGACCGTAGAATGTATTTTTGGCTTTAAAATTAGCATAAAATGAAAACAAATAAAACAGCGTTTAAGGGATGTGCCCAATAAGTCTCATTATTGTCCTTTACAAAAGTGTGTCATGGTAACCATAGTTTCCATATCTATCTATCTATCTATCTATCTATCTATCTATCTATCTATCTATCTATCTATCTATCTATCTATCTATCTATCTATCTATCTATCTATCAAACGTTAAAATATTATTATATTGATATATTAAGATATTGTAGTACTTGAAGTAATGAGTGTTTTTGGTGGGAACTACTGTATGGTTACCATGGCAAATTTTAGTTTAAGAAAACAAAAAAAATTTTATTGTTGAACTTGGCCTAATAATGAATAATAATTAAAAAAAAAACAAAAAAAACAAAAAAAAAAACAACAACAATCAAACAAAAAACGATATTTTTGACTTTTTAACTGCCGATAGATAACATCTCCGAACGGCAATACTCACTCTTTCGCTTTCGAAGAGCAGAACATTTATCAAAGTCTTTCTATCAAGTCAGTCCACAGGCGGCCATCTTTGAAAAGCTCCCGGGAGACTATTTCCAGTCATGCCAGTACATCTCCAATCTACTTGAATGGGGGAACACAGAAATCTTAAAAACGGTTGATCAAGATTACAAGCAAAGGTCATATTTAGAATCAGCAGTAAAATGACAACCCTGGTATCATAAATGCTGCTTCTTTTCCTCATATTACGCTAAGAAATACGCTATTTTCCCGGCATGTATAGTTAATGCGCATGCGCGTTTTCGAGATGATTGACAAGCCATGTCTTTATCTAAAAGGTGATTGGCTCTTTTACCTGTAAGGCGGGACTTTCGTTCCACATCCGTTGAGCGCTACAGCCTTTAGGTTGGGCTTCCAATTTCTCCCATTCAGTTTAATAGAAATGGGCCGTCTCTGCTGAACAATCTTTGACTCAATTTCCCAGAGTTGCAACAGAGCAGAGTTGAGTTTGTGAGCGCAGTACAAACTCCCCAATAACAAGACACCGAGTTCAGTGAATGAAGTGAATTGTTCGAGGGAACATGTCAGCAGCAAATGAAAACAAGACTACTCGAGGTGGTAAGTATGTTATCTCATGTAACTAAAAACGTATAAGTATATACATTGCTGATTCGTGACCAGTCAGTCTCAGTTACACCCTGAGTGTTTTTACAACCGTCTTGCCCCTTGGCTGGTAGATCTCTGACTCTTCGCTGTCTTGTTGCTGCATATGTCTCGTCATGTGATAAACATACTGAACTGTTTTTTCAAGGATATTTTCTTTCCCCCCTCAAAAACGTTTAGACCAATTGCGACGTTAGCCTACTTGTAACCGTTTCTCGAAACTACTGCATGTCTCAAGACTTGTTACACTTTGACCCATCTGAGGAAATACATGCACGCCTGTCTTGGATGGCAAAAATATTCATCGCGTGTTTCCCAGTGCTGTGGCTATTTTAGTTAAAGTTTACTTTATCATACAGGCTTATACTCTGAACTATTTTTAATGTGGTATCTGGTAAATAATGGGTGCATTGAGATTGAAGAACCTGTTTCTTGAAGTCACATGTTCTGTATCAGCAGAATTGTGTTTACTTAAAGTGCTGTGAGGTAACAAATGTGCTTTATCTCTTTTAATAAAATGCTTTGTCAAGATAGGCTAAGTGTTGTGGGAGCTTAAGTTTTATTTCAGCGTACAATTTAACAGTATTTCACTTATTTGCCTTGCAAATTACCCTTGTTAAATGTCCCCTTTCCTGTCAAATATACGTAATTTATTTTTCTGTCATTTTCTCTGCATGATTAAATCATTAAAGGTATATTCCAGGTTCAATACAAGTTAAACTCAATTGACAGCATTTATGGCATAAAATTAAATACCACAAAATTAATTTTGACTCGTCCCTCCTTTTCTTTAAAAAAAGCAAATATCTGGGTTTTAGTGAGGCACTTACAATGGAAGTGAATGGGGTCAATCCCCAATCACTGTTTCAAAAGTATAGTCACAAGACATAAACAATATGTAAACAAGATTTTGGTGTGCTAAAATCGCTTGCTAATCTTTTCTGTGAAAAGTTATAGCCAATTTTACAACTTTGTTGCCATGACGATGTAATGTCAACAAACTCAAACCCTTAAATAACTAAAAACGTCAATTTAAACAATTTTACAGCTCAAATAATACATAGGGTTTTTAGAGATAATAAAGAGTTTTAAAAGAAGAATGAATGAAAGTGATTTTATACAATTATAAGCTTCATATTTCTGCCTTTTAAAGGTGAAATATGTAACTTCTTTAATGTCAAAATATGTATGTACTATCACAGTTTTGTTCAATGACAGCTATAAGTAAGCCATTTGTGGGTTTACCTCCCCTAAATGTATTAACACTGAACCTTCCAGGCACTATCAAAACATCGATGTTTATATTTTGAGTGGCTTGCTCAGCTCTACCCATCTCTTTCTAGTTCAACCTATAGCGTGAGTCTGGGGCATGGCTACTTGCACTAGCTGTTCAGCAGAGGGAATATGAACAACCGTGGCAGACATGTAGTAAGGAAAATACATTTGGTTTAGCCTACAGATGTTAAAGCAAAAATTCATGTGCTCGCTTCATGATACACGATTCAATTCACTTTCTTTATAATCCCGAGAGAGAGGCGGTGACGTCACATTCAAAACACTGGGTTTAAAAGAACGGCAGTGAACCATGAGTTGGTAAACCAAATGGGTGGAATTGTATTATCATGGCGCTAACCCTAACGAAATGTGCTGGAACTGATGACACATGCAGCAAACCTGCCCCCCCTCCCTGTTCGACAGAATACATATAATTCCAGATCCTGTTTTAGAAAGAACTGTTTTACCAGCCGAGAAGAGTGTCCTTCATCAAATACCGTAGGCTACATACTTTGACAGTATGCAATTTCGGACAGAGGGTCTATTTTATAAAATAACTAGACCTATTTTAGATATTCTTTGATTTAGGAAAGAACTTTGTTGCTAAGGAAGTGTCTGTTCTTAGTGAAATCACGTCTCTTGTTTCTTGCAGAAATGAACTTTTTAGCATAACCAAATTGGTTTGACGCATTTCTCTCAAAAGCAGAAAAACTAGACTTCTCTCCTACATGCAGCACAGCCTTGTTAGGCCTTTCTTCTATAGCAAACATAGCCAAATGTGCTTTTCAAACCAAGTCTGTCTGGTGGTTCTGTGCCAGTCTCAAAGTCTTGCAGGTGCTGTTGTACATTGCAAACCCACAGGCCCTTGTGTTCTCCTGAAGCAGGCAATTCACACACTGCCACCATTATCAACCTTGGCAGCATTCATAGAGTGGGTTTGTTAATGCCTTTACTTCCCAGCAGACCAATTTAGAGCAAAAGCTAAAAAGGCTGTTTTTGTATACTTGAAGTTAATGCTGAAATTCGAACTGTGACTTTTGTGAGACAAGTATTTTCTATTCAAACTTAACATTGACACTTTTTGCCACTCTTTTCTCTCCAGGCTCATAAAGGACAATGAACAGGAGGAAAAGTCTACACTGAGAGACGGAAAAATGGATGCAAGACTCCATTTTGTATGTTTAGCAACGAATCTACTCTGGCTGTTTTGCTAAATTCTCCTTTAGTTTCTCATCAAGTCTACCATCTTCTGTACATTCAACATTTTAGCTCCTCATCAGTTTTATCAAATAGAACAGTCACCTATACAACTTCTTGACCGTGAAATCAAAAAATAAGCCACAGAATGTACCAAGTAGTACCAGGAGGTGCAGGAGGAACCATAATTGATGGCGTGCCCATTAAGAAGATAAACAAGGACAGTCGGCCTCTTGTGGGGGCAGGAGTTATTGGTGTGATTCTGGTGATTGCGGCCGTGACAGCATGGTGTTACTATATTGCCTCTCTACGTAAAGCTGACCTGTTGAAGACAGAATTACTTGATTTGAATAAGGATGGTTTTCTCATCCGCAACCATGCTGGGGGGATTGTCTTGAAGATGGGATTCAGGTCAGTGTATATGGTGTTGCTTATATGCTTCTGACCTTTTTTGAACCTTAATACAAAAACAAAATGTGATTTAGTCAATGATAACTGAATAATTCAGTTATAAGGGTGAATCTCATGAAATGTGCTAATAACATGTCTGTCTTATTTCACCGTATAATCAAAAGATTGAAATTTACATTTTTCTTTTAGAAAATAAAGCTATTTTTTTTAAACCACAATTTTTTTTCTAAGACCGTATTATTTGCATGACTATAAAGCACCTTCCCCCAGTTCTCATTAGTGTAATGCAAAAAATCATATTCTCATTTCTGTAATGTAAAAAATATTTTTATATCACGGTAGCATTTTTAATCGATTATAAAAGTACGTTTTTTTTTCACTGTAATTGTAAAACAATTGTATCACTCTAATGCAAATCACAATTGAAAATAAATTGGAACTCAAAAGTAAAACATCCAAATGGATTACAGTAAGAATAATTTGGTGGAAAAATGTACTTCATTATCATGAAAATGTCACAATTATTAATGGTCCTTAGGCATTCATATTACAAAATAAAATTTCTTATTTTTATTCTTTTAATTTTGGGTGAAATGTGACCTGGACTTGTTTTTGTGGGATTCACTCAAAAAAATACATATATTTTTTTCTTCTTTTATAAAAGTTCTCCATATTTTATTACATTTCATAAATGCCAACCTAAAGGAAAACAATTTAAGCCGTTTATGAATTCTTTTTCAGGTCTGGCACGCTTGATCTCGACTCCTGCTCTAAAGAGGGAGTGATCCTTCGTTGCTCGCATTCATATGCAGGTAAGGTGAACTTCTTCATTATGACGGTGAAGCCGAAGGAGACAGTGATGTGTTACCGTGTGCGCTGGGAAGAGCTGGAGTCTGACCGGCCTGTGGAACATGCTATGTCCTACAACGAATCGCACTGGTATGGTGGTGCTGAGACTGCTGTTCAGCATTGGCCTATTGTCATCTCAGGCCAGCAGGCACCCAAACCTTTTGTCACCAGCGATGTGTACTCCAATCGCAATGACTTTGGTGGCATCCTGGAGCGCTACTGGCTATCATCCAATGCCACTGCCATAAAGATCAATGACTCTGTGCCCTTCCACCTTGGCTGGAATGACACAGAGAAAACAATGTACTTCCAGGCACGATATCAGGACAGTCCATATAAACCTGCACTTGGAAGGCCTCCCTATGCTGAGCTCAGCTACAGAGTCTGTGTGGGCCCAGATGTGACCTCCATCCACAAGGTTATGGTTCGCAGATACTTCCCCAAACCCAACAAAGTGCCTGCTAAGGAAATGTTCCAGCACCCCATATGGTCAACATGGGCTTTACATAAGACCGACATCAACCAGGAAAAGCTTTTGAGTTATGCAGAGAACATACACAAATATGGCTTTAACTGCAGCCACTTAGAACTTGATGATCGCTACACTAGTCAATACGGGGGGTTTGAGTTGGACTCACAGAAATTCCCAAACGCTTCTGCCATGTTTCAGAAGCTCAAGGAAGATGGCTTTCTAATTTCTCTGTGGACACATCCCTTCGTGAATTATGATTCTGCTAATTTTGGGCCATGTGTACAGAAAGGCCTGTTCGTGATGGAGCCAACAGGCCAACTTCCTGCTCTGGTAAAGTGGTGGAACGGCATTGGTGGAATCCTTGATTTCACCAATTCAGAAGCTCGAAACTGGTTCATGTCTCAGCTTCGCTCTTTACGCTCCAAATACGGTGTTTCCTCATTCAAATTGGATGCAGGCGAGACCAACTACTTACCTTGGCAGTTCCGAACCCGAGCCCACCTCCCTGACCCAAGCACCTTTACAAGGCGGTACACCGAAATGGCCATTCCTTTCAATGAGCGTGCTGAGCTTCGCGTTGGGTATGGTTCCCAAAACATCTCTTGTTTCTTCCGTCTTATCGATCGGGACTCTGTGTGGGGCTATGAGCTTGGCCTAAAGTCCCTGATCCCAACTGTCCTCACCATTAGTATTTTGGGCTACCAGTTCATACTTCCAGACACGATTGGAGGCAATGCGTATTCCAACCGTACTGATGGGAATCAAAAACTGCCAGACCGTGAGCTCTATATCCGTTGGCTTGAGCTTTCTGCTTTCATGCCCTCTATGCAGTTCTCCATTCCTCCATGGGAATACGATGGTGAAGTGGTGGCTATCGCTCAGCGGTTCACTGAACTACATGCAACACTTGTGGCTCCCAGAGTTATAGAATTGGCTGGAGAAGTTCTGGACACCGGAGACCCCATAATTCGCCCATTATGGTGGATCGCCACCAGTGACGAAACGGCTTATAGAGTTGACTCACAGTTTCTGATAGGAGATGACTTGATGGTGGCACCAGTTCTGGAGCCGGGAAAGCAGGAAAGAGATATCTACTTACCGGCTGGACGCTGGAAAAGTTACAAAGGAGAACGATATGATAATAAAGAGCCAATACATCTAACTGATTATCCTGTGGATCTTGATGAAATTGCATATTTTGAATGGGATCAGTGAGACTTATGGAAAACATCTGGAGTTAGTGCATGTCTTCCATGCAAAGCATTTGTGAAGTTGTTGATGACTTTGTTAGTTGCTTCTGGGAATTTATACTTTTTTTTTTCATGTCATATCCAGGGTTTGAATTCTACGATGTAAAAACAGGACAACATGCCTCTATTTATGAAGGTCCCTGTTGTACATTTATGATTCACCTTTAAATAATTTTTTTGTGCCATTACAACAGTTAAACACGATATACATGGATAAAGCTAATGCATTAATCCATGCCTTGTGCTTTAACAGTGAATGTCTTTGAGATGCCATAATATTTGATCTGAGCCTTAATATTAATAGAAACCAGCCTCCACACATACAGCTGGCAAAATAAACCAAGCGTACAGTTGTTAGAGGTTATGGATGTATTGTAAGGGCTGTGACTGGTTATTTTGCGCAATGTATGTGCAAAATATTTAATTTAAATGAATAGTTTGCCAAAAATATGAATTCTGTCATTTTTAACTCACCCTTATGTTGTTCCAAAACTGTATGAATTTATTTTGTCCATAGAAAGCAAAGATCATCTCATTATTACTTATTTCTCTGTAATGAAAGTGAATGAGGACCAGGGATGTTGAGTGACAAATGAAGAAGAAAAAAGCACCATAAAAGTGTAACGACTGTGGGCACATTTTTGGTCTTTTCCTTGCACAAAAATATAGTGAAGCCTCAGAACAGTTGGAATTTAATGCTCAAGTTGTATGAACTACTTTAATGATACTTTTATTGTGCTTATTGTCATTTAGCACAGGATCAGTCCCCATTCACTTTTTTTATATGAAAAAGAGTGGCCATGATATTCTTCAGAAATTCAGGTTTGGAATGACAGAATTTATATTTTTGGGTGAAATATCTCATGTAAAAAGGGAATTATTTTTTTGTTTGTACTGTACATAAGCCTTCTTAATTTAGGCATACTTAATGAATTTCTAAAGTTCTCCATAAAGCAATCTACTTTTTTTCTCTAGAAGGTCTGAATTTGCAAGTGTACATTTAGACTATTAATGGATGACTTTTTCTGCAACCAGAAGCAGTGCATGCTGCACAATTGAGCATAATCTGCCCTGATCCATTTTTTTTAGCACTAATACTGAATCAAATTAGAAGCGTGTTTGAGTAGCTGGTGCTCCGTTACTTGTAGCTGCATTGATCTGAAAATGACCAAAAGTCCAACTGCTGTCATATGTAGTCATATAGTTCAAATACTTCAACAGGCATTGTTCAAGAAATACTCCATTACAGATACATTTAATAAATAATGTTTCCTGTCACATTAATTTGTATTAAAGGAATAGTTCACCAAAATACTAATCCTGTCATTGTTTACCCTCATGCATAGTACATCCTTAATTTGTAATTTTTTTTTAGTGGAACACAAAAATAAAATGTTTTGTAGAATTGGTTAGCAGTTTAGATTTAAAACACAGTGTCAATGTCTTTAATGGCAAATTTGCTTCAACACCACACACTATTTAAAACTGTGGATGTGAAAACAGGCTAGACGCGCACTTCAGAGGAGGGCATGATTATCAATGAATAATTACTTAAATTTCTGTCTGTTCTTCATGCAGAACTTCACACAAAATCGTATGGCTTTGCAAAACTTATAGTATGGTATGGACTCCTTTTATGGTGCTTTTGGATGTGATCCCTATGCATAAAGATTTTTTAAAGTATACTTTTCTGTTGCATGTAAGAAATACAGATTTGAAACCACATGAGGGTGAGTAAATGATTACAGAATTTTCATTTTTAGGTGAACTATTCCTTTAAAGTATTAACGTTTTAATGGATACATGTGCTACTCATCTTGTTTTGACTTTGTTTTTCTGCATTTTGTTTTTTGTGTGTTTTGCAATGACGGTACAACACTGAAAGTTTGGTCTGTTAATCTTTATTCGATTATATTTTTGGTGCACAAGGGTCAGCTTTGTGTTTGTTGTGTTTGTTTAATGCTCTTCCAGCATGCCAGCAATCAACTTGCTCGCTCACTCCACAATTTTTTTCTCTAATCTACGACTTTCAATCTTATTTTAAGCTCTTCCCACGCAATTACGAAAAGCGCACTCATCCACTCTGCCATAACAATGAGTTTGTCAAGCAATGTGTCTGATCTAAAATCAGCTACAGAGTACAAAGATACGTGGCGGCTGCCTTTCCAGTACATTGTGTCAGAGAACAGTTTAATATAGCAAAAAATTTGTGTTGCTTTGTGATATTTTAACGACTTCCTTGAGATGTGCGCTCTTGTCTGGTGTAATTTTCCGCACTGGGAAGAAAATGAGACGAGACTAAATGTCCTTGTTGATTCTACCATGAGATCATTTTGTTAACAGGGCCCTGAAAGTGAGGGCCCCTGGTTGCCTCAGTCAGACTGTAAAATGCTGATAGTCTTGAAATTTGCTAGAGAAAAACCACCATCAGCTTTCCTCAAACTGGAATGTTTTGTTTTGTTGTTTAGCCTGTGATCAAATGAGCATTGATATTTCTAGGAACAAACAAGTTGCTTTTTAAGCTCATACTAATTTTGAATGTGTGTTTGTTTAAAATATTTGAAATGTTCTCATTACTGCCAGCTGTGTGTGGTTTTAAAAGGTCTGTTAATATGCAAAATGCCGATGACTAATACAATCAATTTTTATTTCAAAACAAATGGTAGAAAAAGAAAGTATTTATTGTTCACTTTTTACATTTTGCTCTTTGGTTTAACCAGTGCTTCGGATGAAGCATATGTGTGAAAATGTCAAATTGTTGACAGTATTTTTTTGTTTCGCATATGTTATACAGTTCATTTGAATCTCACCAAACCTGTCAAGAATGCATCCCAGTCATATTTCACCCTTTATCAATAAATTCTATTTTGCATAAATAATTATCATTACAGGTTTCTTTTTACATTTTTAATGACAATATCAATATATATTTTCATTACTGTAATGCATTTAAAATGTCACGGTGTGTCTCCCTTACATAGTTTCAAACCTAACCTATGAGAAGAGCATGTATGAGAAGTCATTTTTTTGACCTGCTGTCCTGAAAAAATTGTTCTCCAAAGGACCAGAGGAGGGCAGTGCCCACCTGCTTTTTCAAGTTCTCCCTAAACTTATGAAGGGTTAGCAGGGTACAAGAAATCCTGTACTTTATTTTTCAATTTTTCTCTTACAAAGTATAATTAGAATGATGATATCCAAGTAAAATGGTACCATTAAACTTTTGACCTCTTATGAATGATGAGTTATTAATTCTGCTTTTTCCACAGCAATAATTGCACTGACCAGCATTAACGATTGTGTCTTCAGTGGTGGAATGAAGCCACCTACTTGTTATTTAATTCCCTATTTCCCTGTTTGATGGAGTTGCAGCACATTTATTTTGGCAAGATATGCGTTGAAATTTTGGCTCATGTTTCTAGCAGTTATAAGTTTAGTTTGTTTTATGCAGTTAGTTTGGCCAACCTCAGCCCTTTTGTGTAGTTCAGTATTGATTTCTATCATGTTACTGATTTGTGCAGAGTAAATGATAAATTTGATTAAAGCAATAAGCCAGAGGCCATGCTTTACAGCAATTTTACCAGGGGTAAAGATTGTTCTTAGCCTTGAAGTGAAGCGGAGTACCTTCTTTTACTGTGATAAAATCACTATAATGCACAACTTAAAGTGGCTTATTGCTTATGAAATGCGACAGCAACAATATGATGAAGAAACCAATGTTCAATAAGTATTTATTTTGCCTAGTAATATATTATGGCTCATAGCATAACTGTAGGTTGTTTACAGTTGCCAAGCAGTGCAGCAACCAGTCACATTAATATTAAAATGAGCAGTCATCTTGTGTTTATCGGCAACATTTGCATGTATTGTACTTAACAGCCTCGAATGCGAATTTCTGGACAGAAACTGGGGTCAGAACTATCTGTTTTTTATAAAAATGTAAACGCATTTGGGCCAACTAGTCCTATTAGTTATCTATTTTCCTGCTTTAGTATACATTTTGTCTTAAAACCATGTCCAAGGATTGCTGTTGTGAAGCAGACCCGAGTGCAAGTTTGCTAGCTCTCTCATTTTTCTCGCTGGCGGACTGGACTGCAACTCTTCGCTAAGTTCAAACAAGGCTTTCAGGCAGGGCGGTCATGGGTCCATGGATTCATTGAACCTCCCCAACCTCCTCCAGCCCCTCACAAGAATAGTGATTATTGCAAAGCAGGTTAAGGCTGATCAAAGTTTGAATCAGACTTTGGTCCAGCATTGAATGAAGTCTCCTCTGAGAGGCATCTTTGTGTTTTTTTGGGCCCTGTTCATCATTGGTAGATAATGGCATGGTGTTGAGGTAATTTACAGGTTATATGGAGGTTGGCCTGGATCAATAAATCATTTAGTTGAGTTCGGAACAGAGGTGGAGCAGCGATTTGATGAGCAGGAAAGGGCAAAGACCAAGGGTGGTCTGACAATAATATGTATAGGCCATTCGTTGGATAAGAATTACAACACAAAACCTCATCTAAGAGGTAGAAATTAGTTTATTCTGGTAGTAGTTGTTTCTTTCGCTTAGATTTAATATATTTAATACTGCAGGTTTTTGCTGTATTTTAAGCTGTCATTTTTATGTTAAAATACTTCAGATGAATTTGCTTGGACTAAACCATACTATCTATCCGCATGCGGCCAAGTTTTTCTCGACATGCGGACTGTTGCTTAAGGAATGCCAAGAGTTTGGCCTGGTGTTTTGACCAATGGAAAACAGTGAAGGTGTTGTGGAAAAATGTTTGAAAAAAAAAAAAAGTGTGTATATATATATATATATATATATATATATATATATATATATATATATATATATATATATATATATATATATATATATATATATATATATATATATTTTTGCAATTCTAATGGTTACACTAATGGCGCAGAAATTACACACTTCACATCAAGATCGAAATGGATCCTATTTACTTAATACAGGTCTCGTATGCATGATTTACAAGTTAAAACTTTATTTTGCTGCTGACGTCACCAAGTCCTCTTTTTATTCAACCAACCACTTGTGACCACTTTTCACAATCCAATTAACAGCCGACAGATTCAAGTTCCACCCTTCATGTCCTGTTGAATATCCTGTTTCACTTTAAAATTTGACACATTATGGAACTAAAATGGATTGTGAATGCCATTTCTTGTTGATAGTTTGCCCCAATAGGGATAGTTCACCCAAAAATTGACTCACCCTCATTACATTCCAGATGTGTATGACTTTATTTCTTTTGCTGAACACAAAATGAAGATTTTTAGAAGAATATTTCAGCTCTGTAGTTCCATACAATGCAAGTGAATGGTGGCCAGAAATTTGAAGGTCCAAAAAGCATATAAAGGCAGCAAAAAAGTAATCCATAAGACTCCAGTGGTTAAATCTATATCTTCAGAAGCGATATTATGGGTGTGGATGAGAAACAGTTCAATATTTAAGTCCTTTTTATTATAAATTCTCCTCCTTGCCCAGTAGGTGGCGATATGCACAAATAAGCCGAATCGCCAAAAACAAAAGAAGAATGTAAAAGGGAAAGTGGACATTTATTGTAAAAAAAAAGGATTTAAATATTGGAGCAACTGGAGCAATATGGATTACTTTTATGCTGCCTTTATATGCTTTTAGTAATTGTATTACTCCTTTCAAGTTGGTGCGTCGGACACAAGTACCAGATGTAAACCGTTCCAGATTCAGTCTGAAATGGTTCAACCGGTTTACTGAAAGACCCTGTTCAAAGGAACAATTAATTAGCAAACGCACATCACTACTCTTGAGATCTTGAAACCTAAAGTCTACCTATACAGCAAATAAGCATTTTCTGTGGATGTAGCTGCAAGCGCATTATGTGAAATATCTGGAACAATTCGGACAACACACTATATGCACCTTAATGTTGGTGCTAACCAGGTCACTAACTGTGCTTTAGAGCAGGTTTACTTTGCCTGTCAATGATGCCTCCCCTAACATTGATTTGCACTCACGGCCTGCGCAGAAGACACACACTCGTATCGATTAGCTGTCTGTATTCCATTCCTAAGAAATCAATGCTGTTTGTGGCTTTGCCAGTCTATGATGATTTTTTTTTTTTTTTTTTTTTGTAAACTGATTGGGATTTAAGACAGCATTCTAATATTATTTCAAGTTTGGCTCAACAGATTGTGGGTGGGTACGTTTAATGAGATGGGTGAGGTATACGTCATGCAGTGGCTTTTGATGCCATTGTTTTGCTCTCTGATAAATAGTTTTGTTGTTTTGCGGCTGTAGTTTATACCCACAGAAGCTCAATGACTCATGATGACACATTGTGTGTAAGCATGTTTGTGTCAAAGAACAACAACAACATAGCTTTTCTCATTTAGACCCAAATGAAGCTCTCATTCCACTGCTTGGTGATGGAATGACCTGTTAGACGAAATCTGTTCAACATTAATTCCGGCTGTGCGTTCACATCTTTATCAGCTGCTGTAAATGGATTTGTTTGCTGTGGAACTATGTAAAATACCTCTAAGTTTTGGATAGCTTCATTTTGAAGGGGTGAAGTTTGCTTGGAGAAATTAATATGTATGTGTTCTACATAGTGTTTGCAATGCCATGAAATTACCCATAGCTCCTATAGAGGGCAGTACAGCCTCACATTGACTGCCCTTTTTAAAGTGAATCATTGTGGACCTCGGCCCAGATGTGATCAACTGGAAAAAAGAAATGCTCCTAGTCTGAGCTACAAGGACGACACAAACCTGGCAGAGGCCCCCTGTGCTCCCTCCTGCCCTGCCGTATGCCCACCTGCGTGCCCATCTGCAGAAGAGCCCCGCCAGTTGTTTTGTTTGTGTGCCAGGGTGAATGAAGCCCATCCGTACCACTCACAGGTGTGGCTGGCTGTGTCCCCCCCCTCAGGAACATACTTGCTTTCCTGGAAGAAACCAGAGATCTCCAAAATCCACTTGATGTATTTCGGCGTATGAAAGGGAATGGAACCAGATTGTGTTTTGGCCGGTCCAACTGCCATTTTGGCTTCAAAGCTTTGGCCTTCATCAATAAAAACGTTCAGAGAAAAAAGTAGAATAATCTCGGACCTTATATGCCTTCAGATCCATAATAGATCCAACAATTTTTATGCACGTTTTTAATTTGTGCATAAGTAATCCTGAATGGAAACAATTGATATGCGAAAAAACGTTCTAAATTCGCTTAAAATTTTATGCGCTAGGAGGTGGATTTTCTAGAGTTTCGCGTTAGTTAAAATGTACATTAAGGAGATGGAAACAGTTTATAGCTTGATGTGACTAGCCCACCGAAAGGTCCGGCCTTGGCACACAATTCTTTGAACATAGCGCTTGCCATTCGGACATGTTTAAACCATAGCTGGTTTTAAAGTGTGTCCTCACAATCCGCCAGAACAGTTTTTAGAGCGGACGCTCCCAGGTATGTGGAAATAGGTGGTGTGTGGGCATCACAGCTATTTCAGGTATTACACTTTACACCACATTATATCAGATTTTACACTTATTCTGCAGTGTCTCGTGGATGCATTTAATAAAATCCTTTCAAATTAAACTGTCCCCAAAGCATTGAGAGGTCATTCAGTTGCTGGAAATGCACATTTCGGATTAAGTTGAATTTTTAGAAATGCACTTAAAAAAATGCTAAACATTTTGGATGGAAATCCAGCAATAAACTGTGAACAAAAGTGAACAAACTTCAAAAAATATATTCCTAGCATCATCTATTGTGTTCCACACAAGACAATCATACAGGTTTGGAAAGACATGAGGTTGAGTGAATGATAACAGATTTGTCATTTTTGGGTGAACTATCCCTTTAATGCCCTTTGCTGATCTTATTGTTATGTGTGATTTAATTAGTACATGTAATTTTCAAGAAAAAATGTTTGGATTTGTAAACTTTCATAAACGTAATAACTTGCTCCGCCTCTGAAATAACATAAATTTTCAGCTGATGTCACCAAGGCCACGTGGGCCATTGGGTAACTGGGTATGAGTTCTGGCCACCATTGATTTTCATTGTATAGACCTACAGAGCTGAAATCTTCTAAAAAAATTTTTTGTTCAGCAGAAGAAAGAAAGTCATACACATCTGGGATGGCATGCGGGTGAGTAAATGATGAGAGGATTATCATTTTTGGGTGAACTGTCCTTTTAACCAGTAGCTAAATTGCTAGTTTGGCTTTGTTAATCTGTGAAGAACTTTAAAACGATTTTTATTTATTTCAAAATATGTGAAGGTTCATTTGTTCCTCATTATTGTTCCATCATGTAGCAATGACTTGCATACGGTATATTGCCAAACTAATTAATATGAAGTATCACTACCTAAAAAGCTCATCTAGTGAAACTGAATAATAACTCCTGTGCAGAGACACTTTATTAGAGCACCGATGGCCCTACAAAACCAATTCCACAGTCTTTTCTGTAATCAATTCAGAGCTAATATTTGGCTAAAAGTATGCTTTCAATCGTTTTTTCCCCTGCTGTACAGTTACACACGAAGATCGTTCCCATGTGGCTTACATGCCACATTTAGCATCTTTAGACATCCAAGACTCCACTGAGCAATGAAGCTTTTCGGGCCTTGTGTGAGAGATAAACTTAAGTTCTGGTATAGTCTTGTCATAAGAGTTTAATGAGAGGTGTATTGATCCAACCTCATTTCATTTAGAATTTTTAATCAATAGCCATGGCCTGAGGGAGATGATAAAGACGAAGCTAATTAATGAGACTGGTAATGGGTATGTTCTTTGCAATGCATCATTCAAGTTTGAGGACCCAGCTGTTCTGATGGACCATACGCTAGCTTTGATACAGAGGAATTTAAGGAAGGGATTACTGCTGGAAACTGGATCTTAGCCACTCCGAGTGCTACTTGACCTTGAAGTAATGACATATTTTATGAACTGTGCCGAAGTGAAACTCTGCTTCACCAACTGTAATGCCTCTCAAATTGAGTGTCTAAAAAAATCTGTAGATGGAGAAAAATTAGCCGTAATTTCTGAAGCTGTAACTTTCAAAATGTCATAAATGAGTGCTTATTGAATGTGACATTGATTAGCCGAGGGAGCAATGGAGAAAGTTGACAGACTGTTTAATTTATTTGATTGAATGGATAACATTTTCTTTTTATTTAGGATGGTGAATCTAAATCACCTAAATAAACTTATGCATTTATTTATTATAATTGGGTTGATGCAGATGGTGTGTAGGGAGCATTTGTCACAATAGAATGAGGTGGCGTTTATTCGTTCAAAATCGAGTTATACACCCAACAATGAGAGAAGCTTTCCTTGTGCCCTTGTAGTTAACCATATAGTGTTTCACCTTGCCCAGAGCGTAAACATAATCATAGTATTAATGTTAAAAGCCCTGATGTGTAATGTAGAAGCAAGTCGTACGAATGAATTTGAATGAATTTGCCACCTCGTTGCATTGTGATGAATTCTCATGTGATTATGTCGCAATATTTCATAACAACTAGAGGCACGGTACTGATGCAGTTGCACCTGACATGCACATCTCTAAAAATGTAGTGATTTGATGCGTCTACGCAGACCACAATGGCTGTAACTGGTTCGCTTTATAACTAGAGATTTCCCACAGGATGATAAAAAAAGATATCTGAGGTAAATTGCATCATATTTCATTGTATTTGGGTTCGTTATAATCAGGAGTACTTACTGTTTATAATATTCCGTTTGTTTCATGAAGTAACACGCAAAAATGGCTTTTACTCTGTATATATAAAATTTATATATCTCAGCATGTTCACATACCTAGATTAACTTGTGTTTAATGCTAGAACACTATAATAAATATGTTTGAATCCACGACTTGTGAAAATTAAGGCATTTTCTCTACTTATACACTCACTGAGCACTTTATTAGGAATACCTGTAAACCTACATATTCATGTGATTATCTAATCAGCCAATCATGTGGCTGCAGTGCATAAAATCATGCAGATACGGGTGTTCACATCAACCATCAGAATCGGGGAAAATTGATCTATGTGATTTCGAATGTGGCATGATTGTTGGTGCCAGACGGGCTGGTTTGAGTATTTCTGTAACTGCAGTTCTCCTGGGATTTTCGTGCACAACAGTCTCTAGAGTTTACTCAGAATGGTGCCAAAAACAAGAAACATCTAGTATGCTGCAGTTCTGTGGACAGAAACGACTTGTTGATGAGAGAGGTCAACAGAGAATGGCCAGACTGGTTTGAGTTTACAGAAAGGCTACGGTAACTCAGATAAATGTATTGTAATGAGCAGAATAGCATCTCAGAATGCACAACACATCGAACCTTGAGGCTGTTACAACAACAGAAGACCACGTCGGGCACTTAATTAGAACCCTAGAGTTTCTAATAAAGTGCTCAGTGAAACTTACGCAGCATTACTTGCGGAACAATGCACACACACCATCGCAGAGCTATAATTGCAAACAAACATGTAGAGGCTACGTCGTAGGTTCGACGCAGAAGTATAAATCGGCCTTAAAACTGCTTCCAGTTGAAGGTTTTCTGCCACCGCAAGAGTGACCTCCCCGTCTGCTGAGTCGTGTCTAAAGGGAATGTGTCTGTCCTTGCTGGGTAACAAATGACCCTGACACACCACAGACTCTGGGCTTGCACCTGCTTAACTTTTTTCTCCCGTCTGTCTCCCATTGTGCCAGACTGACAAAGCTCAGTGCTCCGTGGGCTCCAGACGATACCTTTTGGACCAGCAGGCAAGAGCAGCTTACTTGGGCTTTGGCAGCATCTGTCAGCTCTGGGGTTGGTACAGCCCATAGGGGGATGACAGACTTGCTTATAAATAACCCTGAAATGAATTAAAAGAGATAAAGAGGTTTCTGTTGCCCAGGAGACGGAGAGCTCTCTTCTTTTGTCTTGAGGGCACGGTGGGGCGAGAGGGAGCAGGAGGTATAATTGAAACATTGCGCAGTGGCAGAGTGGCCTTTGGTGTGATTGATACCGTTTTAGAATACTCCTGTTTGCCTGGACACCAGGGATTTACCTGAGGAACAGAAGGGGAGGGAGGATGCTTAGGTGACTCAACGGGCTTTAGAAGAAAATTGGTACCATCCATCAAGGACCAGATTTAACGAATGCTGAAACCAGTCTGCCTGGCAAAGGATTCTTATTTAAGGCAGTGAACCAGGAAACGTGCAAGGGGCATGGAATGGTGAGGGTCTATCAATCAGCTAGTCAGCTCCTTTATTCAACAAGCGAGCAACAGCCCCTAAGGCCAGGTGCCAGAGGTTCCGCCTTGTTGGCCTTGCAACACTCTCCCTAAAGGGAAGTGAATGAAAATAGCACTAGAGAGAGTTCTGGGAAGGGGGGACAAGAAGAGCAGAAGCATCAGGGCTTGGCCATGTCTCCTGATGAGCTTGCATGCTTCATCTTTCTTGAGCATAGACCTGGAACTGCAGCTTGATGGGATTTTCAGCACTGTGGCCTCCACGCCTTGCAAATTAACAGTCGGGGACCTAAGGCCAGGCACTCGAGCTATGCGGCAAGACATTCATGCTCTCACTGACTACCACAACAGTTCGACAACATTGCCTGAACTTCCAGAATGACAGGAGCACAGGATTTAGTAGTTACAAAAGAAATCAGATACATTTTCTGTGTTCTTAGAATGGCAAAGAATCACTCTAAGCTGTTACATGCATGACTAGCAGTTTTCAAAGTCTCATTGTGAAATGTTTATTTTCATAAGCTTTAATCAAAATACAATAACTTGCTCTGCCTCTGAAACAACTTTTCTGTTTTACGGAGCCCCTTAGAGAGCAGGATTTTCCTTCCTTCCCAATTGTTTTGGGTTCCCTCGCAATAGCTTTATCAGTCCCTTATGAAAATTAACCACAGTTTTGCTAAAGTAACCATAGTTGGACAATGGTATTTTTAGTAAAACCATAACAAACACAAAACTAACTATGGTTTAACTAAAGTAACTAAAGTTCAACTGTGGAATTTTTAGTATAACCACAAAATTTACCATGGGTTTATTACAGTAACCCTGTTTTACCCATGATACTCTTTTAAAACAATAGTAATAATACTAGAAAACCATAACTATGGTAATCAAATTTATAATCATTCTTCCAAAAACAAAATGGTTACTACAGTTTTACTATAGTAACACCATTGTTAATTTGTGGTACAAGCCATGATTTAAAATACCCTTACGAAAATGAACCATGGTTTCTCAAGTAAAAATTAACCATATAAACCATTGTATTTGTGCCACAATTTAACCATGGCTTTACAATAGAAAAAATTCGCCATGTTTTTTTGGAAGGATTATTAGGATTAGATTTTTTTTATTATCATAGTTTTGCTTTTCATGTCTTATTACCATAGTTTTACCATGTATTTCATGGTTAAAATCCAGTTACTGTAGTAAAACCATGGTAAATATATCTAGCTGCTATGGTTTTAATACAAATACCATAGTTCAACTATAGTTACTGTAGTAAAATCATGGTAAAGTTTTGTGGTAATGGTGGTAATTGTTTTGAATACCATATTTCAACTGCAGTTGCTGTATTAAAACCATGATTCATTTTCATAATGGATTGATAAATATATTGTGAGGGAACCCAAAACTATTTCAGAAAATAAATCCCCTTCCTGTCCTCTAAGATGCTTTGTACGTTTTAGCTGACATCACCATTTCCTCTTGTATTTCAAGCCAACCCTACAACAACCTGGCTCCATTCTGGTACGTAACGCCCACTTTTCGTGATCGTCAATTTCAGATAAAATCAGGTCATGATGTTCATGGTCATGTTGACTTGAAAAGGTAGTTAACACTGCACTAAGGCACCTCAATGAACATAAAACTCCAAAGGTTGTTAGGTTTTGTTGGTTCAGTGTGTTAACCCTTTTAGTGTATGTTGGGTTAGTGTGAAAATTAATTCTCCCTAATATTTAGAATCCAACAGCCAGCTTTAGAATGTTTAAAATGTCGGGGTTTGTTGGGGCAGTGTAAACCAACCTTAAGACAGCTACTTGAAAAGCATGAGTAACACCACTTAAACTGTAAATCCATTATGAGTTTAGCTTTAGACACTCGGTACAAGTTCTGTTTTGATTAATGTCTATTTTAGGATGGTGTTGATGGAACTCATACATTACATAGAATGAGTTACAGAGACTAAGACTAAGAGGGTATCTGCACACCTTGTGGCACAGCTCCCTGTGTCTTCCTTCCATCCCAGAGAAGGTAATATTTTTCTTCTGTTTATCTATTGTAAAGATTTTTCCACCATCTTCTGTTCAGATAAAATGATGCCCACTAAGAAACAGAGGAGTAAACATTGTTTCGTATGTATTCCTGAAAGTCGGGCAGAAGGAGGTGAGCGCGGAGAGACAGAGAGGGAGGTGCACTCGCAGACACACAAAATCAATGCTGATCAATGTTTTATATCACCGCAACGCTGCTCCTCTCGACCTGCTCTGGCAAAAAAAAAAAAAAAAGAAAAGCAGCTCCCAATCACCTCTACTACAAGAGGGCATCAAGTCCCTCTGGTATTCAACCCAGAGTTCAATAACCTACTCCACCCTCAATCAGAGTGAGAAAAGAGGACAACGACAAGGAGCAGATGTCGAGGACACTCAACAGAAATGTAAAAGGTTCCTTCAAGTGAAAGGGATAGTTTACCCAAAATGGAAATTCTGTCATCATTTTTTTTCATCAACTTTTTTTCTGTTGTGGAACACAAAGAGAGAAATTCTGAAGAATTGTACTGGCCGCTCTTTCCGTGCAATTAGAATGAACGTAGACTAAGACCATAAAAATGTCCCATACGACTTGTGCACCAGATTGCAGAGGTGTAGTCAAGACCAGACCATCCAAGATTCAAACCAAGACTAGACCCCTTGAGACTCAGACTAAGACTAGACCCTTCAAGACCCAGATCCAGACCAATCCCCAAGACCAAGACCCAGAAAAACACCTATTCAACAACCAAGAACTAGACAGTACATTTTAATGTACCAAGATGCTTAATTTAAATTTGAAGAATCTTCTTTAATGTTTTCAAATGCAAATTTGACCACTGCAGACTCTGATATTTTACAGTCAGCTATATAGAGAAAATAGTCCAGTTTTACAAGATGCCTTCATAACCCAAATGCTCCAGGTGTCACAAAGCAGTTATTCTTCTACCCTAATAAAAGAACTGATTTACAGAAATGAGTCTGACTTCCCAAAACCATAGGCAACTGAGAATTGTGTTTCATTTGCATGAAAAATATAATATAATCAAATAACAATGTTTATTTAAAAAAAATTACAGACATGCCTGTTGAGCGCATGAATGCAACGGCCAATCAGATGCGTATATATTCTATATATCCCCTAACACTACCCCTAAACCTAACCCTCACAAAAAACTCTGCATTTTAGATTTAAAAAAACAACAACATTTGAATTTGAATTATGGGGACACTAGAAATGTCCTTATAAACCTCATTTATAGCATAATACCCTTGTAATTACCAGTTTGTAACCTAAAATACTGTCCTCGTAAACCACCCAAACCTGCCCACACACACACACACCATGAAAAGTGATGGAGCACGTATGGTTTTGTCGAGATGGGGGAAAAATGTATTGTGTCTACACATAGTGTTGGAGTATCCAGTAAGGAATATTACAGATCAAAAAGATAAGGTATAGCACAATTTGTGAACAGTCGCAAGCTTCTCTGTTAACACCTGTAAATAAATAAATAAACAAACAAAAGATACGAGATATCCCATGTAATTTTCAACCGTGCGTGTTATAGAGATGGAGCGTGTGTGTTGCGTAAATGGCCCAATATACTAGCAAGACACTAAAATTCAATACCATCTTCTCTCACAGTAAACAGTATTTTTTAAAAGCATGACCAACGAACACAGAGACAAGCAAATTTAATCCAGCCTTTTTTTAACAGGCCTGAGTGGATCGATACAGCAATCCCTTAGACGCACAGAGCATTTCTAAAGCGACAACAACAGTAGAAAATAATGATACTTGGGGGGAAAAAGGGAGCAACTGTCAGAATAAAGGCTGGCATGTCAGCAATGGTGTCTGTTCTTTCTAATTAATTTTCTCAGAAATGGAGACAAAGTGTGCCAGAGTAGTATTTCCATGCCCGGCACCAGAAGCTAATGAATTTCCTACAGAGCAAAGCTGAAGATAACCAGGAAGGGGGTGTTGGGGGAGCAGGGAACACATGCATACCATTCCAACTTAATGTGCTTCTCAAATGAATTTCCTATCAGCTCAACTTGTGCTATAATGGTGGTTTTATAGCTCCTGGAGCTTCAGCAGTGGCAAACTGTTTTGTCGATGGCGCCCTGGAGATAAAAATTTAGGTTGCTTGTGAGACAATGCAAACGGAGTGCGATCCAACTGTACTCGTTGATTGTGGTCGCTTTGGGAGGACTGGTATCACTGTTGCTGGTTGTTGTGGTGCTAGCTAATCTGTTACTTTTAGAGCAGAAGTGGAAATGCTTAAATTTGTATGCAAACAGCAAAAGTAAGAAATGTAAAGCATGTCGCATTTCACCCAATTTTCACAAAATTTTCGTACATAAATGTCATGGTCAAGGCACATTATCACATGTGTTTTGTATGTTATTATATTATACATTTTATTCATTGCAGTTTTTGATGCTCAAAACAGTGGTTTGAAGTTTGGGTACGTATATATTTAATGTTTCATGATTTTTTTTTGTGTGTTTTATTATTATGTTTGCATTTGGCTGAAAAGCTTATAGAGTGATTCTACTGTCAAGAAAATGTCCTGGTCCTATTTTACTCCAAAATCAAAAGAAACATAGAAGAAATTGTATTTTGCATAAAAAGAATGTCTAGCTTAGTTTAAGGGCCATTAAGGAAATTTTTTTGTATGTGACTTTTGTGATTATTTTCATGATAGTTACGAACATTTTACCCCTCAATTCTCTGTAACGCAATGTGACAAAAGATGGTCATTATGATACATTATAAAAATATATATATCAAATTAGAATTGAATTAAATATTAAATATTTAATTTGTGCTGATTTAAAAGTAAAAAAAAAATTCAATATACAACATTGAAAAAAAAAAAAGAAAAAAGATGGGAATGATAATTGTCATTAAAAATTCAGCCACATAATGCAAATGAGAATTGGGTGGAACATTATCTTAAATGTCCTGAAAATAATGTCACAATGCAAAAAAATCTTAAATGTAAGCAAATTTTCTTTATGCAAAAAAAAAAAAAAAAAAAAAAATACATTTTATATATATATATATATATATATGTATATATATATATGTATATATATATATGTATATATATATATGTATATATATATATGTATATATATATATATATGTATATATATATATATATATATATATATATATATATATATATATATATATATGTATTGATTTGGGATTAATTATGACCAGGACCATTTTTTGGCAGGTGTCATGAAAATCACCCTGTTTGCAGTGACAACGTGCCCCACTTTTGGGGCTGTGTGTTCAGTGGATTCTATTTATTTTTTTTCTAGGCAAAAAACTGTGGAAATGTCCAATAGTTTTTATTTTTATAGCAAAGATTTTCCAGTGAAAGATCAGCCAAAAATGTAAATTCTCTTATCATTTACTCACCCTCATGCCATCCCAGATGTTTATGACTTACTTTTTTCTGCACACTACAAACTTATCAGCTCTGTAGGTCCATACAATGCAAGTGAATGGTGATCAGAAACTTTGAAGCTCCAAAGCACATAAACACAGCATAAAAGTAATCCTTGGCGATGATGACTTCAAGCTCAATTACACTTCCTAACACCATCTAGAGCTCTGCGCATGCTTCAAGCTCTAGGAAGTGTAATCGTGATTGAAATCATGATTGTGTCTAGAGATTGCAATGCCAAATTTACAGTGAAAAAGGAGATTTATTTAGGTCTGTTTTCACCCAAAACTGATTGGATTGCTTCAGAAGATATTGATTGAACCTGCGGAGTCTTATGGATTACTTTTATGCTGCATTTATGTGTTTATTGGTGCAAAGATTTGTACACATTCACTTGCATTTAATTTTTTTATTTGTGTTCTGCAGAAGAAAGAAAGTCATACACATCTGGGATGAGGGTGAGTAAATGATGAGAACATTAATTGCCATTTTTTATTTTTTTTTAAATGCAGCTGAGATATGTTCTTGATAGGTTTCATGAGATTCAGCCAATGCTATAAAAAAAATTCACCAGTCAGAGCATCTAGCACTTATTTTGTTACTCATTATAAAACCTGATGGACTTATTCCAAAACAACATATTGTGGTTTCAGCCCCATGTGATTCACTCTCTCTCCCACGTCCTGCGGAGAAACTTTCTGTAGCCAGACCTTGATTTATGTTTCAGGCTTTGCTGCCCAGACAAAGGTTGAGCAGTGCAGGGGATCGATGGGCAAGCCACGGAATAAAAGGCAACAGACTTATCAATGACTTCAGCAGTGCATACTGAGTGGCGATCTCTCAGCCCCCTTCAACTGAGATGGCGCCCTCCATGTGCATTCGTTGATTTGATGAGGCCTTAATAGGCACTCTGGAAACACTCTGAGTTTAATGAAAGATTCAGTAGCATGATGACTAAGATGATGTGTTTTTTTTCAATTATTATTTGTATATCTAATGAGAATGTAAAACTGTTCTAGATTGCAATGAATACTAATTGATGTGCTTGAATGCTGTCTATCTGTCTCTCTCTTTCTCCACATTGTTTATTTTTAGGTAAAAGAGAAAGGGTGGGATTCTACATGCTGATGGAATTACTGTTTTCAGGGTGATTAAAACTAAAGATGAACACTGTGGGAGTTTCCTCCAAAGAGCTTGCGGATGGATCTCATTAGCATACCGGCTCAGCGGACGGCTGTAAATTTAACGAATTATGTGCTTGTGTGGGTGAGGTGGGTCGAAAGCAGAGAATGTATAAACAGACAGACGCAACACCATAGTGCCTGCCCACCATTAATCAATAGAATAGGACTCTGTGCCAGTTTTTCAGCCATTTTTCGAGGCCTTGGAAGGCATTAAGCATCTGCTCATAAGATCATGTTTATACATACTGTACTTTATATACATTGCCGTGACATTCTGTAGAAAGTTCATTTGGATATCTGCACATTATTGACTGACTGTCAACTGAGTTGGCAAGTTCATCAGATCTAAACTGTATCAAAACAACACAACAAGGAATATTCCAGGTTCAATCGACAACATCTGTGGTATAAAGTTGATTAACACAAAAAATAATTTCCTTTTCATTGATTGTGTTGCAGTGAGGCACTTACAATGGAAGTGAATGGGGCCAATCCGTAAGCGTTAAAATACTGTTTCGAAAGTATAGCCACAAGACACAAACAATATGTGTGTTAACATGATTTTAGTTAGATTAAATAGCGAACTAACCTTTTCTCTGAAAAGTTATATCCAATTTTACAACTTCGTTGCCATTACGACATAACACCATAAACACTGTAATCTGGTAAACAACAAGATTGCATTTAAAAGGAATTTGTTGTTGCATTCATTCTCCCTGCACATCTCCTTAGAGATGAACGGCCTGCCATACTGCCCATGATGGCTGGGCCAAGGTGCCATATTGTAGCAATTGGTCCTGCACGCTGGTTGCTGTCACTTAGCTCTGCATGTGTGTGACAGTCTGAGCTCTTTGTCTGTCTGCCAGGCCCCCCCCTTGCCCCCATCTCACCCTCCTCCCTCTCCATCTGCTTTTGGACCCTCTGAGATGTCACCTTGCACTCCGAGACGTAGCTCACCATGGTTCCCATGACTGCATTACATATAAACAATATGCTCCAAGCTTGGTTCCTACCCCATTGCGACACAGCCGACACGCTGCACGGACCCCCTCTCGCCCTCATTTGCTGAGCCTTGCCCACCTCTGGTCCCCACGAAGACCAGTCCTTGACTTAGCACAGTAATTACTCCAATGATCTGCTTTCAACTTACTCTATCATTTAGATCAGGGGTTCTCAACGGGGGCGTTCAAAGGGTGCTAGGGGCGCTGAGAGCAAATTAGTGGAGAGGAGGGTGTTAGTTTACAAATGGGGGGTGTTTATCACTCCTATTAATCAAATCTATTTTCAAGTTCCTCCTTGCATTAAAACGTTTATCTAGACTTGGAGTATATAATCTAAAACATTTTTGAGTGTAAGAAAAAATAACTGGTTTACTTTTTATAGGTGTTATTAGATAACCTTACTGTTGTTGAAAAGAGTAAATTTACATCTGCATCCAACTCAAAATCAATGCTGTAATGTAGAATGAGCATTTCAGTGGGACAAAATATGCAATATTATTGGTCTGTTCAATTATTTTTGAAATTTTATGACAATATCACTTTTATTATTAGTTTCTGTCTTTGCATTTTTATTTTATAGGCCTCAGATATAGCCCTCCATCTGTTTGAATTCAAGAAACGCAAGGTTTGGACTCGCATTCATGACGCGTAAGCCTGCTGAATTTATTAACAAAACTTGTGTTGTTAATCAAAAAAGGTTGAGAACCAATGATTTAGAAAGTTAAACATAGTTAATTAGTATCTCTTTTCATAAAGTCAACATGAAATCAGAACAGATGTTTGTTTACTCCAAAAAATTATTCCAAAGAAAAAGAAAATCTAAATGTAATAATTTGTTTTGCCTCTGAAACAACTTTCCTTTTCGGCTGGCATCACCAACCATCTTATTTTTAACTCTTTCTTTGCAACCCCTGACTCATTCTGGTGTGTAAACACCCATTTTTGCAGATCAAATCAGTTCCCGTTAGGTAAAATCAACACCATTCCTACATTCTTTCCCCTTGTAGAAAACCTGTTTCACTTGGAAATACAGTAGGGTCTGTGACCGCTTAAATTTTGGGATTTTTCCTTCTTGATTTAAACCTGGAAATAAGTTTGAAAGATGCACTCAATAACTTTGGTCTTTGTGTCATCTTGGACTTACACTGACACCTAGCGGTGTGGATGCAGCATAATATAAAATCAATAGTTTTCAGTTTCAGAAGTCATTGTAGAAATTTAGCATTCACAGTCAGCCATGATTATTTTAATCAATGAGTGAAAGTGTCAAATAACAGGACGGTTACTGATATTAAGCGAGTAGTATTCAGCTGGTCATGTGATTCTAACATGGCAGCCTCCATGTGCGGACCCTCTCCATGTAGAATAAACAGCTTTTATAAGTTTACTGATATGACTGGAGTCTTCATTTTAATATGAGTGTTTGTGATTCCCTACATATATTGCAAAATTACAATTAAATTCGTCTTTAGGAGTTTTTTAATGAGGAAAAAAATAATGAGTGCACCTTTAAAATTTTGAAATCTTTAAAGAAATGTTATGACTTAAAATCTAGAAGATATATTTAAGATTGGTCAGTAAGTAAATTTAATCTAGTCTCATAGAATGAACGTTACTATAACAAACTTTTTGCAAACTGAGTTTTATGTGGCGCTTTGTTTGCTTTGCTGCAGATTCCTGGTGAAATTAACACTAGAGCTGCTACAACTGTGCATTTTATTCACTTTCACATATAAAAATAACAGATACAAATGCTGTTTATGACTTTAACAAGAATTTATCGCTCTAGTACTTGCACCCTGCTATGTTATGAATCAAAACACTACTCTTAACACAACATTTGAAAAACTAAATATTTTAACTGTATTACAGACCCATCTACATTTACATGCATATTCCTATATAATTTGCTTGCATTGTAGCTCACCTGATAGAGTGTTGGGACTTTGGTCTCAAGAGGCCAAACCTTGAGCCCAGCCAAGGGCGCTCAGTGTAAAAGTGAAGTGAAAGTGCCACAGAAGCAACATGAAATGATGTGGTTGCGTTAGTAAATGTGCTTTTCATGTCGAATATGCTTTTAAAACACTATTTGTTAGGTTTAGGCGTTGGTTAAGAGTAAGGATGTCTGTTTTGTTCACCTCATTTATATTTTTGAATAATACAGTGAATAGTTTCACTGGGAAACTGCAGCCAAACGTGTAATGAAGCATATAATTATGATTTACAAAAATGTTGACAGCACAAACAGACCTAGTTTTTGCATTTTTCGTGAAAATCACTCTACGAACGCTTACTTATATTGTCTCTTCATAATAAACTGGGATAGGAAAATGTTTTTTAATTTAGAGAAAGTTAAACACCACCATTTAACTCAATACAAAAGGTCAGATTTCCCTTGCTTACAATAAAGCACACAAGATGTTCTTTCGAATGTTAATGCTGGAGATCATGGATCATCAAATTTTTCAGAAACTTGTTGAGTCCATCCAAGCTCGAGTGCATGTTGTCATTAAAGCAATAGGGGGACCTACCAAATGCTAAGAAATTCTAGATTTTTCAATATAAATTTATTATTTTACTCATTGTTTTGCTCATAATTTGTATTAAAAACAAAATTGTGTTAAATTAGAAATAAACAAAATAGAAGCATTTTCACAAATGATCTCAGATTTTTGGATCCCACTGCATGTCAGATTATAAAGGTAAACTGGGTTACGAATCCCATTTCATGTCAATTTTAAAGCTAAGTGCTGTTTACTAAAAAAACAAAAAAAAAACAACAAAAAAAAAAACATATCCACATAAATCTACACTCCATACCCCCAAAATGTCAAAGCAAAACATTTTTTTTGATAACATCGAAAATGTCCTTAAAAACAAAAACAACCCCCCCCCCCCCCTGAAATATCACATTGACATAAGTATTCAGACCCTTTTCTATGACACTTGAAATTTAGCTCAGATGCATCCCATTTCTCTGGATCACCTTTTAGATGTTTCATCACTTTGATTGGAATCCACCAATCAAAATAGGCACACACCTGTTTATATAAGGTCTCAGCTGAAAATGCATATCCGAACAAAAAGCCATGAGGTTAAAGGAACTGCTGCAGAGCTCAGAGACAGGATTGTGTCAAGGCACAGATCTGCGGAAGGCTACAAAACAATTCCGCCTGCATTCAAGGTTCCCAAGAGCACAGTGGCCTCAATAATTCTTAAATGGAAGAAGATTGGAACAACCAGGATTCTTACTAGAACTGGCTGCCTGACCAAACTGAGCAATCAGGGGAGAGGGGCCTTGGTAAGAGAGGTGACCAAGAACCCAAACGTCACTCTGGTTGAGCTCCAGAGACCCTGTGAGGAGATGGGAGAAACTTGCAGAAGGACAACCATCACTGCAACACTCCACCGATATGGGCATAATGGTAAGAGTGGCCAGAAGGAAGCCTCTCCTCAGTGCATGACACATAATAAAAGCACCTAAAGGACTCTCGGACTGTGAGAAATAAGATTTTCTGGTCTGATGAAATGAAGATTGAACTGTTTGACCTCAGTTCCAAGTGTCATGTCTGGAGGAAACCAGGCACCACTCATAACCTGTGGAACACTATCCCAACGGTGAACCATGGTGGTGGTAGCATCACACTGTGAGGGTGTTTTTTAGCGGCAGGAAATGGAGAACTGATCAGAGTTGAAGGAAAACTGAACACAGCAAAATACAGAGATATCCTTAAAGAAAACCTGGTCCAGAAATCTCAGGACCTCAGATTGGGCTGAAGATTCACCTTCCAACAGGACAATGAACCTAAGCACACAGCCAAGACTATGCAATAGGGGCTGAGGGACAACTCTGTGAATGTCCTTGTGTGGCACAGCCAGAGACTGGACTTGAACCCAACCGAACATCTCTGGAGTGACCTGAAAATGGCTGTCCACAGACGATCCCCATCCAACCTGACAGAGCTTGAGAGGATCTGCAGAGAGGAATGGCAGAAAATCCCCAAACCCAGGTGTGCAAAGCTTGTCGCATCATACCAAAAAAGACTTGAGGCTGAAATTGCTGCCAAAGGTGCTTCAACGTAGTACTGAGTTAAGGGTCTGAACACTTATTTAAATGTGATATTTCAGTTTTTTTCTTTTTAATAAATTTGCAAAGTTATCAAAAATCCGTTTTTTCTTTGTCATTATGGGCTATGGAGTGTAGATTGGTGTGAAAAAATATTATATTAGCATAAGGCTGCAACATTACAAAATGCAGAAAAATGAAGGGGTCTGAATACTTTCTGAATGAACTGTACAGAAAAAGATAAGGTAATGTGTGCTATGCTTTTGTTCCAAAACAAATCTCATGCTCACTAACTGCCCATGTTTAATGATGTTGCATTAAGGAAAATGGGAAATTCAGATAGTTTGTAAATTAACTAAATCTCAATGAGGGGCTCATGTTCACGCCGTTATGAATCCAGACACGTTATTTGTGTCAGAGCAAAGCATATCATCTCCAGTTAAAGACTCAGAGACAGTAAGTATTGCCAGGATTCAACAGTCGCTCAGTTTTTGAGCAGCTATTTTCCAGGCTGTCTGCTGGCTGCCTGTGCCAATGAAAGACTCTGGTCTGCAGCATGCAAGGCATTTAATGAGAGTTCCGTGCTGATCTGAGCACAAATGAGCCGGGCAAAGTTTGATGTGCCACTCAAAACTCGGTATTCCATCATTATCTAAATCTAGCATAAAACCCCCCATAACTTTGAGGCTCAAATTAGTCTTTGAGAATTTTTGCTCATTAATGTCATGTCAGTCTGTGAAATGTATCCAAAAGATAAATGAGCAAATGGAAATTATACAGCACAAAAAGACGCCTCTCTGTTGAGAGATGCTGTGTTGCTGTTGACTTTTCATGGTCAAGTTTTAGTAAGTGTTCCAAATAACCTTATTTTCTTCCTCAATTAATTCAAAGAATGTTGAGCACTTAGATGACACCTGTCTATGGCATTATGACCTAAAACTTTGATTTGTGAGTTTAACAATGACATCTATCTTTAGAAATGCTTGAAAATATGTCTCTGGGATTATGGTGTCTGCTAAGTAATAAATTGAAGCATATAGATGTGTTTTAGACTGACTTTGGAAAAGAACCAAATAGCTTTTTGTGGGTTCCAATTAAAACTTGTTATGAAACTCTGATCTGTACATTACTCACATTTTAGTGAAGGGAGAAAAAACATCAGGTAGGGAAAGATAAGTACATTTGCATATGTTCTAAATATACTGCACACAAGGCACTGGAGTTGGAGTTGGATTTGCAATTGCGCTATACTTTATAGCTGCATGATTTAAAGCTCTTTCAGGCCATACAACTAATGCAAGGAGGCAGATGTTATCTTAGACATTTGCTTTTCATTATGTATTCCTGGAAAAAGTGGTTTTTAGGTGAATATTAGATGGATGTTTTAATAAGTAAGACGTACCTCCCTAACCTAAAATATTACCCTAAACCTACCAACAGTGTCCTAAAAGATAAACAAGAAGTGAACAAAAGATACATCCTTACCCTAAACCAACACCTAAACCTAACCGATAGTGTTCAAAAAGATAAATGAGTTATGAACAAAACAGTCATCCTTACCCTCAACCAATGCCTAAACCTAAACGATAGTGTTTTCAAAGCAAATTCAACATGAAAATCACATTTACTGAAGCAAGCATGTGTCACTTCTATGGCACTTTTGCTTTACTTTCGCTCTGAGCATTCTTGGCTGGACTTGAGACTCGGTTTCCTTAGTGGAAGCTAATCATTTTGGAATACATGTGTAAATGTAGGTGGCTCTGTAATACAGGCTTTAAAATGGATCTTTTTCCAAATTGTGTTATAGTAAAAGTGATTCGATATCATAACATGGCAGGGTGTGAGCAATTGAACCAAAAATAAAGTCATATTGTGTTTATAAAGTCATAAACAGCCATAGTATATGTGATTTGTGTGAAAGTGAATAAAATGCACAGTTGTTGTAACACCTGGTAATTTCACCAGGAATCTGCAGCAAAACGTAGAAAGCGGCACGTAAAAATCAGTTTGCAAAAATGTAGTTCATTCTATTTGACTCAGTTGGTTTATTAGAAGGGGGTGTCTACATACTTTTGGCCGTGCTGTGTGTTTAAAATGTAACCAAAGTGGATTTTACAACACAAAATAACCCCTTAGCTATTTTCAGGAAACTCAGTTTATTCTAAACACCTCCACTTCTTGATTACTTAGTGTTTGGCTTTAGTTCTTATACACAGCTTTCTAATGTAAATGCAGTAATTAATTCAGGCAGATGCAAAGCTTGTAATTATATTTAGAAGCCTCTTTTTTCGCAAGAAACAAAAAATCACTACTTTATCACCACCTTCAATTTAACAAGCTGGTCCCCAACCAATTTATTTTACTTTGACAACCAAAAACAACCAAAAAGCACACATGTGTGAAAAATACAAGAGGGGCTAGAAAATGAAGGAATGTGCAAATACATGCAGACACTTCAGAGGATTCTTGGAGAAAGTAAAAATCAGCTTTCCTCTTAAGTTCTAAAGATATCACACAAACCAAGACATTTCAAAGGATCCACGACAGGCGAGATACAATAATGCCCAATAATCGGATGGAAGCAACCAAAGTTGGTGTGATTTGGGTTCAAAGTAGTGGTGAAAATTTTAAGATAATCATTGAATCTTAGGTTTGATAACAAGGGATCATGCCGGGAGGGGGAAAGTGCTTACACTCACCCTAATCTGTATCCATCAAAAGCTGGCCTGGAGCTATAGATCTGGCCTCTGTGCTCCCCGTCTGTGATTCGTGAGATGGCTGCAGCCATTGGAATCACCGATGGAGGGTCTTTGATAATTTCTGAACTTAAAACCTTGCTATCCTCAAATAACCTTTTGCTGTTTTTCAGTACTGCTTTTTTGCCAAATTTCTGTCATTACAACCTTCCTTCGATCATCATGAGAATCAAAATTTATTGTCAATGGATAGTAATATCCTAACATAACAATAAAGTTATTGATTAACTCAGTCATGTGTCAAAAATGTCACTGCCTTAGTCTGAGGGGGGAATTCACCAAGGCCACGTCCTTTCTAGTTTGAGTTTGAAAAAACATTTATTTTGCTGCGTATACACCGCTCATCCAACGGTTTTCCTCTACCGTGTCAAAAATGCTGTCTATTACTGCATATTTTGGACAACGATGACATTAGGAAAATGAATATTGCATTTTCAATCAAAAACAGATTAGTGTGGATGTGGCCTAAAGTTTATTTGCACCACTGTCTTTATTTGTATGCACTGTCTGCGTTGTTGTAGCACCCGATTCGGAATTATGCAAATGAGGCAATGGCGCAAATTCCACACATTTGTGAAATATATCCAGTTATAACGTTCTTCTCCATTATTTGATCATCATTTACTGCAATTAATTACTATTGCCATGATCATGACACAACATACACAAACATCTAATTTAAACAAAATACATTTTATGGCCTGATTTCCCTAGTATTGTGCAATGTTAATGGTGCTAGGTAAAAAGTGTTGACTTTTTATAAATAAGGTACAATCTATAATGCTCAATTTACATAGAAGCGAGGTGTGTTGTTTGTGCTGAAAATAAATAATGACAATGACTATGCATGCAATGGCACTAGACCAACACATATACTGTATAGTAGCATCTTGGCTAAACTGGCCTGCAGGTGGTTAGTTAATAAGAGGCAGGTTTTTGCACTGAAATCCGCATGCAAATGTGCCACAACTGTTTAGTGAATTCGCCCCTGTGATGTCTATGCAGTCTGAGCAGTAAGAATACCGCTAATGTATTCCAGAATGGGTTTTGCAGTAACGTATTTACTGTGCCCTGCTCTCTCTGAATTCTCTGGCAGTCAGGGGATTGGTGGTCCATGCCTGGCTTTATTAAGCCACAGTATGTGTGGCTGCCTCCCACTGCACTTCATTAGTTTCCCGTGATACTTAAGCGCAAACACACAGACTTGGCAGCAGAGCTAAATAAAACAACTCAGCATGGGCAGGAGTTGTCTGAACTGTCTGTAAAAGCCCCAAGATCAATTGGCCCATGCTGTCATCATACATTTTACATCTTCCCTTGTTTTCAGTATTTTTCAAAAGAGTTGGCCACCGATAAATTTTAATTTGAGATGACTTTAAAGGCACAAATGTTGTTTCACTTGCTGAATCATGATTTTCTTGAAAATCCTTTATGAAACCCAACTGGAACTAGATTTGTAAATTTTCTGATGAACTACTGACCTGACCACATCCCAGTATTTGCTAATCCATTGCTAAGGTGCTCTTTGAGTATTTTAAAAGGGTTGCTTTGGGTGTTACTAGGTGGTTACTAAGGTTTTGTGAGTTGTTGCTAGGCGGTTTCTTACTGCTCCTTCGAGTGTTTTGAAAGCAAGAACGTAACGCATGTTTGTGTTGTTCTGCATACTGAAGTGTTTTCTTCACTGTATAAACTGTGCGTTGCTCATACAGCTGAAATGTCACTTACTGCCCTCTGGAGTAAACAGGTGGTACTGCAAGCTTGCATTTCTCAGGAATCTTCCTTATTATGGTCCGTGGGCATGAGATTAATTGTGTAATTTTTTTTTTTTAACACGTTAATTCGGTGAGATTCATTTTACAAAAAATAATCGACAGCCCTAGTTATTACTAAAGTCAATACATGTAATGTGTAACAAGGAAACTGTAAAATAGTGTTAATGATTTTTCACTTATTTTTACAGTCCACTTTGTGAAAATTGTAAATCTAAATTAGGATAGCCACCCATCCCATAAAATACGGGATCATCTTGTAAAATACGGGATCATTCCGTATTTAAAGATGAAATGATGCATCCTATAACAAATCAGTTTGGATCAAGATTTGTCCCTTGATATTTATTGTAAATTTTGCCTACGGTGGGTAAGTGAATGTCTGAAAAGTAGACACATTGTGCTAAAATGTACCAAAACTCTGGAGGGTTTGGTAAGTGTCTGCCTGGAAACATCAGCCAGCACTGGATATGATGTAGACATAGTAGTTCACAGCTGTACATCAACATTTTTTAGTAACTTGCATAATTATTTGTTTTGAGATGGCATACAAATTTAAAACATTTAAAAAAGAATTGGGGGGCCTGGGTAGCTCAGCTAGTATTGACGCTGGCTACCACCCCTGGAGTCACGAGTTCGAATCGAGGGCGTACTGAGTGACTCCAGCCAGGTCTCCTAAGCAACCAAATTGGCCCGGTTGCTAGGAAGGGTAGTGTCACATGGGGTAACCTCCTTGTGGTCACTATAATGTTGTTCGCTCTCAGTGGGGCACGTGGTGAGTTGTGCATGATTGGCGCGGAGAATAGTGTGAAGCCTTCACACTCGCAGTCTCCATGGTAACGTGCTCAACAAGCCACGTGATAAGATGTGCAGGTTGACGGTCTCAGATACGGAGGCAACTGAAATTCATACTCCGCCACCCGGATTGAGGCGAGTCACTACACCACCACGAGGATTTAGAGCGCATTGGGAATTGAGCATTCCAAACTGGGGAGGGAAAAAAAAAAGAGTTAGGGTAATCAATAAATTATGAACAATTTACTGCCGTTTGATTAATGTGCAATCATGTAGTCTGTAAAAAGTAACTGTAATCTGTTAATACACAGCACTGCTGATGGTTTATAAAATTTGGAGCAAACCTCTCATCAATAAACCACGTCATACAAGGTATCATTCATGTTCGTAGCATAAATGGTGCTGGATGAGTTATGGACTGAATACTTACAGTGAAGGGGTTGTTCAAATCCTTAACCGCAAGTATGAGCAATAGTGATAGTGATGCTTGAATGGACATGAAATAAATGGTATTTCACATTCAAAATCATCTGTATTTCTGTTGCACTTCATACAAATAATTATTATTCTAACAGAAGCAACGACAAGGTTTTTGGTAACAGTGGATGTAAGTCAGTGTCCTGTCTGATTGCTTCAAGGTTAATGGTGCCATGCAATAAAATGGATTCTGTGTCAAAGGCAGGGTGACAGGTGATTTGACAAAGAAATACAGGGGCCTAAAAGTAATATAAAGAAGGCATGCTACATAGATCTGCAATTTTTTTTTAATTTAATTCGGCAATTTAAAAAAACCTTTAATAAAATTGTGCACATTTTTGTAATACCAGTTTTAACCCAGATGTTTTCCTTTTTTTTTTTTTCTCCATTTAAACTCTCTGTGCACTGTTCTTTTGCAAATTTTCGCCTTTCAGGGATAGATGAAAAATCGAATAATTTATTTACCCTCATGCCATCCCAGACACAAAAATATTTAGAAGAATATCTCAGCTCTGTAGGTCTATACAATGCAAGTGAATGGTGGCCAGAATTTTGAAACTCCAAAAAGCACATATAGGCAACATAAATGTAATCCATATGACACCAGTGGTTAAATCTGTCTTTAGAAGCAAAATTATAGGTGTGGGTGAGAAACAACTACTGTCCAGAAGGTGGTGATTATGTACAAAGAATGTGGAAGCGAAAGTGGAGATTTATAGTAAAAAAGGACTTAGATATTGACCTGTTTCTCACCCACACCTATCCTATTGCTTCTAAAGACGTAGATTTATCCACTGGAGTCATATGGATTACTTTTATGCTGCCTTTGTGCTTTTTGGACCTGCAGAAGAATGTCATACACATCTGGGATGGCATGAGGGTGAGTAAATCATAAGATCATTTAAATTTTTGGGTGAACTATCCCTTTAAGGTGATTTAAAATTTTTAGAGAGGAGTTGTCACATATCTCTATAAAGAAAATTCCATAATAACCAATGGAAAGATTGCGATAAGAGGGAAGTTTTTGTGCCAGGTGCATTTCTGATTGAACACCCAAGGGACTGTTTAATTCCATGCTTTCATTGTATGGAAAAAAGATGCAATGAAGTTGAGTGGTGACTGAGATTGGGATAATGAATCTGGTACAACATCACCAACAAACAAGGTGTATGGACGGAGCAAAGCACAAATGAGGCAAATTAATCCAGCGAGACTTGTACGGGGGAGAAACTGTATCAAACCGACGCGCTTCGGCACACAGGCCTTCATCAGGGTTAAAAAGGTTAAAAGAAAACTTTTGCAGGGCACTTATTTGAATACAAACAAAGATAAGATCCAATCAATGAAATTGACAGAATAATTATCAGCCACCAATCAGAACATTCCAATCTTAATTGCACCAATTAGGCAGTTAATTACAGAACAAGTCAATAAGAAAGCCACACTCGATTGCACATCATACATTTTATTTATTTATTATTATTTTTTTATACAAAGAACAGTTATGCACATGACTTTTAAATACAGTTAAAAGCTTAATACATTTCAAAGTCCATTACAAAATATAAATAAACTTGTTCAGTCATAAAAATTGTTCATTTCAAACTCTTCATCATTCATTCCTAGGGTAGATAAACTTTTTAACTTATAAATCCAAAATGCCTCCCTTTTCTTCCTAAATTGGTCCATGTTACCATTTTACAGAGGGTTTTATCTGTTCAATGACCAGAAACAAAATAGGTGACATAGAGTGGTTAAATTCCTTGAAGTGCTTAGCTACAGGGTTGGACAAATCCCCTCTTCTAATAGCAGTTCTATGCTCTGTGATATGGTCTTTAGGGGTGAAAAGTTTCCCCAACATAGACTTTATCGCATGGGCATCGAATCAAGTAAACAAAATGTTTTGTTCTACATGTGATCAAACTATTTATGTTTAAAATGCTGTTGTTTACAGTGTGAGTAAAACATGTAACATTTTGCATGTCTTGACAATTTAACAATTTCCACATTTAAAATGACCAAAAGGAGCTTTTGCTGTAAGCATATTTAATGATGTTTTCTTTATGGTGACTGAGACAAACATTCTGCCTAACGTTTACTTTTGTGTTCCATGAAAGAAAGAAGTTGTATGGGTTTATACCAACAAGAAGGTGAATAAATGGTTACAGTATTTTCCTTTTTCAGTCAACTTTCCCTTTAAAAGTTGTGGAAAGTAAAAGTTTTAAATCCGCCTCAGCTTTCATTGTGGAAGAATTTTACTCCGTGATTTCACCAGGGACACGATATCCTGCAGTACTTCTCTCTCTCTCTCTCTCTCTCTCTCTCTCTCTCTCTCTCTCTCTCTCTCTCTCTCTCTCTCTCTGAAGCAACCGGCAGAAGCTCCCTGGAGACTTTCGCCTCTTGTTTAAACCTGACACAAATTCCATGTCACAATGCCTGGAGTGACGGCTCTTGTAGGCACAAAAGCAAATATTTCCGTTTCTGGCTGTAGCCAACCACTGTTACACGTCCCCACCGACACCTGAACCCCACTTTTCCCTTTTCTTACCAGTTCCAACACTGCTAGCCAGCCATTTGTCACAAAGTAATTATAGAATTATCGATTGGCGAGCAATTAACACTCCCTCCCTCCACTATTCCCCCTCCCCATCTTTTAATTTGCAGTCAGACTAGCAAGAGGAAAAAAGCTTTAGGAGTAACACATTCAATCCCTTTGGGAATTTTCAGTCTTCAGATTAATAGAGGGACAGGGACAAAGGCCTTTTTTGCCTGCTGTTTCCAGCCTGCTGTCTGCCTGCATGTCTCCAGGCAGCGGCAGAGGCAGCCAGCTTTGGCCCTCTCTGACAGCAGCGACTCTCATGCTTCCACCAGACATGTATTGTAAAGCTTCTCGTATTGACATTGTGATAAGATGTACTGTGGGATATCTGCTGAATTTGATAAACCGAGTGTGGTGCGATATAAAGGAAAGGGGCTTTTGCTTCCCGAGGGCGTGTAATACAGCTGACCGTTTTGATAATACCAGGGGCGTTGATTCATTTCAGGGATTTTTTGAGAGCGGTTTGCAATAATTTTGCCTCATATGTGAGTGCTTTAAACAAACTCAGATCCTTTTAATCCAAACCGAATTCAGACAATATTGAGAGAGATTTTGTCTATAACTTCCATTATGAATGCAGAGCGCTCCTGGTTCACATTATTCTTACTTTTACTTGGCTCAAAATATTTCTGGCTTTTACAGGTTACCATATAAGAAGTTATGAGGAAATAACATAATGAGGGGCATGTAAATGTAACCCTATAGTTACAGGATATCGTTCTTTTCTATCAGAACTGTAATAAAGGAAACCTGGGTGCCCAGCTTTTAATTGTGAACTGGCTGGATCTTACTCGGCAATATCACTACTGGAACATATATATGCAAAATCAACTTCATTAGCAAGGTGCCTCCAATCAAGAAAACGATTTGTATAATATACTTTTGTTCTTCGCAATAAAATACTAAACTCTCCTTTTTAGCAAGTGTGCTTCTTGTATTATAAATACTAAGGATGTACCAAAAATGATTGGTAGCGGTTAACAAACTAGAAGCCTTTATTTTGGTCACATTATACACACATTTTTTTTGCATATATACAGTGAAATGTATTAGTTTTCACATATCCCAGCTAAGCTGGGGTCAGAGCGCAGGGTCAGCCATGATACGGTGCCCCTGGAGCAGATAGGGTCAAGGGCCTTGCTCAAGGGCCCAACAGTGGCATCTTGGTGGTGCTGGGGCTTGAACCCCCGACCTTCTGGACAGTAACCCTGATCCTCAACCGCTCAGCTATCACTGCCAAATAAAACAAACACCTGTTTATAAATTCACATTAAATGAAACAGCTGACATGTTAAAGTTCCCTCTTTTCAATTACAAAGTTCAATAAATGAACTCAAATGACTTTTTCCTCCCCAAGAAAATCTAAATCAAATGACAGTATGTTATAACTTCAAATATTATCCTTTGAATCACTTTAAAACAATTCACAGAGGAATCAATAACTCAAATGAATCAATATTCACATTTGAAAGGAAAAGAATCAGTCACAATAAATCAATGAACCAATTCAGTTTCACTCAACAGAAAATGCTTAAATGACTCAGTTCAAAAGGGTCAAAGAATCAAGTGTTCAAATGAATCAAAAGGGCAAACGACTCCGTGTTCAAGCAATGCAAAACTAATAATTTTTTTCTGAAAACAAACACTGATGTACTTTATACCATTGGGTAAAATTTCGTCTTATCAATTTTGAGATTGATTACGTTGTGATTTTGAGGGGTACATTGGTTATCAGATACGTCTCATAGAAACTAAACTGATATACGACACTGTAATGCAATCGTTACGATCATCAAAAGAGCGTAATTAACCATGTTTTGAACACCTTTCTCGGCAAAATGTATGATAACCATGATAATAATAATATACTATACATACACAATGGTAGTCAAGACATGGGGAAGAAAGAGGAGAGAAAAAAAAAAAGATCTGAGTTTTTAATGCACTGAATTTTTTTTCTTTCAGTTCACTTTTAAGTCTTTTTTTTTTTTAAACAGGACTCAAATGTGAAAACACCCTAAAATAGCCAGAATATCAATCCAATATCATTCTTTTTTTCCTGGTCAACGTTGAATTAAAAAAAAAAAAAAAATAGAAATAATAAAATTCAGAAACTATAACAGAAAAACAAAGATGATTGCTAGCAATTGAGACTATGAATAACACTATACATCATCACAAATACACACAGAGATTAAGTGTGACAGTTCTTGCTACATCATCACTGGAAGTAGTTTTTGCAAGTTTATATAAAATTATCTCTGCAAGTGAAATATTCAGCACAGTAAGGCAAACAAACATGCTACTAAAAATTTTTTTTTTTTTTTTTTAGTAGTATGTGATGCTTGCTCACATGCTTTCAGCCATGCTCAGATCAGCATGCAAAGAGCCAGCTATGACTATGGAAGCCCAGGAGCTGGCAGATATTAACAATGGGATCGATTTCATGGAACATCACCTTGGTAACATATGGCCACAGCTGAGGAAGTTGATTGCCTTTCTGCCATCCTTTATAACTCCAGTCCTTTCCTCTTTTTTTCAAGTGTTTCATACTTTTTATTTCTTTATTACTCCATCTTGGCAGCCCATGATGCAGTGTGAGTTTTTATTTCTTAGACTATGCCAAGCAAAACAGTATGGGTATATTAAACCACATGAAATCAAAATTAGTCCAGGTTTTAGCTTTGAGGCCATCTATATGCTAGTGCAAGTGTAATCCAAAGCACTGAAAATGCACTTTTAGCTTATTGTCTCCTATAATATGTCCAGTCTTTCTCTTCGTAGTATGGTAAAATAAACAATTCATAATTATACTCAATCTTAATTCAGTTTTACTAACATGTGATAGAAATATAGCAGCAAAACTTCAAATGATCGTAGAATGTTCTTCTCTCTTCCATGTTCTACTTAACAACTGATATGGCCCCTGTACCAAAACAATAGCACATCTCTGCTAAATTGAATATGTAAGTCTAATACTGTAAATTGGCAAGCAGATTTCCTTGAATCCCATCAACACACACAACAATCCCTGCAGTTTATGAACACACAATTGCTGCATCAGAATTTATAAACGTGTATGATTGTGCAAATCAGTATGTGCTAATCTGCACGTGCTGCATTTTGCTGTCATTTTCCACAACAGATCATGTGAAAAAAATTTTTTTAACATTTTTTTTTTAATTACAATACATCTCCACTTTATACAGAGCACGCACACACACACACATACACACACACGTGCAGTAAGGGGAATTATGTAAATTACATATCTGACTGCATGGAATTGCATATAGTTTTTCATATTATATGGCACATTGTAACGCAGTTAAAATACATTTTCAAGCTGCACCGGCAGTTCACGTGAACAGACTGTGCATGCAATCTCCTGCCATATGCTTAAAGGCGCAGTCCCAAAACAGCGGAATGCCAAATTCACAATAATATACGATGCAAACAAGTGGTGCTATTCTTACATGTTCCAAAGGATGCGGTTACGGTCATGCAAAAAGAAAAATTTGTTAAATTTTGGGAAAACTGAACCATTTTGCAAAAGTGTGTCACTCTATCCACGAAAAAAAGAGCGCATGCAATAAGTACAGAAAGCACAGATCACACGAAAAAATGCGAAGAGCTGTTTATTGACACAGTGACACTGGACGGGCAGAACTCAGACACAGAACAAGCTTTTGTCAATATTAAAGTCAGCACAAAACAAAGTGAAGTAAGTTTCAAGCTGGATACAGGATCCTCAGCTAACATCATTCCCATGTATGAGTACACCAAATTGAGTACTCAGGGCACTTTACAGCCAACATCTCATCCTCTGTTTGGCTACAGTGGTGAATGCCTGGTGTTAAAAGGCAAATGTAACCTGAAACGTAAGCACAAAGACATTGAAATGTCATGATATTCTATATAGTTGACACAAATATACCTCCAGTCATAGGTCTAAAGCTGCATAGACTTTGGCCTCATTAAACTTATATTGTCAATCACAGAAACACAGACAGAAATATAAGCTGTGGAGCAGTTTGCAGATGTTTTCAAAGGGAATGGACTGTTTCCTGGTGAGTGTACCATACACTTAAACCCACATGCAACCCCGGTAATTCACCCGCCGAGCCGCATTCCTCTGGCGCTACGCAGTCGTTTATAAGAAGAGCTTGAAAACGTAGACAGAAAAATGTTTATCGCCATGGTCACAGAGTCAACCGAATGGGTTAATTCTATGGTCGTGGCTGAAAAACAACGCACCGGTAAACTAAGGGTATGTTTAGACCCAAGAGTCCTCAACAAGCCCATAAAGCGACCTCACTATCAATTACCTACTCTTAAAGTTATCACATCTAAGCTAGCTGGAGCCAAATACATTACCGTTCTAGATGCTAGATCAGGTTATTGGGCCATTAAGCTCATTCAAGTCTCTTCAAGACTGACCACTTTCAATTCAGCCTTTGGTCGCTATCATTTCAAACGACTCCCTTTCGGAATGATTTCAGCCCAAGATGAGTTTCAGCGGGAAATTTATGAAACTTATGAAGGCCTTCATGGAGTCACAGTCATAGTCGACAACATTCTTGAGTATGGAAAACTAAAGCTGAGCATGACAAAAACCAAACTGCTATGTTACAGCATTCCAGAGAGAGAGGAGTCAATCTCAACCCTGAAAAGAACACCATCTGTGCAACAGAAGTAAGCAACTTTGGACATCTACTCACTGCTGAAGGCATAAATCCAGACCCTGCAAAAAATCACTGCTGTGAAAGACATGGAACCACCTAAAGACAAAGGTGAGCTTGAGACAGTGCTAGGTAGGATCAATTACCTCTCCAAATTTGCACCCAGCCTTTCTGAGATGAATGCACCTCTACATCATCTCCTTAAGGAATCAAGTGAGTTTGTGTGGGACATCCAATATGACAAATCTTTCAAGAAAATAAAAGAACCTGGTCCGGTATTAGCCTACTTTGATCTGCAAAAAGAGCTCAGATTGCAGGTCGATGCCTCAAAGTACAGACTCTGAGCAGTATTGCTAAACGAAGAAAGACCCATTGGGTATGCATCCAAGTCTCTCCCTGAAAGCGAGATTAATTATGCACAAATCGAGAAGGAACTCTTTGCCATGGTGTTCGGTTGCAAACGTTTCCATCAATACATTTATGGACGTCATGTCATCATTGAAAGTGATCATAAGTCCCTTGAGTCCATAATAAAAAGAAACCTGGCAGCTGTTCCTCTAAGGTTACAGTAATGATACTGCAGCTCCAGAAGTATAATTTCACCATTATACATCGTCCAGGCAAGGACATCCCTGTTGCAGATTCGCTGTCCAGAAAGTTGCTATCTGACCAGGATGTGAGCATAAGTGAAGGTATGGACATTCAAGTGCACATAATGTACAGCAGCCTTCCTGTCAGTAACTCCAAGCTGGAAGAAATAAAAGATCAAACTGAAAGTGACCCGCAATTTCAGGCATTAAAAGGCCTCATACAAAGAGGTTGGCCTGAAGTAAGGAGAAAATATCCATTAAATGTGTCAGAATTCTGGAACCACCGTGATGAAATTTCGCACATAAGAGAAATGTAAACGGAGAGCCTGTGATATCATGTTCTGGCCTGGATTGGGGAAGGAAATAGAAGAGAATGTTAGTAAGTGTGCTACATGCCTCTCATATCGTCCCTCCAACACCAAAGAACCGATGGTCTGTCACAAAGTTCCAGATAGACCATGGCAAGTCTTTGCTACAGATTTGTTCACCTGGAACAATTAACAATATCTTGTAACAGTTGACTACTACAGCAGATACTTTGAGATGGACAAGTTGCACAGCACAACATCCACTGCCGTAATAAACAAGCTAAAATTTGCTTTTGCAAGACATGACATTCCAGTGTAAGTTATGTCAGATAACGGCCCCCTGTACAGCTCAAGGGAGTTTGAGATATTTGTTAACACATGGGAATTTACCCATACTACCACAAGTCCACACTACCCACAGAGCAATGGGCTAGCAGAGAAATCTCTGCAAACTGCAAAGTTACTGTTGGGAAAAGCCAAGACTGATGATAAGAGACCCGTGTTTCCTTCAAAACCACAACATTTCATACCTAAACCAGTCTTTCACAACCACTGTGCCCACTAGTGTACTGCGGCTGCTCCCAGGACCTATGCCTGCCAGATCCAACCTCTGTCAGTGCTACATATGTGTTTCTTGGCATGCTGATAATCAACAAGGCGATTATAGTTAGGTGTGACATTATTTCCAGAAAATACAGCAAATAACTAAAAGTAAAACATTTATTTGCTGTGCCGTTGTTAGAATTAATTTGCAAGAACAAATCTACAAATTGGAAAAGACGCAAATTTGTTGGGTTTTCATTATCCAATTAAATGGTAAATGGTCTGCACTTATATAGCGCCTTTTTAACCTTAACGGTATTCAAAGCGCTTTGCACTATGACTCATTCACCCATTCACATACACATTCATACACCAGTGGCGGCAGAGCTGCCATGCAAGGTGCTAGCCTGCCATTGGCATGTGGAGTCATGCCAACCCTGCGATTAGTGGCCGACCTGCTCTACCAACTGAGCATTATATAGCATACCTATGTTACTGGCATTTTTTGCATAGCTGAATTTCAAACATTACGAGTTCTTGCTACTAAAACAGACAGAAAATATGGACAAGTTCTTAAAAAAGAACACTATCCACAATGGTTATTTTGGATAGTGGAGTGTCATGGGATTTTTTTTAATCATACAAAGTGTGCCGTGGCAGAAAACTGGGGAAAGTGCAATGGAACGCCACTTGAAGTCATAATTACAACTTGGGAATTCGTGTAGAAATTTGAAACTCTGATTCCGCCGAGATGCAGGTGCATGATGTCACACAATCTTGTCGGCACCCAGGAAGATGAATGGAATGCAGCATCAGTACCGAAACTCAACTTCACTCCTCACCCTCCTTCAATCTCGAGATTTAGCGAGAATTAACTATACATATTAGCTACCTATATATTTACTGTTTTTTTAGGGCACTAGTTTGAGTTGCTTGCAGGTATTTGCCACCTAGGTGCGCAAACTTCCTAGTTTAGTTAACGTGTATTGAAGGATGTAGCTAATACAGTGTTAACTTTGTGAGAGATTGAGAGGACAGGGCATGTAGTGACAAATGGTTGTTCCCAAGTTACATTTTTGCTTGTGATAAACAATGACGAGACAGGACACATAAAGCTATATAACTAATGTGTATAAAATTACGTTACATCAACGTTAGCTAATATCAGCTCTGACATAAAATGCTACATGCCGCGGTAATACTCCCTCACTTGGGTGATAGAGCTAGAGATGTGACAGCAGAGAGTGGATACCGTGTAATGCATTTCCACTTACATGAAAATTTTACATTTTAAATGGACTGCTTTGCTTATGTTCGGCATTCCTTGTTCTATTTTCTAGATTTAGCTATGTGTTTAGCAAATTGCACACATTTATACAAGGCTTTTTGTTGGTTCAAAACAACAAAAATGTACTATATTGTTTAAGAAAAGACAGAGAAAAGTGAAGACTTCATTATTGAATAATTGTATGATATATTCTGTAATTAATGATGGTTTCTAGGAGTCATCCAGAAAACCTGATGCATTGGTTGCACAAAATTGTTATTGTTTCAGGTGGATGATAAAACTTGGAAAAGGAGTGTTGAATAAAGTTGGTTAAGTTGATTTCAGCTGTGTGTTTGTTTGCTCATAAAAACTTCACACACATACAATTCACCTCTGCAATACCTGTTGATTATTTTATCAAGACATTTCTCATGGTACCACTGACACACACACACACACACACACAAATATGGCAATAAAAGAGGTGAATGAAGAGTAAACTTAATTTGCTTTCTGTAGGGGGTTTTTATGGGAATGTGGATCTTTCAGATCAATTTTAGGAGTGCCTATGGTTAGCATGTTCCACATTTTATCGTAAGTGTGTCATGCAATGTGGGACTCACACTGGTCTGGTCCTTTTTACTAAAAATCTCCATTTTCACTTTCACATTCTGAAATTGAAAATAGATATTTATTGTAAAAAAAAGGATTGAAATATTGATCGGTTTCTCACCCACACCTATCATATCATTTGCGTTGTAGTCAAGACCACCTAAACCGAGACCAAGTCAAGACCAAGACCAGAGTACAGCAGGCATATTAACTGGAGTCGTATGGACTTAGTTCTATGCTGCCTTTATGTGATTTTTGGAGCTTAAAAGTTCTGACCACCATTCACTTGCATTGAAATGACTTACAGAGCTGAGATAACCTTGTTTTTGTTCAGCAAAAGAAAGAAAGTTATACACATCTAGGATTGCATGAAAGTGAGTAAATGATAGTAGATGATGATAAATTATCATTTTCATTTTTGGGTAAACTAACTCTTTAATGTGTCAGCTTGTGTGGTTATATGTGATTATATTAATGATTTTGCATCAATAGATAATAGAGATCTCCTTTTTTATATTATGTGTTATAAAAATCAATACGTTCATATTCATTGTACAAATCAAATGTGCGTAAAAATCTTATGACAATACAATATTCCTTCACTGAGCTTCATATTCACATGGTTGGAGGATGCTAACAAACATGCAATGAAATGATTTCCACCATTGCCACCTGATAAATGAGAAATGTTTCAATATCCAGGAAGCTGATTACCAATTTACCGCTGTCAGCTTCCATCTCGGCACCAATAAGGACATTCTCTGAATGCATATGCCATCTCAGAGCATATTTTTTCCACATACTGGAAATGTGCTCTCTCAGCTAAAGTAATAGAGCCCAATAGCTGGTGTGATTTTTAGACATCTGATTAATATAATGTCATGTACAAAACTCTAAACAAGCCGCTGAGAGATTGCAGAGTGAGACAGGATTGCAGTCAGGGCCATTGTGAAAGTGCGATAGAATCAGTAAGAACGCAGCGAATAACCATACCATTTTATGGACTTTTTGCCTTTTATTGGAAAGGACAGTGGAAATATGACAGGATATGATTGTGAGAAGAAGATGGAAGTGATCTGGAAAAGAAATGAGCTAGACTCAAACTCTGGTTGGCAGAGGTGGGTAGTAACATGCTATATTTTCTCCATTACATTTACTTGAGTAACTTTTTGGATACAAATTTACTTTTAGACTAGGTTTAAAAGTAGATACTTTTTACTCTCACTCAAGTAAATTTCTAATGAAAGTTTTGTACTTGTACTTGTTGTACACACTTTTCAGTGTGCTTTGTCCCACATCCAGCATGTCAAAATAAGTAGGTGTACTGGAAAATGTCTACACTCCTTCAGGCTGATTAACTGTATAAATCCATGTAAACATTCACGATAAGTGTAAATGCCTTTTGCTCTGCCGATCGCGTTATTGACAACTTCAGCACGAACAGACAGCATTTCTATACGTGGTGCCATACTCAGGCTGCGTATTCTGTATTCTGCTGTAATTCTCTTATTATTTATTCAGCCTTATGCCATCCCAGAAGTGTATGACTTCCTTTCTTCTGCAGAACACAAATTATGATTTTTAGAAGAATTTCTGTGCTTTTGGCCCAAACAATGTAAGTGTGAGTCCCAACATTTTAAAGCAAAAAAAATTAAAAAAACAAACAAAAAAAAAACACATAAGTCAGCATAAAAGTAATCCACAAGACTCAAGTGGTTAAACCACATAAGCACCACTAAACAGTAGTAGCTGCTCTCAGACACTTATTTGCAATATTGTCAGGAATTTGTGTTTTTGTGTGCTGTTTAGGCCAGTAAGCTTAATCACATTTGGTCAGATAGAAGGATGGACGAGGACTTCATTGGACGGTGGTGAGCTGGGTTCTTCTGAGAATGATATTGGTTTGGTTCCAGTCAGGTCAGGTCCCAGGTATGTCACCTCCTTATCCATCTATTCCTCTCTTCCTACTCGTTCTCCTCCTCTATTCCACCAAAGACCTAATTTTCTGCATGATTAGGCCTCCACCTGTCCTGCTCTTGGCCCCTGGCCCTCGCCTGAGTTCAATCACACCATCAATTAACACCAGCAAGTTTTAGCTGAGTCACACAAAAATAAGACTGAAATTAAGAAACCAAAATGGAAGGACACAAAATGGTAATGAAGAAATGAAGGTATGCATATAGTGGACACTTAAGTCACATTTAACAATTTATGAAATATAAAAAGTAATTGCATGAGATAACAAAATATCAAAGCAAGTGGCATTTATTAATAATATAGCACAAGCATACCTTTCAAGCAAAACATTTAAGAAAAGAGGTTTTTATGGTTTTAAATTCTAAATCTAAAGATATATTAATCTAAATAAAGGTATTTAGAAACATTCTGTTTGTCAATCTTAGTGGATCATGTCTGTAGTTATGAGTACGGTTGGTGTTTATTTTGCGAAAATGACCATCTGACTGATCATTATCCAGCTTACTACAAGACTACTTGCCAAAAAAATTAATATTGATATGGTTGAAATTATTGTATTAGCTTACAAGCTTACTTGTAGAGTTCGCCGTGTGATACAAGAAGTAGGAAAGATGGCTCGCAATTCCCAGATGAGTGGTCTGATATGTCTTAATCCCAGGTTGGGAGGTTGTTACTCACAAATATCAGACCACCATTGACCAATCAGAATTAAATATTTCAGAGACCTGTGTTAAAAATGTAAATATGCCTTTGGTAATTCGTTTTTCAGTTCCATTTCTGATTAATCTGATTTTGAAACCTGTCCATGTAATGCATAATAATCATGCATATTACCAAAATATAATTTATTTATTTATTTTTTGTTGGCACATTACCAAATTACTAGAGAACAAAAGGCTCTCCACCTAGCTTTTAATTCCACCCCTGTAAAATTAACCAATGAGCCAAATAACCTGGCTGCCCCTCGTTGTTGCTAATGTGACACCTGTTGTAAGTGGCACAATTTAGCAGTGCCAGTACTCTTTTGCAGATTTGCTCAGTCTTATCAGTTTAGTTTTTGAATCAGTAAACAAACAAACAGATAAAAGATAAGTATTTTTGCTGAGACAGATGGTCTTGTCAAAGTTACAGGTGTTTGCCAATGAAATCAATAGCTGTAGGTATGGTGTGCTCTCAGGATACAGAAAAACAAGGAGATTACAATTTATCAGGATGGATTCATATTGAAACTCAGATTTCATGGTACATTTTCGGAGTATAAATGTTAGTGTTAAAGGATTAGTTCATTCAAAACTAAAGGAATAGTTCATACAAACAACACGACCTTGTGACTTCTGAAGCCATTTGATAGCTTTGTGTGATGAACAGGCTGAAATGAGATTTGAGCGCTTCGTTGGGCAAAGTTTCCAGTAAATATTGGTTTCAATTTCAGTATGTTCAGCAAAGCGTTTGAATGGCTTCAGAAGACTTGTAATACTTGTAAAAGTTGTATGGACTACCTTTATTGTACTTCTTGTTACCCCAAGGTCACTGTGTGCTTTTTTTGTGTTCCATGCTAAATAGAAAGGCATACATGTTTGGAACGACATGAGGGTGAGTACATGATGACAGAATTCTCTTTTCAGGGTGAACTTTTCCTTGAATATAAAGGTTGAAGAAGGACTTTTTGAATTGCTTGGGGCAGGTTTGGGATACTTTAAGGAGAAAATGAATAGCTAATTAGTGGTCTAGTAGGTGAAAATTACTTTAAGATTAATTAGTTGCTATTTACAACATTTATAGGCGACTATCTAATTAAAATGTTTCTGAGGATCAGTAAAAGGTGTGGCCAACAACATCAATTGTCTTCTATCTACTCAAAGAATTTCTCTCCAAGGAAGTCTACCAGTCAGTGAAGTAAATTAAATGCTACTTATCTATGTTCTTGCCTAGAAAGTTGTTTGTCTACAAGTCTACAATTCTAATTAGTTTTCAATTCAGCGTTTGTCTTGTTTATCATCCAAATTAAACATGCACAAAAATATTAAAAGGTAATTTGCCTTAATGAAAGCGTAAATAATTAAGCACCCTTTTCAATGTGGGTGGCGAAAAGAAACTTTTTAATGATTTTAACAAGAGATTATGACAATAAACAAGTCGATCTAAGATGAAATCCTGACCTAGACCACTGCTAGTGACCAACAAAGAAGGACAGCCCATAAATGGTATTATTGCTCAATATTCAGAATAGAATTAATAACAAAATTGCATTGTTTGTTTGTGTTTTTTTTATTTTTATAAAGAAACCAACATTAAGTCCTTGTAGAATTCAGTATAATCTTTTTCATTATTATTTGTAATTCAAATACATAGTCAACACTTTCTACAGCCAATGGAGGGCGATATATCCCATGAAATGGAACCATCCCCACTGCCCAGGGCCCTAAACAGACAGAATGTGCCGATAAGGTTGTTTCTCCTACACATACTGATTGACTCTCTTGATTAATTTCATATCCTATTCCAATACATAGAGATACATTATTTTTAAAATGTAACTGACAGACAGTGCTTTGCCATGCTTCATGTTTTGAAACATGCCATTCTTGATCACAGATTATAAATTACAGTTCTTTAGGTGCACATAACCAGAACAGGAACTTTTCTGTCTTTATCTGTGCTGAATTTACGAGTCTCTTTTGCACCAGACAAGCTTAAATTCTTTAAAGTAAATGCCAACCAAAAAGGACACCCAACTGTGTGTGTATGTAATCAATATATCTGTACTCAAAAGGCTGTAATTTTCTGAAGCTTCACCTTTTTCTGCACTTTGATTTGTGTTTATGGTAGAAGGTCAGAACAGATCTTTAAGCAGAGGGAGGAGAAAGGACAAAGAATAGATTTAAATTAAGGATAACATTGGACAGACAGTGATTAGGGCACCTCTAAGATTCTCTGCTCGACGAAGCGCCAGACGCCTTGAGAAGGTCTGATACATGATGGGAAGGGGGAAGGGGGCAGTAAAAAGTTTTCTGAGCCGTCGTCCCCCTTCAATTTGCATGCTTAATGATGCTGAGCAGGAGTTAATAGTGGGTGTAATGGCATCTGACTGACCGGCTCTGGAGTGGACCACAGGCTGGGTCACAAGAGCAGGGGTGGGGAGGGGTTAACACACACACCATACGTGCCCCCCCCCCGACTCTGCCTCTCTCTGCTGTCTTTTGTGAGATAACAGAGGTTGCTGCTGTGGCCTTGTCTTATTAAACATGTTTTCATTGCCTGTAACCTTTCTCTCCACGCCGTTCCTTTCAAAATAGAGGAAAAACGGCCTTTGTCTGTTTTTGTTGAGGGACCTATCTGACCACCAAGAGAGAAAAAAAGAGACCTGAAAGAAATCAAATGGCAATTCCTGTCTACATTAATGTGCTCTTTTGTTCTGAGAGGGACACCTTTGTTGTTGTTCAGCACACTTTGTCCATTTAGTCAGGCTGTGGATATACCGGATTGTCTGTAACATGTCCTCTGTGTATATACAGCATCTAAACAGCGATCAGCCTCTTCAATTCACACAGGAAATACAGCAAATAGAAAACCTGTTTTAAGATAAGCATAATGGGGCAGAGTTCAGGAAAACCACTCTATTAAAGGACAGAAAATGTTATTGTCTGTAAAATGTATGTGGCATGAAAATATTTAGGCTATTTGCTTTTTAGAGATTTTTAGGGAAATTAAAAATACTACTCTAGAACAAGCATCTATGATTTATTTTCCACAGAAAATAATTTAGACTCACCCAGTTTGTAAAAACTAGCAAAAATCTGGGTTCAAAAGCAGATGTGTGCATCGTGCATCGTTTCAGCTGTGAAGTTGTTTAAAATATCCTTTTCCCTTAATAATGTTATTTTGATAGTCACATCATTGTGGTTTAAGGAGCGTGTTTGCTGTGTTGAAAATCTCAAGCATGGATAGTAGTGTCTTTTTATTTACATCAGGTGTTCTTCTGAAAACAAAAAGCCCAAAAAGAAAATTTATTTTTTGAAAATGTAGTCTGTCAACCACGCAATGTGACAGATGCAAAGCAGATGCATTTACTTGCGTGATTCACCGAAATTGAAGCGCTGCTTGATTTAATCTGTGCAGCAGACACTGATGCAAGGTTGCTGACTTCAGGTTATGTGCAACAGAGAAAAATCCACCTGGAGGAATTACATTTATGTAAACAGTCCCTTTCTGGTATGCTTGCATGTATTATGCCAAAGTTTCAGGGTTTATCAGCATTACAGTACATGGTCAGGATTGGAGTTCTATTAAATATTGGATATAACTTTGCACAAACAAGGTTAGAAAGCAATGCTGTCTCCTTATGTCTAATATAGTCTCATGACAACCCATAATCATTTGTACGAGATGACAAAATCATAAGATATTGTACAACTTGGCTAGTTGATTTTAAGTAATATATACAGTAGATAATGTGCAATTTGTCATGTTTACATTCGGCATACATGGCACTTATGCTAATGCTAACATGATCAATGTGATCATAACATGCACCGGATACTCTCTGTTATTGTATTTTATGATGAATTTTGTGAAAAGATTCCAAGTAATATAATGAAAAAGGGTTTCTCTATGTGTTTTTTTAAAGAATGGTATCCATACTACTACAATGATGGGTGAATAAAAGGGTGGAAACTCAGCTTTTTAAGTTGACTGATATCAACTGAGTGAAGGAATTAATCAGAAAAAGATGTTGTCG